>CM077153.1:279115083-279153353 GCA_039583875.1 Platanthera guangdongensis | reverse complement strand
GATGACATTTTTGTCCAAAGTCATTTGAGCAAATAAGTTGTGTCAAACGGAACCACATGGCGGTGGAGTTTTTGTCCAAACTCATTGAAGCAAAAAAAAGCAAAACATACAAGTTGAGTCTTTGTCCCAAACTATTGTTGTTACGATTTTCATAGCTTTGGAGTTTGTAGTAGTATCGCCTAGGGCATGAAAGCCAAAGCCAAATTGAATGGAGGTGATTTAGAAATCACTTGCACCAGTCCGTGTGAGCGCATTTTCCCCACACGAGGGAGGGCAACATTGGAGTTTATTTCGACCAATGTGCTTGTCGTGAATGCGGTGGTTATGAATCGTCGTTCATCATTCATTTTTATGTTGAAAATTAAACTTTTTTTCTTCATCATTCACCGGAGCAATAACATAGCGCAAAACTGAGCCTATATGTAGACATTCTACTTTATGCAAAATAAGAATAACAAAACAAGATCGAAATTCTCTTCTTCTTATAGTTTTAATTTATATAATTTATCAATTGCATGATATAATTATAACCGTGTATAATTTATCTCATGATATATTATTGTCTTGCAGATATGTCGCCATCGGGAACGAGCCTTTCCTCGCCGCCTACAACGGCTCTTTCGTCAACACCACTTTATAATTTTCCCGCGCTCCAAAACATTCAAAACGCTCTCAAGGACGCCGGCCTCGGAGACAGCGCCAAAGAAACCGTCCCCCACAACGCCGACGTTTACAACTCCCCGCCAACCAAAGCAGTCCCCTCCGCCAGAACATTTCGCTCCGACATCAGGGATCGCATGACCGAAATGGTTCATATCTTCAACAAAAGCAATGCGTCGTTCACCGTCAACATCTACCCCTTCCTCAGCTTGTATGCCAATAAGGACTTCCCCTTCTACTACGCTTTCTTCGAAGGCACAACCGCCCCCATCATGGACAACGAAATAAAGTACACCAACGTCTTTGACGCATATTTCGACACCCTCGTCTCATCTTTAAAGGCGGTCGGGGTGCCAGATTTACCAATCATCATCAGAGAGGTGGGCTGGCCCACCGACAGCAACATAAACGCCAACGCTCAAAACACGGAGAGGTTCTACAACAACCTTCTTCCTCGTCTGGCTCAAAAATAGGGTACCCCCTCCGGCCGAACACCGATATAGACTTCTACCTCTTCGGCCTGATCGACAAAGACGCGAAGAGCATCGATCCGGGGAACTTCGAGCGGCATTGGGGGATCTTTCGCTACGACGGCAAGCCGAAATTCCCCATGGATCTCTCCGGCATGGTCCCGGCATCGAAATTGCTTGTCCCTGCAAAGAACGTGAACTACTTGCGGGAGAAATGGTGCCTGCTGAATCCCGGCGCGAAGGACGGCTACCCGAAGAAGCTCGCTGATAACGTGAATTATGCGTGCACGTTCTCGGATTGCACGACGCTGGGATATGGATCTTCCTGCAACGGATTGGATGCCGACGCCAATGCTTCGTATGCTTTCAACATGTATTTTCAGGCGCAGGGGTAGGAGGCAAGCTGCTTCTTCCAGGGGCTTGGGATGGTGACGGATCGCAACCAGTCCACTGATCAATGCAGTTTCTTAATTCAGATCGACTCGTCTGCGAGTTTCTGTCATTCTTTGCGGTCATTTTCCTTTGTGTTTTTGTTCATTGCAGTCGTCTTTGTTCTTCTGTTCTTCTAAAGGATAGATAGATAGATAGATATGTTTATGTTAATGTTTATTTTTTTATTATGGGATATGTATTTTATTGTATGGGATATTGACATTGGCTTGCATTTGTAGCTTAATTGTATTCATTGATTTCTTCTTTGTCAATTGTTTTTTATCCTTTCTTTATCTGAAAATTCTTGGGACCAAATGGCTGCGTTCAGCGAGGTCTGTTGTCATGCTGTTTGGCCGGAATGGAGTTACCGAACAAGGACTTGGTGTTCGTTTGGCGCAGCATTTATGCTCCGGTTAGTTTGGACAAAAATGTCACCGTTGTATAATATATGTTTGAGATGACCACGATTATAACCGTCGTCAAGAAAAAACTCTAGTTTTGAACATAAAAATGGACGAAGATACTTAGGTGAGGTCGGGTGTTCACGAACCGTGACTCATAACCACCGCGTTCGTGACCGCCACGCTATTGAAGATTTGACAAGCTAGGTTATTGTTAGATTCCTATTAAAAAAATCAAGTATTCATAATAGATATGAAGCTCAGTGTTTTCGTCGAGTTGGTCACGATGTAATGACACCAAAAATGTTGAAATCAAATTATGTTGGTCACAAATTGTACCAAGCAAAATAGCCATGAACGTGGTTGAACCGACTCTTACTGGCTCAAACTAGGAGTTTGCTTTAACCAACAGGCCAAAAATACCATTTTTGGCCTCACATGCTAAGAGTGGTAAGCTTGTGTAATTGGGCATATTGGAGCTATATATATCTATAGTAGTGACAGTGCATTGGGGGCCTCTATGCGGCAACGACAGTACCTCGGTCACGACAGTTTCACCACCCACACTCGCTCTCTCTCAGGTGCACGACCTTCATATGATTGACTTCATGTCGCTCGTTGTCCTGCCGAATGCATTACTTCAACTGCCGCCTGATTTTTTGTTATGTTCAAAAGGGACTGCTACTGGTGTGAGGTCTATCTTGCAATGCCAATGCACCCAAGAATTGAACATGCGAGCACGTGTAGATATAATGTCATGATCGGGATACTGCCGCATATTAAACTCATCCACATGCGAGGTAGAATAATTATTATCATAATTTAAAATCTTTATTGATCAAGAACCATTAAAATTACAATAAGCAACCATAAAATCAAACTTCATTGAAATTGAATGGCATACGCAGTACCCTTAAGAACAACAACAGAAACTAATTCTAAAATGCATCAAAAGCATGGTGTGTGCTATTGAAAACTTGTAGATGTGAGCATTACAGAAAGATGTTATGATGCAGATACTCGTCTTGATAAAGCGATTGTAAAAATGGTAAGTAGATGTCAATGTTTTAAAAGGCCTGCCCATGCGAGTTCCAAAGGCATATGACAATCTTCAACATTCTTTAAAGGTATCTGTGCGGTAAAAAAAACAACGTGTCATTCAAATTCTTCTGTGTATTTCTGTTTCAATAATATTTCTTATAAGTTGGCGACATATAAAGAGTGTGTTGTTGCAAGAAGCCCTAGCACACATAACTTCAGTTTCAATTTGCACGTAACTCATGCAACAGTGTAGGTTTTCCTATAATTAGATGAAAAGGCGGTTACTCCTCTTGTAGATCCAACAAAAACGCGGATCGAAAGCAGAGACCTCGGGCCAATCTGGGATTGAAGAGGGGAGGGAGAAGGGCTCCGATTCACTGGAGACGAGATCGTACGCGCCTACACTGTTCCACCAAAAGCATTTCCACCCATCCATCTCCTTCTACGCCTTCAAATCCGCCGAAACACAAGTCCCCGCATATTTTGGTTAAAGAGACGTAGCTTCATCGGCAACTTGCTGGAAAAGCAACTGCTGGCCTACATTGGTAAATCTCTGGGAAAATGAGGCTCTGCGGGTTGCTGATAGGGGTTTCTCTGATCGGACTGTGTGCTTCTGTCGCCGAAGGTGCTATTGGGGCGAACTGGGGGACGATGGCGATACACCCACTGCCTCCGAAGATTGTTGTTCAGTTGTTGCAGGACAATGGAATCAACAAAGTGAAGCTTTTTGATGCCGATGAAGACACCATGAGTGCGCTTGCGGGGAGTAATCTCGAGGTCATGGTTGCGATTCCCAACAATATGCTTGCCACCATGAACGACTACGACGCGGCGAAGAATTGGGTCGATAAAAATGTCTCCAAGTATAACTTCGACGGAGGAGTCAATGTCAAGTGAGTTCCTTTTTTTCTTCCTCTTTCGCTTTTCCCCTTTTTGATCTTCATGCGTTCCTTCTTCAATATTTGGCCCTGATTCTGGTTTTACTTTTTTACATATTTGATTCTTATTTATATAAAGAGAAAGCCGAAGCGGTTTGGCACAACGGTGATTGTCGTGAATGCGGTGGTTATGAATCATCGTTCATCATTCATTTTTATGTTGAAAATTAATTGTTTTTTCTTCGTCATTCACCGGAGCAATAACATAGCGCGAAACTAAGCCTATATGTAAAATAAGAATAACAAAACAAGATGGAAATTCTCTTCTTCTTATAGTTTTAATTTATATAATTTATCAATTGCATGATATAATTATAACCGTGTATAATTTATCTCATATGATATATTATTTTCTTGCAGATATGTCGCCGTCGGGAACGAGCCTTTCCTCGCCGCCTACAACGGCTCTTTCGTCAACACCACTTTTCCCGCGCTCCAAAACATTCAAAACGCTCTCAACGACGCCGGCCTCGGAGACACCGTCAAAGCCACTGTCCCCCTCAACGCCGACGTTTACAACTCCCCGCCAACCAAAGCAGTCCCCTCCGCCGGCACATTTCGCTCCGACATCAGCGATCTCATGACTGAAATGGTTCATTTCTTCAACAAAAGCAATGCGCCGTTCACCGTCAACATCTACCCCTTCCTCAGCTTGTATGCCAATAAGGACTTCCCCTTCGACTACGCCTTCTTCGAAGGCACAGCCGCCCCCATCATGGACAACGGAATAAAGTACACCAACGTCTTCGACGCCAATTTCGACACCCTCGTCTCATCTTTAAAGGCGGTCGGGGTGCCGGATTTACCGATCATCATCGGAGAGGTGGGCTGGCCCACCGACGGCGACATAAACGCCAACGCTCAAAACGCGGAGAGGTTCTACAACGGCCTTCTTCCTCGTCTGGCTCAAAAACAGGGTACCCCCCTTCGGCCGAACGCCAATATAGACGTCTACCTCTTCGGCCTGATCGACGAAGACGCGAAGAGCATCGATCCGGGGAACTTCGAGCGGCATTGGGGGATCTTTCGCTACGACGGCCAGCCGAAATTCCCCATGGATCTCTCCGGCATGGTCCCGACATCGAAATTTCTTGTCCCTGCAAAGAACGTGAACTACTTGCCGGAGAAATGGTGCCTGTTGAATCCCGACGCGAAGGACGGCGACCCAAAGAAGCTCGCCGATAACGTGAATTATGCGTGCACGTTCTCGGATTGCACGGCGCTGGGATATGGATCTTCCTGCAACGGATTGGATGCCGACGCCAATGCTTCGTATGCTTTCAACATGTATTTTCAGGCGCAGGGGCAGAAGGAGGCAAGCTGCTTCTTCCAGGGGCTTGGGATGGTGACGGATCGCAACCAGTCCACTGATCAATGCAGTTTCTTAATTCAGATCGACTCGTCTGCAAGTTTCCGTCATTCTTTGCGGCAATTTTCCTTTGTGTTTTTGTTCATTGCAGTCGTCTTTGTTCTTCTGTTCTTCTAAAGGATAGATAGATAGATAGATATGTTTATGTTTATGTTTATTTTTTTATTATTGGAGATGTATTTTATTGCATGGGATATTGACATTGGCTTGCATTTGTAGCTTAATTGTGTTCATTGATTTCTTCTTTGTCAATTGTTTTTTATCCTTCCTTAATCTGAAAATTCTTGGGACCAAATGGACTTGGTGTTCGTTTGGCGCAGCGTTTATGCTCTGATGAGTTTGAACAAAAATGTCATCATTGTAGAATATATGTTTGAGATGACCATGATTATGATCGCCGTCAAGAAAAAACTCTGTTTATAAATATCTTCCTTCAAAGTTATTTTGAGCATTTCTAAATTTCAGTCATTTTAATTGATGTTAAGTATCAGTAAAAAATACCTGCTGAACCACACAAAAAAGAGGGTTAAGGAAGACGATTGACTTCTCGAGCAAATCCGTGTTGCTCACCGACAGTTTTTTTTCACTCACTGCAAAGTGATTAAAAAAGAAAAGTAACTGAAAAATAGATGCTAGCAAGCAATGGAGGAGCATCATCCAGGATAATTTATAAATATCTTCCTTCAAAGGTATTTTGAGCATTTCTAAATTTCAGTCATTTTAATTGATGTTAAGTATCAGTAAAAAAATGTGAATGTAAATTTGCCGGAAAATCTTTGAAGAGAATGAATAAGTGTAAAAATGGAAGGGACCAGAAATTAATCGATCCTTGAAAAAATAGAACAGTAAATCGAAGTTGGAACATGCCGAACTTGATCGCTCCTTTGAAGGGATGTGGAACTGCCGAGGAGCAACTTGGAGGTGGACTTGGTGGAGGCGAGGCTTTGTGGAGGAAGAAGAGGTCGAAGAGGAGCCGCCCAGGAGGACTGCGGAGGCGAGACTCTACCATGGAGGAAGCGTGGAGATTTTTATGTAGAGCAAGCGTGAGAGAGGGTGAGAGATGAGGCGTGACAGAGAAGCAGCGGGCGGCATTCGAGGAGCAACTCGTTTGACGTGTAACAGTGTTTTTTGGGTTGACGTGCATCAGTTTGAGAGATTCTTATTTGTTTTTTTTATGTCCAGGAGCAGTGGTGGCAGCATTTCAGAACCAAATGTCTAAAAAGCCATTGATTTTTGAAATGAGGATTGAATTTATAAGGGTATTTTAGAGAGGTACAGCTGGCTTGGCTTTTCTACAGGCGGTGATTGACGACGGGTGAATGAAGATGGTTTAGGGTTGGCATTTTTTTAATCAGGTGGCCTAGAATTCTTGTTGCACTTTGATCGTGTGGTCCAAATCAAAAGTTTGGTGTGCTTTGACATATCTATATTGCCTTATATAATAAAGATATATATATATATATATCTGTGTGTGTGTGTGTGTTTATTGTGTTCATTACATTAATTGTACATATTTACAAAAAATGTGGTGCATACTAATTGATGCAGGGTAGGTCGTGTAGAGCTTGTGCTGACTCTAATGCAAGCCTAGGTGAATGTGTACTCGTGCAGTCCCTACCTAAATAATGGAAAATGACAATTTTAAAACAATCCGGAAATTCACTCTAGCAGAAAATATTTTATAAGTTCAGCAAATTAACACAAAATGCACTAGCTTTTCAAGAGACCAAGCAATGGAACGTCAAATTCACTTGGAGTTTCAACCACAATTTATCACGAATAAATTTTATAGAGTAAGAAAAATACGCAGACAAATACATAATAGATTGAACGTCCACGCGAGTATGTGGTGCTTTCCACAGTAATTAATACAGAAAACTAAAATGAAACACCCAATTAATATACTCACAAAGCAATGAGAACTGGTAGCGGCGAATGGCGGCATCTGAGGAGGATAGATGCAGGTGATTCCACAGCAAGGAGAGTGGGGAACGAATAACAGTGGTTCCACGACATGAATTAAATGGAGGGGATGAACTGGAATGTATTAATGACTGGGAGAGGGGAATTTGTGGGGAATGGAAGGAAGGGGGTGGTTCCACGTGAACATGGAGAGGGTTGGACGTAGAGTAATGGCGAGGAAGATGAGCAGTGTTGACGAGACTGTGTGGTGGATCAACGATAGAGAGATGGAGTAGGAGGAAGAGAAGAGGGGGAGTTGCAGCGTTTGTGGAGGCCACAAATTGGGCGGTGGTGGGGCGGCAGATTGGCTGTCGTCTGAAGAATAGTAGTGCGGCTAAGGGTTGCGACGGAGGAGGAAACGAAGGCGGAAAGGCGGCGAGTTCGATCAACTGGAAAGGAGGAGAAGCAGTGACTTCGATCGGCTGGAAAGGAGGATAAGCGACAAGTACGATCGACTGGAAAGGAGGAGAAGCGGCGTTTCCGTGCGGAAGATGAGCAGGACGTGGGATTTTTGCGATTACATCGTTGAAACGTGGGAAGTTAAGATATTTGAGCAGCTGTGATGGAATAGTCATTGAATGTGGGAGCGTCTTAAGATCAAAAAATGGGTGTTGATTTTGCTTTTGTTAATCCTGATAGAATCTAATATTGAAAAATGTTGTGTACAAATTAAGTGGTTAGCAGCAACACCAAAATGATGAAGGTGTCAATTTCCTTGGCAGCGTCTTAAGATCAACTATAATTGTGGGATCCTTGGACTCATGACTGGATTTCAAAATTGATGACCTATGCATGGGTGTATTTGTTTCGGTCACATTTTGAGGTCCCACATTCACAAGCAAGAGAAAAGGAATAGGAGCCTAAGAGAGTTTTTATTAATGTTTTCGCTTTATTTTCTATATTTGAAGTTTATTTCTTTAGGGATTCTTTGTAAAATGCCATGTGTATTGAGAGTGTCTGAATGAAATGGTAACAAATATTATGCCCTAATTATATAATCCGTAATTTGTCGAGATAAAAAATTTCTAAGGAGACGGCTATTCATAGACCATTCAGCTCGGCAACCTGATGGCTATTCACAAACAATGGGCGAGTACCCCTTGCAACTCGCCATTATGGACGAGCACCCTTTGCAACTCGCCCTTGGATGAGTACCCCTTGCAACTCGTCATTATGGGCGAGTTCCCCATGCAACTCGCCATTATGGGCGAGTTCCCCTTGCAACTCGCCATTCTGGGCGTGTACCCTTGCCACTCGCCATTTTGGATGAGTACCCCCTGCAACTCGTCATTATGGACGAGTACCCATTGCAACTAGCCATTATGGGTGAGTACCCCGTGCAACTCGCCATTATGAGCGAGTTCCCCTTGCAAATCGCCATTATGGGCGAGTTCCCCCCTGCAAATCGCCATTACGGGCAAGTTTCTCTTGCAACTCGCCATTACAGGCAAGTTTCTCTTGCAACTTGCCATTATGGGCAAGCATTCAAATACCCTAGGGGTATTCTCGCATACATACCCGCAGGATTTGTCTATAAATAGGATCCCAGGGGTACCATGAGGCTCTGCGGAAAATGAGGCTCTGCGGGTTGCTGATAGGGGTTTCTCTGATCGGACTGTGTGCTTCTGTCGCCGAAGGTGCTATTGGGGCGAACTGGGGGACGATGGCGATACACCCACTGCCTCCGAAGATTGTTGTTCAGTTGTTGCAGGACAATGGAATCAACAAAGTGAAGCTTTTTGATGCCGATGAAGACACCATGAGTGCGCTTGCGGGGAGTAATCTCGAGGTCATGGTTGCGATTCCCAACAATATGCTTGCCACCATGAACGACTACGACGCGGCGAAGAATTGGGTCGATAAAAATGTCTCCAAGTATAACTTCGACGGAGGAGTCAATGTCAAGTGAGTTCCTTTTTTTCTTCCTCTTTCGCTTTTCCCCTTTTTGATCTTCCTGCGTTCCTTCTTCAATATTTGGCCCTGATTCTGGTTTTACTTTTTTACATATTTGATTCTTATTTATATGAAAAGAAAGCCGAAGCGGTTTGGCACAACGGTGATTGTCGTGAATACGGTGGTTATGAATCATCGTTCAACATTCATTTTTATGTTGAAAATTAATTATTTTTTCTTCGTCATTCACCGGAGCAATAACATAGCGCGAAACTAAGCCTATATGTAAAATAAGAATAACAAAACAAGATGGAAATTCTCTTCTTCTTATAGTTTTAATTTATATAATTTATCAATTGCATGATATAATTATAACCGTGTATAATTTATCTCATGATATATTATTTTCTTGCAGATATGTCGCCGTCGGGAACGAGCCTTTCCTCGCCGCCTACAACGGCTCTTTCGTCAACACCACTTTTCCCGCGCTCCAAAACATTCAAAACGCTCTCAACGACGCCGGCCTCGGAGACACCGTCAAAGCCACTGTCCCCCTCAACGCCGACGTTTACAACTCCCGCCAACCAAAGCAGTCCCCTCCGCCGGCACATTTCGCTCCGACATCAGCGATCTCATGACTGAAATGGTTCATTTCTTCAACAAAAGCAATGCGCCGTTCACCGTCAACATCTACCCCTTCCTCAGCTTGTATGCCAATAAGGACTTCCCCTTCGACTACGCCTTCTTCGAAGGCACAGCCGCCCCCATCATGGACAACGGAATAAAGTACACCAACGTCTTCGACGCCAATTTCGACACCCTCGTCTCATCTTTAAAGGCGGTCGGGGTGCCGGATTTACCGATCATCATCGGAGAGGTGGGCTGGCCCACCGACGGCGACATAAACGCCAACGCTCAAAACGCGGAGAGGTTCTACAACGGCCTTCTTCCTCGTCTGGCTCAAAACAGGGTACCCCCCTCCGGCCGAACCCCGATATAGACGTCTACCTCTTCGGCCTGATCGACGAAGACGCGAAGAGCATCGATTCGGGGAACTTCGAGCGGCATTGGGGGATCTTTCGCTACGAGGGCCAGCCGAAATTCCCCATGGATCTCTCTGGCATGGTCCCGGCATCGAAATTGCTTGTCCCTGCAAAGAACGTGAACTACTTGCCGGAGAAATGGTGCATGCTGAATCCCGACGCGAAGGACGGCGACCCGAAGACGCTCGATGATAACGTGAATTATGCGTGCACGTTCTCGGATTGCACGGCGCTGGGATATGGATCTTCATGCAACGGATTGGATGCCGACGTCAATGCTTCGTATGCTTTCAACATGTATTTTCAGGCGCAGGGGTAGAAGGAGGCAAGCTGCTTCTTCCAGGGGCTTGGGATGGTGACGGATCGCAACCAGTCCACTGATCAATGCAGTTTCTTAATTCAGATCGACTCGTTTGCGAGTTTTCGTCATTCTTTGCGGTCATTTTCAGGGTGTTTTTGTTCATTGCAGTCGTCTTTGTTCTTCTGTTCTTCTAAAGGATAGATAGATATGTTTATGTTAATGTTTATTTTTTTTATTATTGAATATGTATTTTATTGTATGGGATATGGACATTGGCTTGCATTTGTTACTTAATTGTATTCATTGATTTCTTCTTTGTCAATTGTTTTTTATCCTTTCTTTATCTGAAAATTCTTGGGACCAAATGGCGGCGTTCAGCGAGGTCTGTTGTCATGCTGTTTGGCCGGAATGGAGTTACCGAACAAGGACTTGGTGTTCGTTTGGCGCAGCATTTATGCTCCGGTGAGTTTGGACAAAAATGTCACCGTTGTATAATATATGTTTGAGATGACCACGATTATAACCGCCGTCAAGAAAAAACTCTAGTTTTGAACATAAAAATGGACGACGATACTTAGGTGAGTTTGGGTATTCACAAACCATGGCTCATAACCACCGCGTTCGTGACCGTCACGCTATTGAAGATTTGACGTTATTGTTAGATTCTTATTCAAGTATTTAGAATAGATATGAAGCTCAGTGTTTTCGTCGAGTTGGTCACGACGTAATGACACCAAAAATGTTGAAATCAAATTATGTTGGTCACAAATTGTACCAAGCAAAATAGCCATGAACGTGGTTGAACCGACTCTTACTTGCTCAACCTGGAGTTTGCTTTAACCAACAGGCCAAAAATACCATTTTTGGCCTCACATGCTAAGAGTGGTAAGCTTGTGTAATTGGGCATATTGGAGCTATATATATCTATAGTAGTGACAGTGCATGGGGGGCCCCTATGCGGCAACGACAGTACCTCGGTCACGACAGTTTCACCACCCACACTCGCTCTCTCTCAGGTGCACGACCTTCATATGATTGACTTCATGTCGCTCGTTGTCCTGCCGAATGCATTACTTCAACTGCCGCCTGATTTTTTTGTTATGTTCAAAAGGGACTGCTACTGGTGTGAGGTCTATCTTGCAATGCCAATGCACCCAAGAATTGAACATGCGAGCACGTGTAGATATAATGTCATGATCGGGATACTGCCGCATATTAAACTCATCCACATGCGAGGTAGAATAATTATTATCATAATTTAAAATCTTTATTGATCAAGAACCATTAAAATTACAATAAGCAACCATAAAATCAAACTTCATTGAAATTGAATGGCATACGCAGTACCCTTAAGAACAACAACAGAAACTAATTCTAAAATGCATCAAAAGCATGGTGTGTGCTATTGAAAACTTGTAGATGTGAGCATTACAGAAAGATGTTATGAGGCATATACTCCTCTTGATAAAGCGATTGCAAAAACGGTAAGTAGATGTCAATGTTTTAAAAGGCCTGCCCATGCGAGTTCCAAAGGCATATGACAATCTTCAACATTCTTTAAAGGTATCTGTGCGGTAAAAAAAACAACGTGTCATTCAAATTCTTCTGTGTATTTCTGTTTCAATAATATTTCTTATAAGTTGGCGACATATAAAGAGTGTGTTGTTGCAAGAAGCCCTAGCACACATAACTTCAGTTTCAATTTGCACGTAACTCATGCAACAGTGTAGGTTTTCCTATAATTAGATGAAAAGGCGGTTACTCCTCTTGTAGATCCAACAAAAACGCGGATCGAAAGCAGAGACCTCGGGCCAATCTGGGATTGAAGAGGGGAGGGAGAAGGGCTCCGATTCACTGGAGACGAGATCGTACGCGCCTACACTGTTCCACCAAAAGCATTTCCACCCATCCATCTCCTTCTACGCCTTCAAATCCGCCGAAACACAAGTCCCCGCATATTTTGGTTAAAGAGACGTAGCTTCATCGGCAACTTGCTGGAAAAGCAACTGCTGGCCTACATTGGTAAATCTCTGGGAAAATGAGGCTCTGCGGGTTGCTGATAGGGGTTTCTCTGATCGGACTGTGTGCTTCTGTCGCCGAAGGTGCTATTGGGGCGAACTGGGGGACGATGGCGATACACCCACTGCCTCCGAAGATTGTTGTTCAGTTGTTGCAGGACAATGGAATCAACAAAGTGAAGCTTTTTGATGCCGATGAAGACACCATGAGTGCGCTTGCGGGGAGTAATCTCGAGGTCATGGTTGCGATTCCCAACAATATGCTTGCCACCATGAACGACTACGACGCGGCGAAGAATTGGGTCGATAAAAATGTCTCCAAGTATAACTTCGACGGAGGAGTCAATGTCAAGTGAGTTCCTTTTTTTCTTCCTCTTTCGCTTTTCCCCTTTTTGATCTTCATGCGTTCCTTCTTCAATATTTGGCCCTGATTCTGGTTTTACTTTTTTACATATTTGATTCTTATTTATATAAAGAGAAAGCCGAAGCGGTTTGGCACAACGGTGATTGTCGTGAATGCGGTGGTTATGAATCATCGTTCATCATTCATTTTTATGTTGAAAATTAATTGTTTTTTCTTCGTCATTCACCGGAGCAATAACATAGCGCGAAACTAAGCCTATATGTAAAATAAGAATAACAAAACAAGATGGAAATTCTCTTCTTCTTATAGTTTTAATTTATATAATTTATCAATTGCATGATATAATTATAACCGTGTATAATTTATCTCATATGATATATTATTTTCTTGCAGATATGTCGCCGTCGGGAACGAGCCTTTCCTCGCCGCCTACAACGGCTCTTTCGTCAACACCACTTTTCCCGCGCTCCAAAACATTCAAAACGCTCTCAACGACGCCGGCCTCGGAGACACCGTCAAAGCCACTGTCCCCCTCAACGCCGACGTTTACAACTCCCCGCCAACCAAAGCAGTCCCCTCCGCCGGCACATTTCGCTCCGACATCAGCGATCTCATGACTGAAATGGTTCATTTCTTCAACAAAAGCAATGCGCCGTTCACCGTCAACATCTACCCCTTCCTCAGCTTGTATGCCAATAAGGACTTCCCCTTCGACTACGCCTTCTTCGAAGGCACAGCCGCCCCCATCATGGACAACGGAATAAAGTACACCAACGTCTTCGACGCCAATTTCGACACCCTCGTCTCATCTTTAAAGGCGGTCGGGGTGCCGGATTTACCGATCATCATCGGAGAGGTGGGCTGGCCCACCGACGGCGACATAAACGCCAACGCTCAAAACGCGGAGAGGTTCTACAACGGCCTTCTTCCTCGTCTGGCTCAAAAACAGGGTACCCCCCTTCGGCCGAACGCCAATATAGACGTCTACCTCTTCGGCCTGATCGACGAAGACGCGAAGAGCATCGATCCGGGGAACTTCGAGCGGCATTGGGGGATCTTTCGCTACGACGGCCAGCCGAAATTCCCCATGGATCTCTCCGGCATGGTCCCGACATCGAAATTTCTTGTCCCTGCAAAGAACGTGAACTACTTGCCGGAGAAATGGTGCCTGTTGAATCCCGACGCGAAGGACGGCGACCCAAAGAAGCTCGCCGATAACGTGAATTATGCGTGCACGTTCTCGGATTGCACGGCGCTGGGATATGGATCTTCCTGCAACGGATTGGATGCCGACGCCAATGCTTCGTATGCTTTCAACATGTATTTTCAGGCGCAGGGGCAGAAGGAGGCAAGCTGCTTCTTCCAGGGGCTTGGGATGGTGACGGATCGCAACCAGTCCACTGATCAATGCAGTTTCTTAATTCAGATCGACTCGTCTGCAAGTTTCCGTCATTCTTTGCGGCAATTTTCCTTTGTGTTTTTGTTCATTGCAGTCGTCTTTGTTCTTCTGTTCTTCTAAAGGATAGATAGATAGATAGATATGTTTATGTTTATGTTTATTTTTTTATTATTGGAGATGTATTTTATTGCATGGGATATTGACATTGGCTTGCATTTGTAGCTTAATTGTGTTCATTGATTTCTTCTTTGTCAATTGTTTTTTATCCTTCCTTAATCTGAAAATTCTTGGGACCAAATGGACTTGGTGTTCGTTTGGCGCAGCGTTTATGCTCTGATGAGTTTGAACAAAAATGTCATCATTGTAGAATATATGTTTGAGATGACCATGATTATGATCGCCGTCAAGAAAAAACTCTAGTTTTGAACATAAAAGTGGATGATGATACTTAAGTGAGGTCAGACGTTCACGAACCGTGGCTCATAACCACCGCGTTCGTGACCGCCCCGCTATTGAAGATTTGACAAGCTAGGTTATTGTTAGATTTCTATTCAAAAAAATCAAGTATTCAGAATAGATATGATGCTCAGTATTTTTGTCGAGTTGGTCATGACGTAATGACACCAAAAATGTTGAAATCAAATTATGTTGGTGACAAATTGTACCAAGCAAAATCGCCATGAACGTGGTTAAACCGACTCTTACTGGCTCAACCTGGGAGTTTGCTTTAACCAACAGGCCAAAATACCATTTTTGGCCTCACATGCTAAGAGTGGTAAGCTTGTGTAATTGGGCTCCAATTGAGTGACAGTGCATAGGGGCCTCTATGCGGCAACGTCAATACCTTGGTCACGACAGTACCAGCGCCCACAATCACCCTCTCTCAAGTGCACGGCCTTCACAAGATTGACCTCATGTCGCTCGTTCTCCTGCCTAATGCATTACTTCAACTGTCGCTTGATTTTTTGTTATGTTCTGTAGAAATGGAGAAAGCCAACCTTGTATATATGTCCACTTGATACAAATACAAAGAATGAGTACATATATATAGATGAGAGAAAGAGAGAGAAAAGTCATATACACAATGTGGGACTAAAGAGAGGAGAGAAAGAGCAATAAATGCTATACAAATGGGCCTAATGTTAAGTGGGCTTTTCCAACACTCCCCCGCAAGCTGGAGCGTATAGGTCATATGCACCCAGCTTGGACAAACATTGGTAGAACAGAGTGCTTGATAAGGCCTTTGTGAGGATGTCGACAACTTGATCAGTTCCTGGAACATGCTTTAATTCAAGTTTCTTCAGTTGAACCTTTTCACGAACAAAGTGACAGTCAACCTCGATATGTTTTGTGCGCTCATGAAAGACCGGATTCTTTGCGATGTGTATGGCGGCTTGACTATCACAAAATAGAACAGCAGAGGAGGGGAGTTTTACTCCCAGGTCAGTGAGGAGACTTTCAAGCCATGTGAGTTCTGAAACAACTGAGGCCATCGATCTGTATTCAGCCTCTGCAGAGGAACGAGCCACCACAGCTTGTTTCTTACTCTTCCAAGTAATAAGATGCCCACCAAAATACGTACAGAACCCGCTAGTTGACCTTCGATCGTCCAGGGAACCCGCATAGTCGGCATCAGAATAGGCAACCAATGCGGGAGCAGAGTCGGAGGTTTTGTAAACCAGCCCTTGGCCTGGAGCTCCCTTAAGGTATCGGAGAATCCGTTCAACCGCTTGGAGATGAGAAGCCCGGGGGGCATGCATGAACCTACTGACAACCCCAACTGCAAATGATATATCTGGCCTTGTGACTGTTAGATAGATCAACTTGCCCACAAGGCGTCGATAGTATTCCGGGTTCGGAAGTAGCAGATCGTCATCCGAAGCATGAGCGCATAATTTGTGATTTGCCTCCATCGGGGTACATGCTGGCTTGCAACCAGACTGACCAGCATCTTTGAGAAGATCGAGACAGTACTTTCGTTGGGAGAGTACCAACCCGTCCGGCCGCCGGGCGATCTCGAGACCAAGGAAGTAGCGAAGTTTCCCCAGATCTTTAGTCTGAAAAACAGTGCTCAGGTGTTGTTTGACGTCTTGAATCCCTTTGAGTCATCCCCAGTGAGAAGGATGTCGTCAACATAAACCAACAGAAGAACGGTGCCAGTGGCCCGGTGTCGGGTAAAGAGGGAGAAATCTGCAGAGCTCTGAGTGAACCCCATGTCCCGAACCACCTTGCTAAACTTGTCAAACCACGCCCGTGGGGACTGTTTGAGACCATAAATTGACTTTTTGAGAAGACAGACCCGAGACTCCCCCGTGGTCTCAAACCCGGGCGGTTGGCGCATGTAGACAGTTTCCTGAAGGTCGCCATTCAAAAAGACGTTCTTGATATCAAGTTGATGAAGAGGCCAGCGGCGGTGTACCGCGACGGAGAGAAGAACGCGGACAGTGTTAAGCTTGGCCACCGGAGAGAATGTTTCCTCATAGTCGAGGCCCTCCTGTTGTGTGAAGCCCCGGGCCACAAGACGGGCCTTCAGACGGGCAATAGTGCCATCCGGAGCATGCTTTATAACGAAGACCCATTTGCATCCAACCGGGTGCTGACCGGGAGGTAAGGGAACCAAGACCCAGGTCTGGTTGGCCCAAAGGGCCGTCATTTCTTCGTCCATGGCAGCCCGCCAGCCAGGATGGTGAAGCGCCTCCTGCAAAGAGTTAGGGACTGAAACAGAAGATAAGGAGGTGGCAAGGTGAAGAAGAGAGGGGGAGAGGCGATGGAGCGAGACGTAGTTCGCCATCGGATGAGCGGTGGAGACGGGAGCCGGAGCAGCAGGGAGCAGAGCACCAGAGGGCGAAGCCGACTGCAGAGGAGCCACAGAATGAGGATAGCGACGAGAATAGACCCGGATAACCGGGGGTGGTGGACAGACCGGAGGTGGTGAAGGGAGAGAGGCGGAGGAGTGAGGAGCAGGAATGATAGGACGAACGACGGGAGCGGGAGGCAGAGCGATATCCGGAGCAGGGAAGAACGGAAGATCTTCACGGAAAGTTACGTCAGGCGAGACAGTAACCTTGCGGGTAGTAGGCGAATAACATACATAACCCTTCTGAGTGCGCGAGTACCCGACAAAGATCTGCTTGGTGGCACGAGGGTCCAACTTGTCCGTGGAGGGACCGAGGTGGTGAACGTAGCAGGTACACCCAAACACCCGTGGTGGAAGAGGAAAAGGCGAAGTTGTGGGAAAGAGGAGGCTGAAGGGAGTAGCATACTGGAGGACGGAAGACGGGAGGCGGTTGATGAGGAAGCAAGCCGTGGAGAGAGCGTAGTTCCAGTACGGTTTGGGGACCTGCATTTGAAGCATAAGCGAGCGAGCGACATCAAGAAGGTGACGATTCTTGCGCTCGGCGACACCATTCTGTTGTGGAGTGTACGGACAGGAGGTTTGGTGAAGAATGCCGAATTCAGAGCAGAGAGTGGCAAACGTATGGCTGGTGTACTCCCGCGCATTGTCTGTACGAATAGTGCGAATAGGCGCAGAGAACTGAGTGCGGGTCTCGAGGATGAAAGCCCGGAATACGCGGGGAAGTTCAGAGCGATCCCGAAGGAGATATAACCATGTCATGCGAGAGTAATCATCAATAAAAGTAAGAAAATAGCGATAGCCAGAAATACTAGTAACTTTGTACGGACCCCATATATCGGAGTGTACTAAAATAAAAGGAGCGGAGCTCCGAGTACAATGAGGGGGAAAAGAAGAACGGGGCTGTTTGCCCAAAATACATGTGTCGCAACGAAAAGCAGGGAGAGTGACATCAGGAAGGGCCTTCCGGAGGACTGGAAGAGGAGCATGTCCCAGACGGCGATGCCAATCCGAAGAGGAGGTAGATGCGAGGACAGTAGGAGAGTCGTCAAGGAGATAGAGCTCATTCTGCAGTCGTCCTCTACCAATGATAGTCTGCGTCTGCTGATCCTGTATGAGAAAAGAAGAAGAAGTAAATGTCACTGAGTAATTAGAATCAGTAGTAAGGCGACCGACAGAGAGTAAATTGAAAGGAGAGCCCGGAACATGTAGAGCCGAGCGTAGGAGGAGAGAAGAGGTGAGAGAAATATCAGCACATCCAGAGACGGGAACCGACGCTCCATTAGCAACAGTAATGTACTTCGGGTGAGGTGAAGACAAGTACTGTGGTGGCTTAACAGAGGTGATATGATGAGTGGCACCAGAATCAAGGATCCAGCGCGGGCCAGAGGAGAGGCAGGCGATACCTTCATTGGAGAGAGAGGCAGCAGAGGCAACCGAGGCAGGCGGACGGCTGAGCAAGCCATGAAGGTGCTGGAGCTGAAGACGAACCTCGTCGAGCTCAGTACGAGAGGAGGCAGAGTCGGTAGTAGCAGCAGAGGCATGTGGACGAGGCGGACGGCCATGTTTGCGAAAGCAAGTGGCCTCAAGATGACCAACTTTACCACAGAACGAGCATTGAGGCCTAGACCGGCCACCGCGACCCCGGCCGCGAGAGTCAGAGCGGCCACCACGGGCAGAGGGGGGAAGAGGTAGTAAGGGAGCAGGTGCCTGTTGAACAAGAGCCGGAGACGGAAGTCCGGGAACATCCGGAGGCGGGGAGACTTTGAGAAGCATGGAGCACACGTCGGAAAAGGATGGTGTAACAGTAGAGGAGAGGATGTGAGCCCGGACACTGTGAAGATGAGGGGGTACCCGGGCCATCATCATGGCGATACCCACAGCTTCCTTCTGGGTACGTTGAGCAGCGAGATCGAGAGTGGGAGGCTGATGGTGGATCCAAGCCTCAACCAGAGACCGGGCTTGAGCAACAAAGGATGTCAAGTCGGTGGCGTCACTGCTGTCAAGGGCCTGGAGAGCGGTGATGATATCATAGAGATGGTGGAGACTATCTTTGCCGGAGTAGAGGGTGTGGAGCTCGTCCCACATGCCTTTGGCCGTCTCATGATACATGGCCAGACGATAAGATTCGCCATCAAGAGAGTTGAGGAGCCAAGTCTGCACACGCCCATCATTGCGTAACCACTCCTCAGTAGGGACACCAATAACGGTCTGGGTCAGATGATGAAGGAATCCCTTGGACTGAAGGACACAGCGAACTGAGTGTGCCCATTCCACAAAGTTCTTCTTGCCATTGAGCGAAATTGTGGTGATCCGGAGCTCGTCTCGGACTTCTGGTAGAGAGGCCGGGCGTTCATGAGGAACTGCCGTACCGACGGAGTCTGCAGAGGTAGACATGGAGGCCGCAGCGAGCTTGAAGGAGGCCGCAGCGAGCTGGAAGGAGGCCGCAGCGAGTTGGAGGAGACCGCAGCGGGCTGGAGGCAGCAGCTAGAGGAAGCAAACAGAGAGCGGATTGGGAGAGGACGCGGCGACCTGGATGAGGTCGCGGCGAGCTGGAGGATGATGCGGGCGGGTTCAGGTCGCGGCGGTCTGGGTCAGACCGCGGCGGACAGGAGAGAACTGATAAGAGAGGACACGCCGGGGCGGACTTGCGAGCTGGCGGGCTGGCGAGCTGGCGAGCTGGCGAGCTGGCGTGCTGGCGTGCTGGCGAGCTGTCGAACGCAGCGCGAACGGCGGATGAAGGAGACCAAGGAGAGAGGTCGCCGAGGTCGCGGCGGACAGGAGGAGGCCGCAGCGGACAAGAGGAAGCAGTGGACCCCACAGGATGGCTATAAAAGGAGGGGGGCCTGAGGAGAAAGGGAGAGGGGGGGGGACGAAGTGGATCCACGGGAGAGGAAGCGGACAGGAAAAGTGAGGCCGCAGGAGAGATGCGACTAGAGGGTGCGGACTGGACAAGGGAGGCCGCAGAGACCGCAGGCTGCTGGGCGGACAGTAGAGGGAGTCCGCAGGAGAGTCGAACCTGGCTCTGATACCATGTAGAAATGGAGAAAGCCAACCTTGTATATATGTCCACTTGATACAAATACAAAGAATGAGTACATATATATAGATGAGAGAAAGAGAGAGAAAAGTCCTATACACAATGTGGGACTAAAGAGAGGAGAGAAAGAGCAATAAATGCTATACAAATGGGCCTAATGTTAAGTGGGCTTTTCCAACATGTTCAAAGGGACTGCTAGTGGTGTGAGGTCTATCTTGCAATGCCAATGCACCCAAGAATTGAACATGCGAGCACGTGTCGATATAATATCATGATTTGGATATTGTCATAGCCGTCCCTCCCCTCTGCACTATCACTCCTATTATATTAAACTCATCCACACGACAGGTAGATAATTAGTATAATAATTTAAATTCAAGAACCATTAAAACTATAATAAGCACCCATAAAATCAAACTTCATTGAACTTGAATGACATATGGAGCACCCTTAAGAACAGCAAAGGAAACTAATTCTAAAATGCATCGCTATTGAAAACTTGTAGATGTGAGTGTTACCGAAAGATGTTATGATGCAGATACTCCTCTTTATAAAGCGGTCGCAAAAACACGAGCTGGTAAGTAGATGTCAATGTTTTAAAAGGCCTTCCCATGCGAGTTCCAAAGGTGTATGACAATCTTCAACATTCTTTAAGGGTATCTGTGCGGTAAAAAAAATAGTGCGTCATTCAAATTCTTATGTGTATTTCTGTTTCAATAATATTTCTTATAAGCTGACGACATATAAAGCGTGTGTTGTTGCACTGCCCCGTCCGCATATCTAAATTTCTTCGAAACGGGATGGGTGATCCGTTTTTCAAAGTTAGTATTGTCGTCTTGTGAGAAAACTGATATACCTAACAGTTACAAGACCAGATATATCATTTGTGGTTGGTGCATGTGGTCAGCCGGTTTATGCATACCCCACAGGTTTCTCACCTTCAGGCATTGGAACGAACTCTCAGGTATCTGAAGACTTCTCCTGGGCAAGGACTTATGTATAAGCCATCTTCCTCCCTTTCTCTCATTGAATACTCGGATGCGGGCTCGTTGGATGATCGACGTTCTACTACTGATTTTTGTACATACTTTAGTGAAAATCTTACCACATGGAGGAGTAAAAAGCAGACGGTGGTTGCTCGCTCATCTGCTGAATCTGAGTACCGTGCGATGGCAACTGTTACATCCGAACTAACCTGGTTTCAAAGTATTCTAATGAATTTGACAGTTAAATTGTCCTCACCTTCAACGTTGGTTTGTGACATTCCAGCTGCAATACGCATTGCAAAGAATCTTGTGTTCCATGAGCGGACTAAAACTACTCCTTAGTTATGAGTCTCTCATGTTGTTATGTTGGAGGGTGTGTGTTATGCGTCTCCCCTGTTGTTATGCTGAAGGGCGTGTGTTATGTGTCCTAGCCCCCTGTTGTTACGTTGGAGGGTGTGGGTTATGAGTCCCCCTGTTGTTATATTTGAGGGCATGAGTTATGTGTTCACCGTATTGTTACGTTAGCTAGTGTGGGTTATGAGTCCCCTGTGTTGTTACATTTGGAGGGCATGCGTTATGAGCACCCTATTGTTATGTTGGAGGGCATGGA
Source organism: Platanthera guangdongensis (assembly GCA_039583875.1). NCBI lineage: Eukaryota > Viridiplantae > Streptophyta > Magnoliopsida > Asparagales > Orchidaceae > Platanthera > Platanthera guangdongensis. Next base: position 279,131,572 of record CM077153.1, on the reverse strand, counting down.
TTATGTTTCTCCCTTGTTGCTACGCTCAAGGACACATGTCAAGTAGGCCCTCTGTCACGTTTTCTATGACGATTGTAGGTTTGAACCTTCTAATGCTATGTTTGAAGGCGTAGGGCAAACTAGTCATCTGTCACTTCTAAATAGAAGGTTGTAGGTTCTAAATCCCGACATGTCGCTATGATTGATGACGAAAGGCTATATCATGCCTTGCATCATGGTTATACATCTTTTCTTACCTTTAAAGCTTAGGGTCGAACTATTGTTGTGTGTCCACGAGACGTGCAAGAATGTGATGCTTAGTGTGTCTCTTTGTTCTTTATTTTTGTGTTTGGTTTACATGCATACTTACAGAAGAACAATGTACTCTCCCTGGAGTCTGCTAGGATGACCAGGGAGGGGCCGTTACATTGTGTTCGTCTACCACAGGCTGACCTTCGTTTGCCGCCCGCGTGCTATTGGTTTCAGGTGACATAGTTCGTACCAAAGCGTAGTGTGCCAGAGCCCATGTTTTGTCGAGGATCTGGAGATCTTTTCTCCTGTTTAGAGCTTTCTTTTAGTTTTACTGTAATTCTATTTAAATGCCTTAGGACAGAGTACTTCATTTTCAGCACTTTATATTCCAAATAGTGGTGGACATTCCAGAATTTTCTTTAGCTTTCGTTTTTGTTTATAACTCCAAAATGTTTAATAGGTTTTCTTGTATTAATTTTTAACATATTGGGTTTGTGAATTTTGTATCTCGTGAGGTCCTGGCGAAGCCCATGATATATACTCTTTGCAAGCCATAAATGTTACACGCGCACGCACGCACGCACACACGCGCGCGGCACGACCACACACGTGTTGCGATCCCGTTGTGCGTGACGGCGGAGTCTCGCCAGATAGAGGGAGCCGGGGAGATGGCTGAGGGGGAAGAGAGAGGAAGAAGGCCTCAGGTGGGCCGACAAGGAAGGAGAGGGTCGGGAGTAGGAGGAAGATGAACAGAAAAAAGCTTAAATTACTTCTTAATTAAAAACCCAAAGGTACATTCTTACAGATATATATAATAATTAATAAAAATAGTCGTTACCATTGTAACGTTATAGACTCCAAAATGTTTAATAGGTTTTCTTGTATTAATTTTTAACATATTGGGTTTGTGAATTTTGTATCTCGTGAGGTCCTGGCGAAGCCCATGATATATACTCTTTGCAAGCCATAAATGTTACACGCGCACGCACGCACGCACACACACGCGCGCGGCACGACCACACACGTGTTGCGATCCCGTTGTGCGTGACGGCGGAGTCTCGCCAGATAGAGGGAGCCGGGGAGATGGCTGAGGGGGAAGAGAGAGGAAGAAGGCCTCAGGTGGCCGACAAGGAAGGAGAGGGTCGGGAGTAGGAGGAAGATGAACAGAAAAAAGCTTAAATTACTTCTTAATTAAAAACCCAAAGGTACATTCTTACAGATATATATAATAATTAATAAAAATAGTCGTTACCATTGTAACGTTATAGACTGCTTAATATTAAAAGAGTTATGGGTCGTTGATAACATCCTGTGGCCAGTATCCTTCCTCATTGTTGACTTGGTCAATGATGACTCCTGACTCTTGGATCGCTTGGTGATGTGTATTTACTGAGGGCTCATCGGTGCAGATTGATATGCGGCTGTCCTGCTGGCCATCGCTAATTATTTCCAGGAGAACTGAGACCGTCTGATTGCCTTTCCTAACATCACCGCCCTCTTTAGGAACGCTGTCCTCAACATCCAGCCCTATTTACTTTCCTTTGGTGGTGGGTGACGGGGAAAAGTCCACGGAACTTCTGTGGTCACCATCCCTGGTGGTAACTCAAGGTGCCTATGTGGAGGGTTCTCTATTACCCCTACTCCAGTATTAGCCGAAATTTCTGAGATGGTAGTGGTGATGACGGGGAAGGATAGTATCCATTGAGTCTGAGATCTGTAACTCGCGATTTCGGCTGAGGAACTGAGTTGGTAAGGCAAAGCTTACTTCTCTGCTTCTTCATTTATATGGATCGGGTGTTCTTCTGGGTTTGCGCTTAGTTTAAGCATGTCCTTCCTGTTACATCGGGGCATTCGTTTTTATTGTTGTGCCCATGATGTTTGCAGAGGGACGTGGTGCGGATTTGGTTCGTCGAGTCGATGTGTTTTGGTACTGTGTTTCCCCTTTGTCCCCCATGTCAGAGTGTCGACGCCGGTTCTTGTTCCTGCAATTGTTGCAGTATAGTTGTTTTCAATATGGGTTATTTTGTAGCTCGGCAACATCTTCCCACGTGTTGTATGTAGGGGAATTCTCTGCCATTGTATAAGTGTTTGGGGAACCTCTTGACCTTGTCATATGATTCGACGGGTGCTGATGACGGCCACGGGCTGGTGCATTGGGTTGTTCTCCCAGCTGAGCTCGGGTAGATCAGTGACATGAATTTTAGGGTCCCCTGCATGTGGTTTCAGCAAGGATGCGTGAAATACTGGGTGTATCTTGGATGATGGAGGGAGGAGCAGTCTATATGCTGTTTCCCCGATGACATTTGTTACTTGATAAGGCCTGTAATACTTCAACCCTAGTTTCCTTCCTTGTGGCCTTTTCATGATTAGTTGTCGATACGGGTGTAATTTGAATAACACCCAGCCGCCTTTGTCCAATTTGAGTTCTTTTCATTTCTTGTTTGCTTGTGCCTTCATACGCTGCTGTGATTTAACCAGATTTTCTTTTAGGGCGTGAAGTAGTTGTTCCCGTGTATACATTGTGTCCTCGACGGCTTCATTGTCGGTACTTCCTGCATAGAAAGTGAGCAAACAGGGGGTGGTCGACCGAACATGACCTCAAAAGGGGTCATATTGGTCGAAGAGTTATACAATGTATTGTAATGATACTCAGCAAGATTGAGGAAAAGGGACCATTTCTTGGGGACTTCGTGAGAAAAAATTCTTAAATATTGTCTTAGTCAACGATTTACTTGTTCAGTTAGGTCATCGGTTTGGGGGTGATAAGCTGAGCTATACTTTAAGTGTGTGCCTTGAAGTCAGAATAGTTCGACCTAGAAATTGCTTAAGAAGATGGTGTCCTTGTCGGAGATTATTGTCTCGGGTATACCATGCAGTTTGTCTACACAATTCCAAAATTCGTTTGCCACAGTGGGGCCTGTCATTGGGTGTTTTAGGGGTGCAAAGTGTGCGACTTTTGAGAACCTATCTACCACAACTATAATGATGGTGTACCCCTTTGAGTTTGGTAAATGTGTGATGAAGTCCATGGTGAGGTCTGCCCATAATCGTGGCGGGGGGGGGGGGGGGGGGGGGGGTTGCTAGAGGTTGAATAAGTCCATAGGGTGGGTGGTTTAAGGCCTTTGCCTTCTGGCAAAGGTCACAATTTTTGATAAATGTGGTGACTTCCTCTTTCATATTATACCAAAAGAATTGATTTTTGATCCTATGTTGTAACGCCCCTAGCCGATACAACGTGACAGTATCACGGCTCCGCTCTAGGCGACGCTACTGGGTTGCAGCCCAACCACCCCAACCCCTCTTCAGCCCACTGGCCGGTTGTTGGTGGTCATTGCCTCCCTTTGATGAGCGAACTCGACAGTTAAGCCGGGTCGTACGGGGACTTCCCAGGAGGTCACCCATCCCAGTACTAATCTCGCCCAAGCACGCTTAACTATGAAGTTCCTTCACTGTCGACTTCGACCCAACTTAACTGTCGAGTTCGCTCATCAAAGGGAGGCTGTGGCCACCAACAACCCGCCAGTGGGCTGGAGATGGGTTGGGGTGCTTGGGCTACAGCCCGGTAGCGTCGCCTAGAGCGGAGCCATGACATCGTCACGTTGTATCAGCTAGGGTCGTTACAATAAAAGTGCACTTTTATTGTAACGACCCTAGCCGATACAACGTGACGATGTCATGGCTCCGCTCTAGGCGACGCTACCGGGCTGCAGCCCAAGCACCCCAACCCATCTCCAGCCCACTGGCGGGTTGTTGGTGGCCACAGCCTCCCTTTAATGAGCGAACTCGACAGTTAAGTTGGGCCGTACGGGGACTTCCCAGGAGGTCACCCATCCCAGTACTACTCTAGCCCGAGCACGCTTAACTATGAAGTTCTTTCACTACTCATCACCAATGCAGCTCAATTGGTGATGAGTAGTGAAAGAACTCCATAGTTAAGCGTGTTCGGGCTGGAGTAGTACTGGGATGGGTGACCTCCTGGGAAGTCCCCGTACGGCCCAACTTAACTGTCGAGTTCGCTCATCAAAGGGAAGTTGTGACCACCAACAACCCGCCAGAGGGCTGGAGAGGGGTTGGGGTGTGTTAAAGTTGGAGACCGGGCGGTCTGTCTTGGCGAGTTGGAGACCGCGCGGTCTGGCGGCTTGACTCGTCGGCTTGTTAACCGGGCGGTCTAGCGATCTTCACCGGCGACCTATCTGCTTCTCCTATGGTTAGCCGTGCGGTTAGCCCTTCTGTCTAACCGCGCGGCTTGTGCGGTTTACCTTGTACAGTCCGCTTAACTTGTATTTTTTAGTCCCACATCTCTTATTTGTACTCTCTCTTCTCTCCTCCATTCTATATAAGGGAGGGCATACCTTTGTAATAGACATCAATTTTGGATAATAAAATTTCGATTATTCAAAAGTTATTCTGCTTGTTCTCTCTTTTGCTGCATTCTAACATGGTATCAGAGGGAGGTTCTGGTTGTGTGTTATCTGCTCCGGCTTCCCGATACTTATGACATGATCCGCCAGCAAATTCTGGGTGAGGCTGACTCTCCCACTTTAGATGCCACCGCTGCCCGCATCGCTGCTGTTACCTCTCTCCTTCAGCGCCCGCTATTGCCCGCTCCTTCTCCCCCACCGGACCACTATTCTCATCACGCTCAGCGCAGTGGCTCTGGTAGTCGCGGTCATCAGACCGGCGGCCGTGCTTCTTCCCGCTACATCTGTTCTCATTGTGGCCGCACCGGCCATACTTTCGAACGCTGCTGGACAAAGCATCCTCATCTTCGCCCCTCCGGTGACTCTTCCAAGCCATCTGCCTCTGTTGTGACTTCTTCAGGTAGTGCCCACGTGGTGACTCAAGGTAAATGGCTTATCGACTCTGGTGCCACTAATCACATGACGGGCAACCCTCAGTGCTTCTCCTTGCTCGAACATCATGATCGGTTGCCCCCGGTCCTAGTTGCGGATGGTTCTCCCTCCCCGGTTCATGGCACGGGCGTGGTTCATGTTACTCCCTCACTAAGCCTAGCGGACACTCTCTATGTGCCCAAGTTTCCGTGCAATCTGTTGTCTGTTACCTCTTTATGTAAACAGCTTCAGTGTTCTGTGACATTTACACCCACTTCTTGTTCTTTTCAGGATCCGAGCTCCCACCGGACGATTGCTACTGGGACTGAGAGCGGCGACCTCTACTTCCTCGACAATGTTTCCGCCTTATCTGCCTTCTCCTCTTCCTGTACGGATCTTCTGCAGTGGCATCTCCGTCTCGGTCATCCTCCTCCCCGTATACTACATCAGCTTCTGCCGCACCTCCTTCCATCCAGTACTCCTCTCCAATGCGACGCCTGTCAACTCGGCAAGCATCATCGTTCCTCCTTCCCGCCGAAGCTCGGACGGGGTTCTACTCGCCCTTTTGATCTTGTTCACTCTGATATCTGGGGACCTGCTCCTACCCTCACCGTTGGTCGGGGTAGTTCTTATTTTGTAACCTTTATAGATGATTTCTCTCGTTGTACTTGGGTGTATCTCCTCAGAGATCGCTCTGAACTTTTAGATGTATGGATTTCCTTTTATCAGTTGATTAAAAATCAGTTCAATCTTTGTATTAAAACTCTTCGTTCTGATAATGCTAAGGAATATCTCAGTCATGCTTTTACTTCTTTTTGTGTACAACATGGCATTATTCATCAGACTAGCTGTGTTTACACCTCCCAACAAAATGGGGTGGCGGAACGCAAAAACCGTCACCTCCTCGATGTGGCCCGCACTTTAATGACCCAGATGCATGTCCCTCGTTCGTATTGGGGCTATGCCGTTCTCCTTGCCTGCTACCTCATCAATCGTCTTCCCTCCACCCTTCTCCGCGGGAAAACGCCCTTCTCCATTCTCTATCCGGACAAGGAGCCCTTTCCTCTCCCTCTCCGTATCTTTGGCTGCACTGCCTTTGTCCATACGCCATCTGCCACCCGTGATAAGCTTTCCCCCCGCTCCACCAAATGTGTCTTTCTGGGGTACTCCACCACTCAGAAAGGCTATTGTTGCTTTAACCCTGTTCTTCGTCAGCAGTTCGTCTCTGCTGACGTTACCTTCTTCGAGAATGCCTCCTACTTCTCCGCTCCCTCCTCCTCTCCTTCCCCACCTTCTGACTCTCCTACTATTCCCTTCGTTCCCTTGTCTCCTACCGCGATACCCCCTCCTCCTCCCTCTCCGTCTCCTCCTCTCGCTCCTCCTCTCCCCCCCGTCTCCACCACCACCTCCATCTCCACCCTCTACGCCGCCGTCGCTCTCTTCTCTCGGGCCAGCTCTCTCTGCCACGGACGCTCCGGATCCCGAGGGGGCTGCCGACCTGGATCTCCCTGTGGCGCTTCGCAAAGGGGTGCGGACATGTACCCTTCACCCCCTGGCTGCTGTTGTTTCCTATGATCGTCTCACACCTTCTCGCAGGGCCTTTGCGCTGGCTATCTCTGCTACTGCCACGCCTCGTTCCTATCAGGAAGCCCTTGCGATTCCCCATTGGAAGCTGGCCATGGATGAGGAAATGGCGACTCTCACGGAGCGGGGGACATGGACTCTTGTTCCCCCTCCCTTTGGTACTGATGTTGTTGGCTGTCGCTGGGTCTTTGTGGTCAAATTTGGCCCCGACGGCACTGTGGATCGCTATAAGGCTCGCCTTGTTGCTAAGGGCTTTACTCAGACTTATGGGTTGATTACTTTGACACCTTCTCCCCCGTGGCTCGTCTCAGCACTATCCGGGTCCTTCTCTCTGTGGCCGTCAATCGCGATTGGCCGATCTCTCAGCTGGATGTCAAGAATGCCTTCCTTTATGGTGACCTTCACGAGGCCGTTTACATGGAGCAACCTCCTGGGTATGTTGCTCAGGGGGAGACACGGGTATGCCGGTTGCAGAAGGCAATTTATGGCCTCAAGCAGAGTCCTCGAGCTTGGTTTGACAAGTTCAGCGGCATTGTGGCGGCTGTTGGTTTTATGCGAAGCTCTGCTGATCACTCTCTCTTTATTCGTAAAACTCCTTCTGGGCTGGTGGTTCTGGCTGTGTATGTCGATGATATTCTTCTCACCGGCGATGACCAGGAAGGGGTAGCCCTGACAAAGCGACATCTTCGCCAACATCTCATCACTAAAGATATGGGCTCTCCAAAGTACTTCCTGGGGATCGAAATTGCTCGGAAGCCCGACTCCTTAGTTCTCTCTCAGCGCAAGTATGCCCTTGATCTTCTAAAAGAGGCAGGATTGACTGGAGCAAAAACCTGCCCGATGCCCCATGGCCACTGGGGAGGACAAAACCTGGACAGATGATTCGCCTCCTCTTTCAGATAGTTCGCGGTACAGGCGTCTGGTTGGTAAGCTCATATACCTCACAGTGACCAGACCCGACATTTCCTATGCTGTAGGTAAGGTGAGTCAGTTCATGCAAGCGCCTAGGGAGTGTCATCTACAGTCCGCCTTGCGGATCTTGGAGTATGTCAAAGCAGCGCCTGGGAAAGGACTACTTTTTCAAAAGAATGGTCATCTGAGGATTGAAGCCTACTCAGATGCAAGTTATGCTGATGACAAAGGGGATCGCAAGTCAACCTCAGGGTTTTGCACATTTGTTGGGGGAAATCTGGTGAGCTGGAAGAGCAAGAAGCAGTCTGTTGTCTCCAGGTCCAGTGCAGAAGCTGAGTATCGCAGTATGGCGTCAACCACTTGTGAATTAAAGTGGCTGCGGGCTCTCATGCTAGACTTAGGAGAGGTGTACAACCATCCTCTACCTATGTTCTGTGATAACAAGGCCGCCATATACATCTCCAAAAATCCGGTATTCCATGAAAGAACCAAGCATATTGAGGTCGACTGCCATTTCATTCGTGAAGAGATTTTAAAAGAACAGATTTGCACTCCTTTTGTCACGTCTGATAAAGAGCTGGCTGACATCTTCACCAAGCCAGTTTCCGCCTCGTTTCTGCATGTTTGTGACAAGCTGGGCATGGTTGATATATATGCTCCAGCTTGAGGGGGAGTGTTAAAGTTGGAGACCGGGCGGTCTGTCTTGGCGAGTTGGAGACCGCGCGGTCTGGCGGCTTGACTCGTCGGCTTGTTAACCGGACGGTCTAGCGATCTTCACCGGCGACCTATCTGCTTCTCCTATGGTTAGCCGTGCGGTTAGCCCTTCTGTCTAACCGCGCGGCTTGTGCGGTTTACCTTGTACAGTCCGCTTAACTTGTATTTTTTAGTCCCACATCTCTTATTTGTACTCTCTCTTCTCTCCTCCATTCTATATAAGGGAGGGCATACCTTTGTAATAGACATCAATTTTGGATAATAAAATTTCGATTATTCAAAAGTTATTCTGCTTGTTCTCTCTTTTGCTGCATTCTAACAGGGTGCTTGGGCTACAGCCCGATAGCGTCGCCTAGAGCAGAACCGTGACATCGTTACGTTGTATCGGCTAGGGTCGTTACATATGTAGTGTGCCTTTGTTTTCTGAATGACTTCCTACTAAGCTTGAGTGAGCCTCAAGTATGAGTTTTTGTTTTATGTTGGATGTTCTGGGTATGTATATTTTTGTTTTATATGTGATGTAGGCCCCTTTTTTTTCATGTCGGGATGATGTTCTTGGAGGAATTTGTGGACAAAGGGATCATTGTCATAATCACTGTCCAAACCATCTAGCAAGGTGAGTATGGGAGTAGTGATTTTTGTAAGGCTTAGTAGGGCTGGTTGCTCGGGATTTTCAGGTAATCTAGAAAGGTTATCTGCAGCCTGGTTGTTCTTTCCCACACGATATTAAATGATAAAGTTGTATCCTAGTAGCTTTGATAAAAAAAATTGTTGCTCGGGGGTCTGTATCTGCTGGGTGTGTAGGTGGTGTAGACTCTGATGATCCGTCAAGATGATAAATTGGTGGCCAAGTAAATATTGGCGTCACTTTGCGACTGCTGTGGTGACAGCGTACAGTTCTCGAATATATGTTGATTTTCTTTGCATCAGGAGTGAGAGTTTTTACTAAAATAAGCTATTGTGCCCGTGGTTTGCTTAAGCACTGCTCCAATCCCCGTGCATGATGCATCTGTTTCTAATGTAAATGACTCTTTAAAATCCGATAAGGTGAGGATGAGAGAGGAAATCAATTTTTCCATTAATTGGTGAAAAACATCATGTGTTGTAATATTCCAAAGAAACGAGTTTTTTTTTTTAAGTTCAGTTAACGGAAATGCAATTTTTGCGTAGTCGCGGATGAATTTCCGGTAGTAACCGGTTAATACTAAAAAAGCTCGAATGTGTTTTTGGTTGGAGGGTGTTGGGAAATTTTGATAGACTCGGTGTTACACTCATTGGGACTAACCCTGCCATCTTGGATAATATGCCATAGGAATTCTACTTTTGTAGATAAAAAAAAACATTTGGAGAGTTTAATGAATAACGTGTGATGCTCGAGTATCTCCAAAGTCACTTTTAGATGGTCTAGATGATCCTCTTCGGTTGCACTATAAACTAAAATGTCGTCGAGAAAACCACGAGAAATTTTTGTAGGAAGGGCTGAAAAATGGTGTTCATTAGCGCTTAGAATGTGGATGGGGCATTTGTTAAACCTAAAGGCATAACTAAAAATTCATAATGCCCTTGGTGGGTTCGGAAAAAGGTTTTGTGGATGTCGTTTTTGTCCATTCGAATTTGATGGTAACCAGAGCGTAGGTCTATTTTAGAAAAAAAAAGGTTGATCATAACTCATCTAATAGCTCATCGATTGTTGGGATGAGAAATTTATCTTTTATCGTTATTTTATTGATGGCACTATAATTGACGCAAAACCGTCACATGTCATCTTTCTTTGTAACTAATAGTACGGGTGAGCTAAAAACAGATGTACTGGGTCTGTTGTGTCCGTGAGTGAGTGAGCATCTCTAAGGCTAATTTTTCGATTTCGTTTTTTTGATGGTACGGGTACCGAAAAGGGCGTAGATTCGGTGCTGCCGCATCATTGGTTAAATGAATCTTGTGGTCTATATCACGTGGAGGTGGCAGTGAGATGGGTTCTTTAAACAGATCAGTAAATGATGCAAGTAGCTTTTTAAATGGTTTGGCAGAGTGTTGCCTATGTTCCCTAGTGTTTGCGGGGAGGTATTTGTTGGGTTCGCCTTTGTGAGCAAGAGACACATTGCGGATGGTTTTACTGCAATCATTCTCATCAACTGCGATGATTAGACTTGACCAGCCAAGAGGCATTTCGATGCCCTACAAGAGTCGCTCGTCCTTCTGTGCCTGAATAGGATAAGGTAAACTTATCATAGTCCATAGTGATAGGACCTAGTGTCCGGAGCTAGCTTTGCCCCAATATGAGGTCCGTGCCCTCGATATCAAGGACGCATAAGTGGACTTTGCAGTGAACGGTCTGTATGAGCAGTGATGTGTCCTTGCACTTGTATGTGAACTGTAAGGGGTTGTTGTTTATGTACCCGGTCATTCGTAGCCCGTGATCTGGGAGAGCACCTATAAGTGTTTGTAAACAAATCATCGTGTGGGGAAGTTCGTCGTCGGGTGGAGGGTCACCGGGGTCTATTTCTTCAAAGTCCTCTGTTTCTTCTGTGCCAACTAAGTACAGTAAAGCCCCTCGCCCCTTGCATCTATGGCCCGGGTGATATCGTTCGTCACAGTTATAACACAATCCATTGTCCCTCTTTGCCTGGAGTTTGGCCGGTGTGAGGCGTTTAATATGGGGTATTTGGGTCTGAAAGTGTTTGGTGGTCTACTGTTGTCCCGAGTGAAGGTAGTGGGGTTGTGAAAAGTGGAGGGTCTGGCTTTATAATTTTGGTTATGTTGATCTTCATACATACGCACAATTGTGTAAACATCATGAATCTCGGTTGGTCGGGCAAGTTGAACAGGCCCCCCTAATGTGCTCTTTAAGGCCCGAGACAAACATGTCGAAAATGAACTCAGGATGTAATCCTGACACTTTGGTAATGAGTTCTTCAAATTCGGTTTTGAAATAAAGGACCGTGGTGATTTGTTGCAACTTGGTTAATAGGCCGACCGGTTTAACATATAATGAGGGTCTGAAACGTTTTTGGATGACGTCTACAAATAACGGAAAAGTTAACGCTGGGTGATCTTTTAGTGTGGCTTGGTACCATTTTGAGGCTGGTTTATCTAGATGAAATGAGGCTATTAAAAGATAATCTTGAGTTTGTGTTCTGTTATATTCAAAGTATTGTCGTAACTCATACAACCAATCTGTAGGATCACCATCGGAAAAACGGGGACAAGTAATATCCAAATTACTGAGTCGTTCAGAAACTGCCAGAGTTTTGTTGCCGATGGGGGGCGATCCAAGTATTCCGTTTGAGGATTGCGCCGGGAATAATTCTGGAGTTCATCGTTCCATGGGAGGTTCGTCCACGTTGGGTCCCTTCCCGATGGGTTTTTGTAAAGTTGTAAATTGCAACATCAAATCTTATCGTAGAGCCGTCATTTGGGCAGCTACCTGGTCGGCTGAATCTTCCTTCGATGTCAGGATTTGGCGGGCCAGGATATTTCCTTTGTCTGTAATTCGTTGGTGAATTGTTGTTGGAGTTGCTGTGTGTGTTTGGTCATCTCGTCGACCAAGAGCCAGTGGATATCTTCCATTTGGGTTGAGAGGGTGGCGGGTGCATGTTCGGTGTACAACCCGTATTCGTCGAGGATGAGCCCTACCACAGCAAAGTCAGAAGAAGTCAAGGTCAACAAGTCTAGACAGAAGTCAACATCAGCGCGCAAGACCGTAGAAGGCCTGGCCGAGTATGGCGAGCTCCCCTCGCATACTCGCCAGGTAGGAGACTAGGCGAGATACTCGCCCAGCCCGTGCGAGTTCCCCCTGGAAGTCTCCTAGTCGCCGAGGTGGGGTATAAATGCCCCCCTTGGATTTGCCTATAAATAGGACCCCAGGGGTACGAGGTGAGGCACTTGAAATCCTCTGCAGGATACTCGCGAGCTTCATCTTCGGGATACTAGCCGTCTTCGGATTCCATTTTTTTAGAGATCAAGTCACGACCTTGCGACTTCGTCATCAGCTTGTTTCCCTCGTAGCAAGTTCGGCCATTTTTGGTTGAGAAGGGGCTGCTCCTTTCGAGCATCCGAGTTCGTGGTGGGACCTTCCTGCTGCAACATCTGGGGTCCTGTTTGACCTGGTTCTTCATCCTAGTCGCCCTAGCCGTCTGATCTTGCCCCTGAACCGGTAACCTTAAGTGGCTTTTGTCCGAATTCGAGGTTAGGAATTTTCGTGGCTTCAACATTCGGCCTGAAGGGCCACCTTGAAGTCGGCTATGGAACGAAGTCCTTCACCCATCCTAACGCAACGGGATCAGAGGTATCTCAACGAGAGCACCAAATGTTGTGATCCCGTTATGCGTGACGGCGGAGTCTCGTCGGAGAGAGGGAGTCAGGGAGATGGCTGAGGGGAAGAGAGAGGAAGAAGGCCTCAGGTGGGCCGACAAGGAAGGAGAGGATCGAGAGGAGGAGGAAGATGAACAGGAAAAAGCTTAAATTACTTCTTAATTAAAAACCCAAAGGTATAGGCTTATAGATATATATAATACTTAATAGAAATAGTTGTTACCATTGTAATGTTGTAGAGTGCTTAATATTAAAAGTGGTATGGGCCGTTGATAACATCTTGCGGCAGGTATCCTTCCTGATTGTTGACTCGGTCAATGATGACTCCCGACCCTTGGATCGCCTGGTGATGTGTATTTACTGAGGGCTGATCGGTGCAGCTTGATGTGCGGCTGTCCTGCTGGCCATCGCTGATTATTTCCAGGAGAACTGAGACCGTCTGATTGCCTTTCCTAACAACACGTGACCACACACACACATAAGACTATAAGAGTGATAGCGTGTGAGGCCCCCCGTGTAGCTATGACAGTACCCATGATACGACAATTTCTCCGTGCATGCTCTCTTGCTTTCGGGCGCACGGGCTTCTCATGTTGCCGGTTGCTACATGATTTCCTAATCCGACCGATCGGGCTGCAGGTGGCGGGAGTTCCTTCTTGACAAGATTGTGTCCCGAGAGCAAGTAAGCACAGACTTAGATACTGTACTGTCATGGGTCATGGGTCATGGGTCATGGGTCATGGGTAGTGTTGGCATTCATGACATAATTTGAGGATTTCAATTTTAAATTTTTTTTTTTGTAAAATCAAAGTAAAAATATATGAGAAAAGTAAAGTTATAGCTAGCAAAAATGGTATATATTGCGCCTTCTACTTTCACACTTTTGAAAGCATTTATACTACTTAGTTTTAAATGTTGCCCATCACTGAAAAGTCTAATGCTGCTCATTTTGCACCATTTCTCCCGCTTCTATAAAACGACATATGACGAAAGCACTTGCCCAGAATTATCCTCATTCTACGGCCAACGACCGGGCTCTCTTCAAAAAACCCTAATTGACGATTACCAGGTATGCTTGATCGATCCGTGCATATTCACCTCTAATCCCTCTAATCCCATCTCACTATTGCGACTGCTTGCTACTTCAATCCGCGCCGTAGAAAGCAATCCATCGTCCTGATTGCCTCGCAGTGAAGCCGCAACAAGGGCAGCCAAAAATCGAAGCCATAACGCCAAAAGGCACCTGCTTCGTGAACAGATTTCCCCTGAAAATGTGCTCTAAATGTGAAATCTTTGAATAGGAAGACATGAAATAGATTGTAATTCCATTGATGGCGGAGTTCATCTTCTCATCTCTCCAAATTTATAAGTCTGCCCTAATCTTTCTGCCCTTTTGCACTTCGTAATCCCTATCAGACGATTCCCTATATTTCATATGAATTTCGAGATTATAAAGGCAGGGAAGCCAGGGATTTCCTAAAGAATGTTGTTTTTTGTGTTGGGTATTTGATTCCGGATCCGGATCCAATTGGATCCGACCTGTTAGCCTTAGGTTTTATTCCTAGAACCTAACAGCCGCATGCTTGGGCCAAGATAGGAATCACGAGAATCGCCACTGATGGAGGGCTGCCTCCTTCTCCAGTGAATCTAAGGGTTGCTTTCCTTGCATTGGTGGTGCTGCGTCATGAAGGAAGGAGAAGCGCTAAACGTGTAGGAGAAGGTGTTACCGGTGGTGGAGTGCTGTTGCCGGAAAAGACCGACCTTGCCGGCAAGTTTTGCTTTCGGAGAACACGAGCATAAGGTTTTTGTGAACCTTGTGCATCCGCTAGGCAGATTGTACTCTTCAAGGTCATTTCTTCTCTCACATTTATATTTGTATTGCATTTATATATTTTGTGATGTCTATATAAGTTGCGTGGCCTGTGATTGTTATAGGCATGTTTGTTGAAATATTGCTTGTGTATGTGTTATTGTTACCTGTTTATTATAGTTGCACGTCTGTGGGTGCCCTGGCTCCTTACATTTTGCCCATTTTTAGATGATTACCATTGGATTTAAATTTTATAAAACGGGAGTCGCAGGAACACTTCAACCTTCCAAGCCAAATAAACCACTAGAAATAAAAGATGCAAGAACAACTCTTGTATTATTTCTTGTTTTACAATGCGAGACATATATTGTTAGACATGATTTCGCAATGCACCCGATGGAGATCACCAAAAAAATAGACAAGTACAAAACTGGCGGGCAGAGAACTGTAACCGCCTAACTGCCAATTCGCCAAGCTATACGCAAGGTCGCGCCAACATCACAAGCCGCCAAACCGCCAAGCTTCCAGACCGCACCTCTAGCTGCACGAACTGCCTTTATTACATGCTGAAGAAACTACCCTTTCCGCACTTCTTGGTCGCCTGATCGCATAAGTCGCCGCGAACAGACACTGAACTGCTGAACAAGAACTGCCAGTCAAACCGCCAGTGGCAAACTGACTTATTGTATCTGGGACACTGCCAAGGAAGAAGACCGCCTAGTCGCTGAACTCGCGACTTGCTGCTAACCACCGACTGTTATCCGCTAGTCCGCACTGACTCTACTGACCACCGTTAGAACCAATTGTCTGGTTGCTCAATGCTAGCCGCACAATCTGCAAACAACAAACAATCAGATCACTTCTCCTTGCCGCGCGGTAAGAAAACATTAACCGCAAATTTAACTCAAGCTACAGTTCTTAGGGTTCTCGTTGTTAATGTCGAGGCTAGCACCCTTATTTATAGGCGAGCAATGCGAATACAGTCACCGCCCTGGAGGATAGAGTAACCGTCAGCATAGTGTCGGATAGCAACACCAGACCGCATGAGCGGTTAGCACCAACAAGTCGCACAGTCATGCGGACAACCGAGTCAGTCCGCGTGGACTTCAAATGACCAAGATCAACCACACGAACTGTGAAGCTAGCGCCCTCAATGCAATCTGCCGGTCTCCGCTGTCTACCAAACCAGACCGCGCAGTCCGCCGGTAGCCAAAAACAAACTGCGCGATAGCCAACAAGGAGGGAGTCTGCTGAGTCAACCGGCCGCGAGAACAAGGATGTCCAAGGAACAGACCATGCATCAGAGTCTAGCCACGCTACCCGCGCGTCTCAGCGGTCTAAGCGATTTGTGCGGTCTGCACATTTCAGACCGTCCACTTCACTTCAACATATCTTAACTCGTTATATTTTGAAGCATTATACCCAGTTTGTTGTGATTTTTTGTGTGTGTGTGTGGATTTTTCGGATTTATGGTGCGAGGGATGTGATTAAAATGGTTGGCACTCATGATGGCTAAACCATCCGATGAACAGTAGATCTTAGAGCCTTTTTCTTTTGCTTTATTATTCTTGCATGTTTAATCGAGCAGAATGTATTACTGACTGTTATCTTCTGAAATGAGCAATGATAGTCATGAAATGAACACTGTTGTCATCATTGTTTAGGAATGTGCTCAACCCATAACTGCTTGAAAACTATTATTAGGATTCTCAAAAGTGGCCACAACTTTCAAAAAAAATCAAAAATTAGGAATTTAGTTTCAAAAGAAGGTTCTTAGAGTGAATCCCTGTATATAGAACTTACCAATTTTGGTTTAGAACATTGAGATTAATTGAAAATTTCACCTTTTTTGGAAAAAAATGTGCTTTTGGATGTGTGACTTTCTGAGTTGAATTTACACTATCTGCAATTAATTCATTTAGAGTGAACCTTGTGTTTAGACACATTCAGATTTTGGCTTAGAACATGACATTACTTGATAATTTTACCTTTTTGAAAAAATGTACTGTTGATTATGTAATAGTGAGTGTTCAATCTCTCAATAACAAAAAAACAACATTCTTGATAACCTTGCAGGCATTACCATATGAGACAG
>CM077153.1:278707443-279114583 GCA_039583875.1 Platanthera guangdongensis | reverse complement strand
TTGACTTGGGCAATTTTCGGATCAAGCTGGACCGGATTCTGCCGCTGCACTATTTTGAACCGATTTAGGGTTTCTACTTGTGGGACCCACGCGTCATATTGAAGTTGTCTACAGTATATATACGGGTATTTTTTGAACAGTAAATAGATACGAGAAAAAGACGAAACACGGGCCGCGACGTAACCTAGATCGCGAGTTCCGCTCCGTCGTCGCCGTCGCCGCTTGAGAGAGTTGATCGCCGGTCTTGATAGTGGTTTTCCAGATCTCCGGTCGATAGAAGCTTAGCCAAGCTTAGCGTCTCACGTGTCTAACCGGAGATCTCTTGTCTCTTGATTTGTTGATCGGGAAAATCTTCCCCATCCGAATGATCGAGACGACTTGATCTAGTGTGACCGTTGGTAGACCTAGCTAGCTTCGCTACGAAGTTGGATCTCCAGAGTACTGCAGTCGCAATCGTTGTCGCCGCCGATCCCGTGAACCTAGCCGCCGCCTATCTTGTCGCCGCCGGTTCGGGGAGATTCTCTCCAAGAGAGTTTTGGGTTGTGGACTCTTCGTGGACTTCAAGAACACGTCGCGTCAACGAAGAGGGACACCTTAGTCTCAAACGTAGTTTGTATCTCTTGTACATTCTAGTTTTACTTTTGTTGTGTAAAGGAACGTTGTTCCTAGTTGTAAGGGTTGGGTTCAACCCGTGTTGTGGGAGTGTTGAACTCCTACGTGTGGAAGGGTTCCTTCTGATAGTGGCAAGGATTGGATTTCAATCCTGTTGGTGAGAGACCGAGTCGTCCCTGTTGGGAGATAGGTCGAAGGGGGAAAGTGGATGTACCCAAATCGGGGAACCACTATAAATAGCTTGTGTATTCTGTGTGCTGTGCTGTTTTTTTTTATTGTGCAGGAACAATCATAAATTACGCAAAAACGCTGCACGTCACCTATTCCCCCCCCCCCCCCATAGGTGAAGATAGTTTGACATAGGTGGACTTTCATGAAGAGATAAGAAGAGTGAGAAACTGCACGTCAGAGGGAGTAACAGATAAGTGTGAGGTCGAGGAAACATATGACATAAAGAAAGTGTGAGCTCATCAAAAGTGACATCACATGAGATGTAAAGTCGACGTGCAACATGGTCATAACATCGATAGCCCTTGTGCTCAGTAGTATACCCAAGAAAGGCACAAGGAACAGACTGAGCAGAGAGCTTAGTACCCCCATTTGGACAGAGTAGAACATAACATCGACAACCAAAAACCCGAAGATGAGTGTAACGCTGGGGTCGAGAGTTCAAACACTACCTAAGACACTGACCCTGAAGGAAGGGGATGGCTGCAGATTAAAAGATAGACAACAGTGGAAACAGCCTCAGCTCAGAAGTGAGGAGGAACGTGAGAGGAGATAAGAAGGGTGCGAGTTGTCTCAATAATATGACGATGCTTCCTTTCAGCGGTGTCATTCTGAGCGTGTGCATCAGGACAGGCAAGTTGATGGAGAGTGTCGTGGGTAGCTAGCAGATCTCAAAAAGTATAAGAGAGATACTCCCCCCTGAGTCAGAACAGAAAATGTGTATTGAAGCAGAAAACTGTGTGCGCACCATGTCACCATAGCAGAAAAAGTAACATAGATACGAAAAAATTCAGATCGAAAGTGCATAAAATAGACCCAACAATAACGAGAGTAGTCATCAACGAAAAGAATATAGTACCGGTGTCCACCCATGAATACAAAAGGTGTGAGTCGCCAGACATCAGAATGAACTAAATCAAAGGGACGCTAAGACCTGAACTCACTAGACAGATAGAGGAGTTGTAGCTGGTTACCGAGCTTACAACCAGAACATTAGTGAGACCGATCAATATAAATACGACCAAAAAAATCATGACTAATGAGAGAAGCAAGACGTGGACCACTGTGATGACCAAGATGGTGGTGCATTGAGAGAAACCCACCGAAGGAAGACAAAGAGAGGAAGCTGCAGGTGACGAGAAGTCGATGGAAGGTGGAGACTATTAAGGCCGTACACCCCGTAATGACGACGACCAATCCCAAGGAGTGCCCCAGTCAGACGATCTTGCACACGACATGTAAACTCATCAAAGGTAACCAGACAACCATGGGATGTGAGCTGGCTGGGGGATATAAGGTTCATGGATAGCTTAGGTATGCAGGCAACATCGGGAACATGAACATGAGTGGTATGAAGGAGGCCACGACTGGTAATGGGGTGAATGGTGTCATCTGCTACCATGATACTAAGGGCAGGGGAGATGGGCTGCCACGACAAAAGGTGTAACATCATAGGTCATGTGAAAGGACGTTCCAGAGTCAAGCAACCAGTCGGAGGTGGAGATACTGCAGGGGAGGAGGCAGCCGGCTGAGAGGGATAGGCGATGTGAGACGACGCCATCGAAGCAATAGAAGACGGAGAAGGCCGGCGGTGTCCGGCGGGCTGCAGGAGGCAGCAAAGAAGATTGGTTGTGTTATGCGGGTTGCGGAAGGCAGCAGACGGGCTCGACGAAAACGAACAGGAAGTGTCGAAGTCGCGGATCGGCTGAATCGGATCCATGGATCGAGGAATCAGTGATGTGTCTGAGCAATTGGGATCACAGTAGATTGGTTGGAAGCAGTGACCAGCGAAATCAGCGAAGTCAGACGGGCTGCAATAGACAGCGAAGACCAACATGCAGCGGAGATGGGCTGGCTTCGGGTTGCAGGGGACAGCGAGTTCCGTCGAGGAGAACGAGAGCAGCAAGAGCTGCAGGATCCGCGGATCTGGCATTGGGAGAAACCAACTATCGTACACGGATCCGACGGCGGCGGATATGGCGGATCTGGATTCAGGAGAAACCAATCGACGTGGAATCAAAAAACAACGGCTGGATCAGTGGCGGATTTGGCGTCGGGAGAGAACAACAACCGGAGTGGGAACCTTCCGGAGGAAGCAGCGGGAAACAACAACCGGAGCGGGAAAACGGCGGCGGAGAAACCTGCGACTGGAACGGCGAAAATCGTTGATCGATCGGAGGAGGTAGCGGTTCGACGAAAGAGGAAGAGGTAGGCTAGGTTTTCCTTTGCTCTAATACCATGATAGGAAGAATTGACATTTTTTTGTACTGACACTTGAAACAATGGTAATACATAGATGTACAAGGGAGGGTGATCCTAACACCCGAGGTGACTCTAAACTAATACTATTACTCATAATATACAACATATCTAACAGCTGCTTCCATGATTGAACCCGTGACCTCAAGGTCACACGGCAACACCTCAACTAGTGTGTCAAGGCTCCGCTTCTAGTTTATATAATATACATTTATAAGAAAAGAAAAGACTTTTTAAAAAGACCTTTTCAGCATCATCACATGCTTGTTCAAGAACTGAAATTTGCGCTCCCCAACCAACAAGTGTTATGTCACAGCCTTCACGAATCACCTGCGACAGTTTACAAATCGAACTTAAAGTGCTAGATTTCAGACTGAGAGAGAAGGGAGATGAATACCTCTGCCTCGGAGAGGGGTAGCATATAGTCGTGCTCAGGGACCTCTTCTACAGCCAATCTATAGAGCCACTGGGCGGTGATCATAAGAAAATCATTAATCGAAAGTAAAATTTATTCGCAGATTTAAATGCTAGCAGATGACAAGTCCGTTTTCAAACATGTCACTTAATTTTGATTCATATATATATATAAATTTGAGTGATGTGATTTGATTTTTTTTACATGAAGATGTTTAACTAAAAAACAAATATTCACATTCCATTATAAACAACAACAACACTCAAGTCTTTATCCCACTATAGTGTGGTCGACTATATGGATTCTTTGTTGCCATTGTGCCCTATCTTTTGTCATAATCTCACTAATGCCTAAGTACATCATGTCTTTTCTTACAGTTTCATTCCAGTCTTTATTGGTCTATCCCTCCCTCATTTAACATGCCTAGTGACAAGACTCACAACGTCTAATAGGTGCCTCTAATGGTCTCCTTTGTACGTGTCCAAACCATCTTAGTCGAGCTTCTCGCATCTTCTCTACAACTGGTGTTAATCTTGTCTTATCCCTGATGCATTCATTTCGAATGTTATCCAGTCTCGTGTGCCCACACATCCACCTAAGCATTCTCATCTCCACAACTCCCATTTTTTGCTCATGTACACAATTTACTGCCCAACACTCAGAACCATAGAGCATCGTAGTCTAATTGCAGTACGGTAAAACTTGCTCTTAAGTTTTAATGGTACTTTACGATCACATAAGATCCCTGACGCGCCTTTCCACTTCAACCAACCCGCTTGGATTCTGTACTATGTTGTTAAAGGCGCGCTTAAGGCTCAAGGCTCACCGGGCTCAAAGCTTTGGGCTTTTGTGCGCCTTATTTGAGTCTTTAGAACATAAAAGTCATGTCTGAGTGTGATTTTTGTCGTAAGTTTTTTTTTTAAAAAAAAAATAATGTAAGAACTCAATTTTTTTGATTGATTTGTTGTTTGTGAAAGATAATTGTGCGTTGAAAATTAGATATGATGCAAGTAACCACATTAATTCTATTTTTTAAGAGATATAAACGATAATATTGAATGATTAATTAGTAGAATAGATCAAAAATTTGATCGATAAGGTGAAATGATGATGCAACCCTTATTTGCATCTTTATTTTACTTTATTTTTAGTACTTTTTGTAACGCTTGTGTTCGCGCATTTTATGCTTTAGTTCCACTCGTATTGTATCGCGCTTGTTACTTGGACACTGTCGTTTGACTTGTTGGAGTCACCAATCAATAAGATCATGAATGAATACGTCTGTCAAATTAAGAACATCGTTAAATTAAGCAAGCAAACGAATTAACATAATTAATTTTATTTAAAGTAAATATATTCTGAAATTAATGCTTTATAAAAATATTTTGGAGAGAGAAGCCTAGTCATTTTGCTTAATTATTTTATCCAACTCTTGAAACTCAAAGCACTGAATTTCCTGAACCGCACCCCTTTACATCAAATAGTCGGCCAGCCTATTGGTAACCCCACTTAAAAGCATATTGGTAACCCCCACTTCAAAGCATATTGGTAACCCCCCACTTCAAAGCATATTGGTAACCCCCCACTTCAAAGCATATAAGTTATTTTTAAACAAAAAATAAACCCCTTTGAAACCCTCTCTTAAAAGCTGGCCATACCTACTCGGAAAAGGCAGCCTGGAAAAGAAGAAAACGACGAGACAGCGAAATTCATCGTCGTTTTCCTCATCCAGCGCAGGTGCCCCGGCCATCCACCTCAACTCCAGGGTGGTTTTCCTTCCCGTCTCTTCACTCCACGACCCTCTATGGCTTTCCACAGCACCGGCGTATCCCGACGACCCGTCGATTGCTTTATTCTGACGGGATCGAGCTCCCTCCGCTCTCCTGGCGACGATTTCCAACCTCAACAGCCGGTCGAAGTTTTTCTGTTCTCGCCGACACCGGACGAAGTTTCCCCTGCACTCGCCAACGCCGGGCGGAGTTTCCTTTGGACTCCCTCCTTCCCTGCCCCCTTCATGCTCACAGCCACTGATCGAACTCCCACCCGAGCCTGCTGCCACACCTACGCAAACCAGTCCAGCCTTCCACTGTTAGGCTGCGTATTTCTCGGGAAGGGCTAGGTACATCTCTCATCGAGCACACACCTCTATCACAGTTAGTTTAATTTTTATGCTCATAGTATTTGATCAGTATAATCCAAGATTGCTTGCTTAAAATAACCTTACTCTTGTTTGCCGTTAATTTCAAAAATTGTGCTTACTTTTCTTTCTAGCTAAAACATGTGGAGCAATTAATCAAATCGTTGAATGCGAGCTAGTGTTGGACATTTTAGTGCGATTGTGAAAGCTTGGACGGTTATCGATTGCAAACACTCGTAAAACTTCCGCTAGCGCCACTCAAATTAATTGGATCTCAAAATTTATCTTTTAAAATCATTTCTCAAATCTCGGGATGCATCAAATGATGATTGATGTTGATTATTTAAAATGTATGTGGATGCGCCTTGCCTTCGTCAGGCGTGCGCCTACTCCTTGAGCCTTGATCCTAGGCTCCAAGACCTTTTTGTGCCTTGCGCCTTGAATAACTAAGATTCTATGTGTCACATCTTTATCAATACCTCCGTCTTTTTGAACTATCGATCCATGATATTTAAAACACTCACTACGTGAAATATTTTGATCACCCAACTTAATAACGAAGTCATCCGTCCTTCTTGCACTTCTAAATCTAAGCTTCATATACTCTGTCTTTGCCCTGCTAGACCTAAAACCCTTCTTTTCTAAAGTGTCCCGCCAAGATTCAAGTTTTGCGATTACACCCTTGCACATCTTATCGACCAAAACGATATCATCCGCAAACAATAAACACCAATCTTCGTTATTCACATTCCATTATAATAATAAATAATTTATTTTTGAGAGAAAATTACACTTTGGTTTGCTTGTTGCTTCAAAATTTTGGAGGGAACTTAGAAATGGTATATAATATATAGAGTATTAGATTACTTTTGTTAAAGCTATTAAACTACTTAGTCACCATAGAGAAGTATATCATAGAAGTCAATATACATCTAAGAAATTAATAAGTTATAACTTGAAAAAAAGAAGTGACCAGTAGTCCAATTGAGTGTCATTAATGAGAATTTAAAACCAATGTGCGCTTAAACTAGGAAAAAAGTCAATGCTAGAATATAACAGGCTCTTTGCTAGTTGCTCAATGGAAAAAATGCTAAACATATGAAACATAATGATAATCATGCTACCTTGGGCTCAAAAAACACAACTGGGTTTGGATCGCGAATGCTGGATAGTAAAAGGCCCTTCGCCTGTTGTGGGCTACGAGGTATCACAACCTAAAAAATAAAAAACTTTTACATATCATAAAAAAAAAAAAATTTTATGAATGCATAAACTAATTTTTACAGAAATGTTGCTCAAGGTTCTCTTTTCAACTTTATTGTGTATAAATAGTCTTGCTGGTTTCTTATTTATCACTATTTAGGCTTAAAGTTCATCAATCCCTAAGCCTGGAACATTCTTCTCATCCCAAATTTCTGGTACACTTATATTCTATTATGCTCCATTCATTTGGACAAGGCCCTAAAATTAGAATTAGAGGTCCATTTTCATTGAATTTTGATCAAATTCCAATTATAAAACCTCAATTCTGTCCAACGGAAAGGTCCCTTAATGATTTATTTGAGTGGATTTACTTTTGTGCAGTTCAACCAATAAGACTTAGAAAAAATTGGTAAAGACTAGGAAAAAGACCAACCTTGAGACCAGGAACATGACAGAAAAAAGCCTCTGGTGACTGTGAGTGATAATGACCACCATGGCCAACTGCTCCATATGGTGTTCTTATAGTCAAACCTGCAGAAACAAATCATCATATGATATCAGCCAGAAGAATCAAGTTTCTATAGCAAATTTAAAAGAATTACCTCCACAGTTGAACTCGTTACCACTTCTGTATCTAAACTTAGCTGCTTCATTAACAATCTGCAGGGTGAAAGAATAGGATTCTTCTCTTTAAATTCTCTCAAAGCAATTTAAATAATGTCGTGAGAGCTCATAAGAAAAAATTATAGTTTAAAAAAATTTAACACATATATGATAGAAACCTAACAAAAGAATAGATGGAACTGAAGCAGTTTCAGTATGCATGTTACTTGACTAATACTAAATTATGGAAAACAGCAGTTGGTAGTGCTTCTTATAAGGTACATCCTGAAGTTTTTTTTATTTTTAATGACGATTTTTCAAATTTCAAACTTTTACTTAAGAAAAACTGAAATGATTGAGGAATGAAAAGTTGTGATCTTATGATGGTGGCGTATGTTTGACATCATCCGCAAAATTGCTTATTTGTTTTTTTTTGAAACTTGCATTCGCAATCGAAAGAAAAGAGGAAAAAAGACCGCAAAAACGGGTCAAAAAACAAGGATGTTCTCCCGGTCACTCTGAACAACCTCAGAGAGAACTGGCGGGAAATCCTCAAAACAGGTCCAAAGAAAAGTACAGGAAATAGAATAGCGAGAACAAAAATCCGCAGCCCGATTGGCCTCCCGCGGAGCATATCGGAACAGGACACGAGGAAGCTCGAAAAGGAATCCCAACACATCAGCGTCGGGAAGTGGGCATCCCAAAGACGCGAGTCAAAGTAGCGTTGACAATACTTGATCAAGTTGAGGCAGTCCATCTCAATGATCACCTCTGAAGCATCAAAGCAGTCAATCGTGAGGTAGTCCCGAATGGCCGCCATCTCCGTTCGGCCTAGATCTCATTGCATAAGCGACCGGCCGGCCGCAAAGAGGACCGTACCAGAGGAGTCACGAGACACAATCCCCACCCTGGCTTGGCGAGAAGGTAGGAGAGCGCCGTCGATGTGGATCTTGAGCCAGCCCGGGGGTGGGGGACACTACAGGGTAGAAGACAGACACCAACACCCGCGTCGCAATAATGGTGGGAGTGGCATGCTCTTGGAGGTGGATCCTGGCGTTGCGCGCCTGCCAACACTGATAAACTGCAAAAACAAGAAGGGTAAACGTGCTGGAGTAGTTGGCCGAGTTGGAGAGGCCATCCATGAGGGTATTCCAAGAAGAGACACGGGGAAGGGTCAGCTCCCACCGCTGCAGCGCCGTCCCAACAGCCTGGAGGCAGCTGCACTCGCCGAGGAGATGGTTTCGCGACTCAGGAGCGATGCAGCCCCAAGGGTGGCAAGTCTCAATCGCCAGCCCACGGTGGGCCAACCAAGTCCGAGTAGGAATAGCATCCAAGGAGAGACGCCACCAGAAGAAACGCTCGCAGGGGCGCATCCGGAGTTTCTTAAGCCAGCCCGCATCCTGCGATGGAGGTGGGAAGAGGGCCGCGTAAGCGAGCCCAGTCACAGTCCGCCCCGAGAAGCGCGGAAGTAAGGTAGGAGTATCCTGATGCAGATCCGGGTCCACGGTGACCTGTAGGATCAGAGTGATCAGTTCGGCCCCAAAAAATTGGCGGAGGTGGTCCAAACTCTAAACACCATGATCGTCAAGGAGGTCAGCCGCCATAAGGCCCTCTAGCCCACATCAATCGATGAAAGTGGGCCACCGAGCAAATTCCAAATCCAAGATCCAGGTCTGCCCGAGCATCAAGATAGAAGCCCCATCCGCAATTCGCCAGTGGAGAAGCGGATCCAAGTGCACCATACCCTCATGAAGGATGCGGAGAACAGGCAAGTCCCTGCGCCGAGGTGTGCCCCTAAGAAGGTGGTCGTCGTACCGATGCCGAATGATAGAGTGAAACACGGTGGCCGATGGTTGAAGAAGGACCCAAGCGTGCCGGGAGCGGAGAGGGCCTCGCCATTTGTCAAGGCTGCGTAGACCAAGTCCACCATGAGAGGTCGGCAAGCACACGGTAGGCCAATCAACATAATGCATCCCACGGGTACTGCGGTCCTTTTGCCAAAGAAAAAACCGGGCAATCTTGTCAATGGAGAGAGAGACGAAGAGAGGGACATCCGCATGCATGAGCTGGAACTGGGCTGAAGGCAGCAAAGCGGAGGCAATCAAGGTTGCTCGGCCGGCAAGAGACAGGTGGCGATTACCCCAAGCCCGAACCATAGACCGAATACGGATCAAGAGGCCGGAGAAGTCTGCCGCCCGGAGCTTCCGCATGGCGAGCTTAACCCCCAAGTAAAGCATCTCCGTGACACGCTGAAAGCCAAGCGAGCGAGCAATCTAGTCGGCCTTCCAAGATGGCGTGGCCTTGCTGAAAACCACCATGGACATGCTCGAGTTGATGCACTGGCCTGTCCATTTATAATAATCTTCAAGGGTGGACCGGATGGCCCCAAGAGCAGTCGAGGAAGCGGCACCAACGAGGAGGATATCATCGGCGTATAAGAGGTGGGAAATGCGGGGGCCAGCCGGGGACAAGGAGATGCCGATGGAGTGGCCCTGGAGCTGGAGGGCACGGGACAGGAGCTTGGAGCAAAGAATAAAGGCATACGGCGAGAGGGGACAGCCTTGTCGGAACCCGCAGGTGGCCTCGATCCACGAAGTCTGCTTTCCTTCGAGGAGTGCAAATCGCGGATGCATAACGCATTGAAGGACCCGGTTGATGAACCGAGCAGGTAGCCCAAACAGCTGGAGGACTTGTTGCAAGGTGCCCCAAGCCATTTTATCGTAGGTCTAAGCCATGTCGATCTTGATAGCCATAAAACCCGACCGAGCAGTGGACACCTTGAACTTGTGCATAATTTCCTGGGCAAGGAAGCAATGATGCGAGATGGAGCGGCCTGGGACAAAAGCACCTTGTTCGGAGAAACCAAGGATGGGAGGAGCGGATGTAGGCGGTGGATCAGAACCTTGGCCGCAACCTTGTAGATTGTTTGGCACAAGCTAATCGGCCAAACTTTATCCGGTTGAGCAGCATTAGGGACCTTTGGGATAAGCACGACAAGCGTCTCCTTCCACTCGGGAGGCATTAGGCCCGTCCGGAAGAACTCCTGCAGGGCGCTGCACACATCCTTCTTGATAGTTAACCAGAAAGAATGGAGAAAAGAAGCAGTCATACCGTCGCGGCCGGGAGATCAGTTTGGCTTCAGGTCGCGGATGGCGGCCCAAATTTCCTCGTCTGAGATATCCGCAGCAAGAAGGGAGGCCGCTGCCGGTGGCACCAATTGGGACTGGGGGAGCGCAGGCCATCCAGATAATGTCGGAGCTGCACCAGTCCATTTGTCAGCGAAGAAGTCCATAAAGGCCCGCTCGATTTGAGCAGGGTCTTCAACCGGTTCCTCCTCCCCATAGGTTAGTTGGACAATCCGATTAGCACGACGAAGATTGGAGGCCATAGAGTGGAAGTACGCCATGTTGACGTCGCCCTCCTTGATCCACTGAGCTTTCGCTCGCTGCTTCCACCAAGACTCCAGTCACCCCCGGGTGGCCGCCAACTCCTTAGCCTTCGAGATGAGGGTGCAGTTTTCATCCTCAGAAATGCCCGCAGCCGAGCCCTCCCGCACCTGGAGATCGGCCACCTCAGCCTCAAGCGGAGATTTGAGAGCCCCCAAATCTTTTAATTTATTTTTGCTCCAAAAGAAAAGCGCCCGGAGAGTACGGGACCACTTCCGTCTGAGCACCTCCGCGGCCCATCCGAGGTCAGCCCGATTCCAATTTCGTTGCACAATCTTCGAACACATAGGATAACTGAGCCACACATCTTCAAATCTGAACCATCGAGACCGACGATCAGAGTTGGGCGAGCCAAGCTGAAGGAGAATAGGACAGTGATCCGAACCGAGCCGGGTGAGGTAGCGGATAGAGGCTAGCAGCATAAGAGAAAGGCCGACCGAATTCAGGAACGTGCGATCAAGGCGAACCAAGACCCGAGCAGCCCCAGGTTGATTGTTGCACTACGTGTGGTTAGCGCCAACAAAAGGGAGCTCCTGGAGGTCGTTGGCAAGCACAGCGTCCTCCATTTCCCTAGCACAAAGCGAGTAGGAGAACGGTTGACCTCCTTTCTTATCTTCAGGGCGCAGCGTACAGTTAAAGTCGCCGCCAACAATAGTGGGAGAGTCCAAAGCAACCCCCCGAGCCAACATCTCCCAAATCCTGCGCTGAACATGCGGGTCCGTATCAGCGTAGACAAAGGCCACCATCCAGTCGGGCAGGCCCGAAAGCCTGACACTGCCCCCAATCCATTGAGAATCATCCTCGTGAACCACGAAGTAAACCACACCAGTCTGCCATAAGACCGCAATCCCACCAGCCGTGCCGACCGCCGGGTGGTGAAAAAAATCTCAATTGCGGACGACAAGTCGATCAACATCCCGACGAGTAAGGTTGTCGGTCTTTGTCTCAAAGAGGCAATGAGACCCAGGTTATGTTGCATCACAAGCTCCTGTAAATACGTCCCCGCCGCCTTCTTCTTGGCCCCCCGACAATTCCACATAAGGAGGCCCGACATTAATCAACCAAAGGGGACGCGTCCCCGCCGTCGGATAGGGAAATATCAGTCTTAGCCTTGCGCCGCTTTCGCCCAAAGGGATGGGCCGGGAATGGAATATTCCAGAGACCATCACACTTGGAGAACGCCTTTGTCACCCGCAAGGACATCGCCTTTTTGGGTATGCGCTTCACCATTTGAGATGACCCCGGGCCATCACTCGCAGATTCATTCATCAACAAGTCCACATCAGAGGGAGGTGGGTTTGCGCATTCACCTGCTTGGAAAACGCCACCTGCGGGAGGGCTGGTTCCAATGCAGTTTTGTGGCAGCGTGGGGGAATCGGGGCGAGGCGGAAACGCCATCGGTGCTGGGTCCACCACAGGAGGCACGGTTTTCGGGTCAATTTTGTTCTTAGGCCGTCGCCGCCGCCGGGCGATGATCCACAACCCATAGTCGGATTCCTCCGTAACTGGGCGCTGAGCCGCCGCAGGAGGCTGCACTGATTCAGGAAAAAGAGGAGCTTTGCCCTTCCCCAAGACAGTACCCAGGCCGGTTTTTGCTGCTACAGGATGGAGCAGGACCGCAGATGAGGAGGCCTTGCCGAGTTGTGTAGGTCCTGAAGGAGAAGGTTTTGCGGGAGGGGGTGGCCGCAGCGGGCCCCGATCAATTTTATGACCAATACAACCATACTGGAAGCAGATAGAAGCAATCCCCTCATACTCAGTTTTCTGAAAGAATTTGCCAAATGGCCCACTAATCCAGACACCAGCCGGTAATGGTTTGGAAAGGTCCGCACTGACACAAAACCGAGCATACTCCGCATGTTCCCACTGGCTAGTAACAACATCAAGCCATAGAAGGACACCAAACATAGTTGTGATTCGTCCCAAATTTTTCTTATCCCAATATATGAGGGGGAGATTAGGTAAGCGAACCCATATCGGGGAAGACATACCGTTCAACATGGAAGGCGAGAATTCCTTTGACCATTTGTCCAGGCCAACAATATATCCATTAACATACAATGCCCCCCCCCCATGAGGACGCCATCACGTGCCTCGGCCGATTGAAAAATGCAAGTAAAGCAGTCAACGCTGAGCATGATCAGTTGAAATTCGTCGTATGACTGCCACTTCCGACTCAATTCACTAAGTATTGGAATGGGAGGCGCCGCCCCAGCAACTTCCCAACCACCGCAAATTCGAAGCGATCCATAGCTTGATGTACGAAATCCACGTCCATTTGAACTGTTTTATCATCCACGCAAAACTCCAATGGATCCTCTTGGCAATCAAAGGCGTCATGCTTGGGTTTAAGTCGGAAGCGCTTGGGGTTTCCCCACGCAGTTTTCAGCTTGGCATGAGCACAAACAACATGTGTGCAGTTGTTGGACTTCCAGTTTTCTGGAGCATGGCTGGCCCGGAACCGACCCCCTTCTCCCCTAGTAGCAGCAGCATGGCCAAGGCTCATTCCATCGACTTCTCCATCCAAGTTTGAGTGATGCGTACCGTCAGTAAAATGACCGGCATCCTCCTCCACCATGGCCTCCCAGGACGAACCAGCCCCATCCACCATAGCGGCATTTAGTGGAACCAGCGCCTGTACATCAGCGCCATTAAAGTCCAAGTTTTCGTCAACAATGGCCGCAGCTGCTTCCGACTTCTGAACCGACACACCGATCGCAGCAGCTCCATCATCCAAGCGCCGATCCGCACCGCCAAAGTGTCCACCGATCCGGCCACCGCCCCGAGCCGACAGAGACCCCGAGCAAAATTACAAGGATCCCCACTCCAATTCTGCAAAATTACAAGGACCTCCTTGTTATGACCCCGCATAACAACCGGTTCACGGGTCAACAATATGCGCGTCGGCAGAAAGAGGCAGCACAAAGCAGGGCTGAACCTACCCTAATTTCCCTCTTCCTCCTCTCAAGACCTAACCCTAATTTCCCTCTTCCTCTTCTATTCTCTGCTAATCTCGATCTTTGGCCCTAACATTTGGTATCAGAGGCTCATCCTCCTCCCTTGCCGCTAAGTTTCAGCATCTTTCCCTGCGTCAACCGCGACGCACCCTTCGGTCGACAGCTTCGACCCCATCGTCGGCTTCGAAAGACTTCGTCAACGCATCTCCGTCGGCTTCGAGCAACCGCTTCGACGACATCGGCGAATCCTTGATGCAAACTACTCCTGCACCGCCGCCGTGGATTCTCCGGCACCTCTGTTGTTCCCTGGTTCTCTTCCTCAACACCCGCAAAACTCAATCACAGAACTGAATACAACCAGAGAAGTGAACCACAAACATTGCATTAATAATCAGTAAGCATAAGAACCATACAAGACAGGATCATAAGGCAGTTGCCTGAACAGATCGATTGCACGGAGCAGGGAAAATCTCCCGAAGCCGCCGTCCACCACAAACAAGAACTCAATAGTTTCAGCATACCCCTTACAGACTTTTTCTCCCCATAATAAACAAAAGCCCTAACCAAACAAAAAAGACCCAACTGCCCTTACTTATTTATTAAATAACTAAACTGACCCCGTGGATTAACGGAACACGCCCGGCGGGACGTGACAATCCTTCGGTCGAACCATCAGCCTCCATCGTTGGCCCCGGACGACGGTGCCCCATCCTTCGGCTTCAGCGGCATTCACACGGCTTCAACGGCGCATTCGTCGACTGACTTCGCCGCATCCATTGACCCTGGACGGCGGCGCCACACCCTTCGGCCTTCGGCTTCAGCGACGCTCCCTTTGCACGACAAAACTCGACAGCTCTGCATCCTGCAGTGGCAACATCTCATCTGCCAGCTTCGTCGAGTGAGCCGGACCGCCTCTTTGATCTCCCAGGCACCAACGTCGTCCGCGGACAATGTTCTAATCCACGTCGAAGCCTATTGCTACCTTCATCTGAACCCTCCAGTTCAATCATGGTGACTCGCTCACAGGAAGAATCCACGAGGCTAGTAACTCTAGAGGAGAAGGATGTCCAATAAAGAAAAATTAAGGGCGTCAGAGAAACACTTGGAAGAGCGACTGGATGCTCGCATGGAGGAAATAACGAGCTTGTTGTCCCAAAGTATCAATGACAAAGCAACGGTGAACGAGGAAGCAAGCACTCATCAGGGTCCGATCAAGTCTCCAGGGGGCCTCGGTAGGGGACGAGAGGACCTAATTGACCAGTGACCTACGGAAATGGTCTACCTTGCCCGGGATGGGCTTCTACCTAACCCAAAGGGATCGGGACACGCCGGTAGCATCAGGACAGGTGGCGGTTGGGAGTACATACCACCTCTGACTGTGACAAAGCCCGTCTATCAACCTGGAGAGGAAGGAGGATACCTGAATTGGTCGACAGAGCGTCAACGGCCTCTTGGCCTCGGCCAGGAGTATGGAGCACACGACCAACAGAATCCGAGAGCCTACATGTTGTTACAATATGTAGAATTTTATGTTTTTGTCTATTTCCTAATATTGATATGTAATAGTCGTTATATCCACCTCCATATATAGAGGGGATTAGGTCTTGGAATAATCAATTACAATTTCATTCGACCAACATGGTATTAGAGCAAGCGCTCTGGGTGCCCTAGCGCCGCACGCGTCTTCTCGTCCCTGCGCCGTACGTCTTCCCATCCCCACGGCGCTCGCGTTTTTTCCTCCCACCGTCGCTCCTTCGTTGTCCCAACAGCCCGCGTAACCTCCAACGCCTCCACCATCGCGTATCCTCCAGCGCCTTCGCCGCCCCAGCAGCCTGTGTTCCCTCCGCAGCCAACGGTTCCATTTTTTCCCGTGTTTTATTCCTCTTCTGATCTTGTTCAACGCCGGATCCCTCATGCAGTGAAGCACCTGTCCCCTCTGGCGCCGTTAGCGATTCTTGGTGGTTGCATGGAGTGAATTTCTATTCCTCTCCTCTTCCAGATTTGCTTTCTCTCGACGTAATTTACCGCCCCTTGTTCCCCTAAGCCTTCGGTGGCCTCCAGATTTCTATTCTTGAGCCCCGATGTCTAGCGGGGCTGATTCTCCCGCTCTTTCCTCTACGTCGTCCTCTCCTTCAGCGGCTGTCTCCCATGTGAATCCTCTACGCGGGAATCATGATCATAATACTCCTCAGATTATTAGCATTTGCTTGGACGGCTCTAATTACCTCTCATGGTCCCAGTCTATCACCTTGGAGCTCAAAAGTCGTCGTCTCATTGACTATGTCACCGGCCAAATGATGGAACCAGACAAGACTTCTTCTGAATGGATACAGTGGGAGTCGGAAAATTCCTTGGTCATATCCTAACTTACTAATTCAATGCATGTGTCTATCGCTCGTAATTATTTATTTCTTGACAATGCTGCGGACATTTGGCGAAGAGAGGAGTCTACCTACTCTCGTCGAGGCAACGCCGCTCAAATTTTCCAATTGTAGCGAAAGATATCCTTACTCCAACAGGGTAATCGCCCTCCTTCTGTGTACTACTTGAAGTTCACTTAGCTGTATCAGGAATATGATCATTTTGATCCTCATACTTTTGTTAGCCCAGTCGATGAGGCGATGGTTCGTGCCAGAGAAGACTGCAATCGAATCTTTGAATTTCTTAATGGCCCGCATCGGGATTTTGATTAGATCAGTGTTCAGATTTTGGGACGCCCTTAGCTACCGTCTCTCCCTGAGGTTTACAGTATTGTACAACAGGAATGTGATCGCCGCCAGACCTTACTTCCTGATCCTGCATCGGAGGGCTCTGTCCTTGCTGCTACTTCCCCCTGCTCCATGGGTTCCCTCCGCCAAGAGGGGCTGCTCCACCTCGTGGTGCCCCCTCCCCCCCACCTCCCCCCCCTGTGTTGGTCATTTTACTGATGCTACTGCGGATATTCCTCCTAGCCATTCCAGCTATGATAGTTTTGCCCCACCTGGTGCATTCACAGTGGATAAAGTGTTTGCTCTCCATCGCTTAATGCAAGGCATTTCTACGGAGCCTTCTTTCTCTTCCTCCTATGCTCACATGGGACTTCTAGATGCTCACTCTACTGCCTCTCATCCTTCCACCCAGTGGATTATTGACTATAGAGTCACAGATCATATGACTGGGTCTGCTTCAGGTTTCATCTCATATATTGCTTTCACCGGACACGATAAGGTGAGCATTACAGGTGATTTTATTTACTCTATTGTCGGAAATGGTTCCATTTCCTGCTCATCTCTCACATTGTCGTTCATTTTACATGTTCTCAATTTCTCCCGTAATCTACTTTTTATTAGTCATATTACTAATTCCATGCATTGCACTGTGACTTTTCTTCCTTCTTGTGTCTTCCAGGACCTGACGACGGGGAAGATGATTGGCTCTGGTAGCATGGTCAACAAACTCTAAGTGCTCGACTCCAGACCATCTACTCAACCTCTGGTTCTTCACCCCAGCACCACCTATCCATTGTATTCCTGACATTGTTGTCTGGGCCACCCATCTACTAGCATTATAAGATTGTTGTTTCTCGCTTTGTCTGCTACTATTTTCGATTCCTTTGTGTGTGATGTCTATACTATTAACAAACATCATCATACGACATTTAATCGTACCTTTTTACCTAGTTCGAATCCTTTTGCGGTTATTCATACTGATATTTGGGGGTCTTGTCCCATACTGTCTATATCTGGTTGTGTGTGTTTTGTTACTTTTATCGATTGTTTTTCTTGTACTACTTGGTTATATTTTCTGCGAAATGAAAGTGACGTTTTTCCCGTATTTCATAAGTTCATAACATGATCTCTACTCAGTTTCAAACCGCCATTAAAATTCTTCGTAGTGACAATGATCGCAAATATATGGATTCGAAGTTTGAGCAATATCTTGTTGATCATGGCATCCTCCACCAGACTTCTTGCGCTTATTCTCCGGATCATAATGGTGTTGCGGAGTGGAAGAATCGTCATCTATTGGAGGACGCACGATGTTTGTTGTCCACCATGCATCTTCTAAAATTCTACTAGGAGATGCAATCCTGACTGCATCCTATTTTATTAATTGTATGCCCTTGCGCGTTCTTGGGAATGCCACTCCTCTTAACACTCTTCATGTACCTCCTTCTCAGTTTTCTCCCAAGGTGTTTGGATGTGTATGCTTCGTTCACATCCTCCACCCATCTTTCAACCAAGCTCGATCCTCGGGCGCTAAAGTATGTCTTTATTGGTTATTCTCCTACACACAAGGGGTACAAGTGTTTTCACCCGCCTACGAAGAAAGTCTTTGTCACTATGGATGTCATGTACCGTGAATCCGAGACATACTACTCTGCCTCGGGTGACCCAGCTCACTTACCTCCTCCTTCTGTCCCTCTGCCAATACCTCCACCGTATATCTCATTTCAGGGGGAGCCTCCATTAGTGGAAGTGAATTCTCCTATTATTGTTCTTCCCCTTCCATCCACTGCTCCAAGCTTGCAGATATATACTCGGCGCACAAACAGGACAAGCTTACAATACCTTTGTGTCTTTTTTGGCTTCTTTTTTTATACCTGTATCTTGACAACAGGCTCTAGAGATCGCTATATGGAGAGAGACAATGGTTGATGAAATGACTGCCCTTGAGAAGAACCATACATGAGACTTGGTGCGTCTTCCCTATGGAAAGAAGACAATTGGATGTAAATGAGTGTTCTCTGTCAAAAAAAACTCTCAAGAAATTGCTGAGCGGTGCAAGGCAAGACTGGTGGCAAGAGGTTATACATAAACTCGTGATATTGACTATCACAAAACATTTGCCCCGGTGGCAAAAATGAACACCATTAGGGTCTTGTTATCTTGTGTTGTTTGCAAGGGTTGGAATCTATGACAATTTGATGTGAAGAACGCATTCGTCCATGTGGATCTGGATGAAGAGGTCTACATGTCTATTCCACCTGGTCTCACTCCAAGCGGTGCGGAAGGAAAAGTCTGTAGAGTAAAGAAGACCTATATGGGTTGAAACAATCACCGAGAGCTTGGATTGGAAGATTTCACAAAACTATGATGTTCTTTGGATATCATCAGAGCAATGTTGATCACACACTGTTCATCAAACATAAGACCGGGAAACTCACTGTCCTCATTGTATATGTTGATGATATATTCATAACAAGTGATGACGTGGAAGAAATCCAGAATCTAAAACAGAAGTTGGCCAGAGAGTTTGAGGTCAAGGACCTGGGAAAACTCATGTTCTTCTTAGGTATTGAGGTTGCAAGGTCCAAGCAGGAAATCTTCATCTCTCAGAGGAAATATACTCTGGACCTTCTTGAGAAAGTTGGGATGAGTAGATGTAGACTAGCTGACACCCCGATTGAAGCAAACCACCGTTTGGAGTGCAATGATGGGGAGGTGATTGAAGATATCTCTGAGTTTCAGAGATTAGTGGGGAGGCTAATATATCTGTCACACACTCGCCCTGATATTTCTTATGCAGTAAGCGTTATCAGCCAATACATACATGCTCCAAAGACACGTCATCTCGATGCAGCTCATAGAATTCTTAGGTACCTCAAATCCTCACCAGGAAGGGGTATCTTGTTTGCTCCCAATTCAGGTTTAAATATTGAAGTTTACACTGATGCCGATTGGGCCAGGTCTGTTGAAGATCGATGATCAACTTCCGGATATTGTTAAGTTGTTGGGGGTAACCTTGTTACTTGGAGGAGCAAGAAGCAACAAGTTGTGACAAGATCCAGTACAAAAGCCGAATTTAGAGTTATGGTTCATGTGGTTTGTGAAGGCTTATGGCTACGCTCCCCGATGAGTGACCTAGGCCTTACTGAGGCAGGACCCATCCGACTATATTGTGACAATAAGTCAGCTATCAGTATTACCCACAATCTTGTTCAGCATGACCGCACCAAACACATTGAAGTTGATTGACACTTCATCAAAAAGAACATTGAGAGGGGAATTGTGTGTATTCCTTTTGCTCCCTCTGACAGACAACTAGCTGACATTCTCACCAAAGGGTTGAGTGGGAATACTTTTGGAAGGATTGTCGACAAGTTGGGCATGATTAATATCTCACGTCCAACTTGAGGGGGAGTGTTACAATATGTAGAATTTCATGTTTTTGTCTATTTCCTAATATTGATATGTAATAGCCATTACATCCGCCTCCATATATAGAGGGGATTAGGTCTTGGAATAATCAATTACAATTCCATTCGACCAACACATGTCACTGAAAAGGACCCACATGAATTACCCAAAATTCAAAGGAGGCAGCACACAACATATGGGTCGATCTGCTCGAGTTTCGAGAACTTTATCCAGACTTTCATCTTGTGGACAAGTTGGTTGTTGATGGGGGAGGGAATATTATGACCCCGCATAACAACTGGTTCACGGGTCAACAATATGCACGTAGGTGGAAGGAGGCGGCATAAAGCAAAGTTGTGCCTGGCGGTTCAGCCCTCCCCAATTAAACCGCGGCGGCTCGGGGCTGAACCTGCAACTTCAGCCCACATGTGTGTGTGTGTGTGGGGGGGGGGGGGGGGGTGACTCCCTCTTGGCCCAGAGGTATAAATACCTGTAGGGCTTGTTCGGCGAGAGCATGCAAAAACTATTCACGTATTTTCCCTCTCCTCCTCTCAAGCCCTAACCCTAATTTCCCTCGTCTTCCTCAATTCTCTGCTAATCTCGATCTTCAACCCTAACACTCCCCTTTATTTTTGAAAAATATGAAAACCTCCCCTTACATTGTCAACATGCATGAGGGGATGTTTTATTTTTTTTGCACATGCATGTTACAATGTAAACTCAGAGGGAGGTCTTTGCAATTTTGAAAATAGAGTGAGGTTCTGTAATTATGCGTCACAAGATAGTTTTTCGTCGTTATTCCTTAGCTGATGTAATAGGTATGATGTGTTCGACTGGGAGAGCCAGATTCATTATGGTTAAAACATATCAATTCTAAAGTTTGTTTTAGAGTATATGTATATGTATAAAGTTTTTCTTAATCTATTTAGCACATTTTTAAAGATATTTTTATGGATGTTTTTATCTATGAATAGAAGACTAGGGTTTATTGTAATACAATAATGAGTGAAAATAAATTTGGATTTTTGCCAGCAATAATGGTTTATTCAATCATACATGCCTGGTCAAAGGCAGGAAAGATATAGTCTGCGAATTGGATTTCTGCAATAGCTCGGTTTCCCTGTTAATCAAACAACAAGGTTAAAGAATGAATAATACAAGATATTACTTTCAAATTTGAAAAAACGCACAAAAATTGGAAAAGGAAAAGTTAAAAACACAATGGAAGAAGCATTATTGGGCCAAGAATCACCATTGCCGCCAGCCCTATAGCAAATCCAGCAATTCCCTGCATTGATGAACGTGAAAAGAAAAGAATTATAAGAATCTATGCCCATAAATTCTTCAAGGGACCTCCATATAGCATGTTAAAGAAAACAGATACATTTGGGTGAAGTATTGACTAACTTCCACAATAATCAGGAGAGATATTGAAGAAGCTGACATCATGATCCAAGAAATTTGTTTTTATGACAATGGTTGACACCGAGGTTTGAACGTTTATGTACCTGTTCACACAGGGGGGTATTGAATACCCTACTCCTCCCAAATCGATCAGCTAATCCTGTTGTGCAGCGGAAGACTCCACCAAAGCCCACATCCTCTCCAAAGACATAAGCACTACAGAAAACCAATAATTAGCCAGACAATAGCTCAAGCTTTGAACAAGAGCAATTTGATAGAAGGAGAAGTAAAGAATGAATGGAATGTTCTATACATCCCAAGTGGGATTATATACTCTAGATACGAGCTATTTTAATGGGCCATTCAAACTCAAGATGGGAACAACTGCAAATTTGGAAAGTTACAATGAAGAGAAATAAATAGAAAAAAAAATTTAACAGTCTCCTCCAAACACATGCAGATCAACCACCAAGAGAATGGCTATGAAGAGTATGTTCCTTTGAGAAGAAATTTGTTGTCTACAATTGGGAGGAAATACATGGGATGTCCAACAAATACATTATTGGTGGATATAGTTGGTGGATATAGTGACAATCAGCCTTTATGTTTTATCCTCTAAAAAAGATCAGATTATTCCCTGAACGACAAATCCCTCTGGCTGACTCATTAAGATGTCCATAGATGGCTCTCCATGTAAAAAAGGTTGTCTTCACGTCACGTTGCTTTAATTCTATGTCCTGATATGCCACTAAAGCTAGTAGCATCCGAATGGGAGTGTCTCTGATGACAAGTGAGAAGATCTCATTGTAGTTCACTCCCTCTTTCTGACTGTATCCCTTGACAATTAGACATGTCTTGTACCTTGTACACTCATCACAAGGGATTCCGTTTGCACTCAACTACTTTTCTTCCCTTTGGTAAATTGTGATGCAGCACCTGGCGTCACACCAGGCCTGCCACCCTGCCCGGCGTCACACCGTCAGGGGGCCCAATATGGCGTCGCACCATGTGGGTTTTATCAGGGCCGCGGCCCATGCACCCAAACCCGTCTCGGGGTCCCACCACAGGAATACCGAAGGTTTTTGAGGTCGGGTCAGTTCGATCCGGCGACCCCCTTGATAAGAAGTCCTCAGGCGGACTTTCGTCAGTTGGTGATGAAAGTCCGCCTGAGGACTTCTTATCAAGGGGGTCGCCGGATCGAACTGACCCGACCTCAAAAACTTTCGGTATTCCTGTGGTGGGACCCCGAGACGGGTTTGGGTGCATGGGCCGCGGCCCTGATAAAGCCCACATGGTGCGACGCCATGTTGGACCCCCTGACGGTGTGACGCCGGGCAGGGTGGCAGGCCTGGTGTGACGCCAGGTGCTGCATCATAAAAGTGCACTTTTATGATGCATCACCTGACGTCACACCAGGCCTGCCACCCTGCCCGACGTCACACCGTCAGGGGGCCCAACATGGCGTCGCACCATGTGGGCTTTTATCAGGCCCGCGGGCCGTACATCCAAACCCGTCTCGAGGTCCCACCACAGGAATACCGAAGGTTTTTGAGGTCGGGTCAGTTAGATCCGGCGACCCCCTTGATAAGAAGCTTTCAGGCAAGCTTCCATCACCAACTTATCCGCGGATCAGTTGGTGATGGAAGCTCGCCTGAGAGCTTCTTATCAAGGAGGTCTCGAGATCGAACCTATCGGCCTCAAAAAATCGTTGTTCCTGTGGTGGGACCGGAGAAGGGTTTGGGTGTACGGCCCGCGGGCCTGATAAAACCCACATGGTGCGACGCCATGTTAGGCCCCCTGACGGTGTGACGCCGGGCAGGGTGGCAGGCCTGGTGAGACGCCGGGTGCTGCATCATAAAAGTGCACTTTTATGATGCAGCACCTGGAGTCACACCAGGCCTGCCACCCTGCCCGACGTCACACCGTCAGGGGGCCCAACATGGCGTCGCACCATGTGGGCTTTATCAGGCCCGCGGGCCGTACACCCAAACCCGTCTCGGGGTCCCACCACAGGAATACCGAAGGTTTTTGAGGTCGGGTCAGTTCGATCCGGCGACCCCCTTGATAAGAAGCTTTCAGGCAAGCTTCCATCACCAACTGATCCGCGGATCAGTTGGTGATGGAAGCTTGCCTGAAAGCTTCTTATCAAAGGGGTCGCCGGATCGAACTGACCCGACCTCAAAAACCTTCGGTATTCCTGTGGTGGGACCCCGAGACGGGTTTGGGTGTACGGCCCGCAGGCCTGATAAAGCCCACATGGTGCGACGCCATGTTGGGCCCCCTGACGGTGTGACGCCGGGCAGGATGGCAGGCCTGGTGTGACTCCAGGTGCTGCATCAAATTGTCAAGCCCTCAAGTCTAATTCTTGTGAAGAGATTCCATCTCGTCACCCATTGCAGCAACCCATGTGTAGCTTCAACATCAAAAATAGCCTCCTGGTAAGTAGAAGGCTCTGGTGAATCCACTTCTTCAGCCAATTAGAGAGCATGCGCTATAAAATCAGTATAGACATACTTCCTTGGGGGCCGAATTTGCCTCCTTGGTCGATCAGTGACAATATTGTATTGTCTCTCATGTAACACCTCCCCTGTAATGAGCGTATAATATGGGTCTGGCCGGGGCCCCACAACATACGGACGTCACAGCTTTAGTACTATAAGTTGATATAGCTACTCACACTCAAAACACTTTGCACAACACAGCGGAAACATAAGCAAGACTAGAAGTTATCCACTACAAGAAGAGTAACAACAATGGTCTTATGGCCTTACAACAAGAGTCCAACCTCCAAAAAATACAACAGTCAAGAAAGTGCATAGCACACCTAGTCTACCTCGGCATGCAAGCCGAACAACATGAGCCTCAAACATACAACATCATATAAGTAGAGCTACAAAAAAAAGAAAAAGCACTTCATGAAGCTTAGGCCTTTCTGGCCGGCGAGCTAGCTCCTGCATGCGATCCTTGCCCTGTAAAAATTTATTTGTAACGTGTGTCAGCAAAGGCTGACCTCAAACTGTGTAACAACACATCTCCTCCCGGCCGCCCCTAACGGACCCCGGGGTACCCCTCCAACCTGCAAGTTAGCACTTCGTATGCAATAATCATAAGCAAGAAAAGCAACTACAGAAACAGGCTTGGATGTCACAGACATCATACATGTTCTCTACGGGTTGAGCATATAATAAAAAGGGCTTACTTATGCAACATGTATGCAACAACCCGGGTTTCACCCAAGGCTCACTATCTCGTATGCATCTAGCACATCATCACATCATATGGGTACTCATCGATTCCCCATTGGCATAAAGCCGCAAACAAATGGGTCACACCATTTCCCCTAACGGCACACCGGCCGCCACATGGAACTCTTGCAAAGGCCCCACCCACTCAAGGTCTTAGACCCGGGCTTGCCTACAAGCTCTGACGTCTCATGTCAGGATTCCAACAAACACAAAACTGACCGATTCTAAGAAGCCTTGCCGGACCCCACCCGCTCATGGCCTCATTGCCCGGGCTTGCCCCCATGCTTGGCATTCTCGTCAGTCTCACAGAAGGGGACTAGTCTCGTCGGGACACTCTCCACACATGACGTGAACGTCACGAGATAGCCAGCCGGCCACGGAGACATAGCCACGCCTTGGCACATCACAAACCAAGACAATTCCACCCTAGTCCCTCATTTGTACTGCAGCGTTCCCGCGCACCAAGGAAACCATCTCCAACTCATGCGGAGCTAACCTTATCCACCAAGGAAACCATCTACCGCCACGAGGAGCTAACCTTGTCTGGTTCCGACTACACGTACTCATTCGAGAAAAAGGGGAAAACACCATCACATCACAAACGGCATCTTGCCGCAACGGAATCTCTACGAATCCCTAAAGTTCGTATGCAACATCACCGAGTCGGACTAACGGTCGCGACTACGGCTTCACCCACCATGCCTAATCCACTAACTGAGCGGATCTCTAATGCAAATCATGTCGGGGACGGACTCAATCGACCCGGAGGTTCCTTTTGAACCTTGGCGACCCAAAACCCCTCTCATTTGAGTGTTTGGTGCCCAAAACTAGAAAAGAAATGATGCTAAAGACATGCATCCTAAGACCGAGAGGAGAAGTGTCGTTACCTTCCGACTCCGCTTCCTTGCCATGGCAAAATAACCGGATGAAAACCTTCACAACGACCTAGCCTCCACGGATCTGGACTCGGCTCGCGATTTGGAGCACCGAAGCTTCTCCTACAGCCCAAACTCTCCTTCACCTTCTTCCTTGCTCTCCCTTCTCTCTAGAAATTAGTAAGAGAAAAGCTTGAAGAAGAATGAGGGTTTCCAACCCTATTCTCGGACTTAACTCCCAAAGAGCAGTTCTGGACCATCAGATCCCAAAATAAGGGAAGGAATGACCACGATCCGTCTGAAAAATAAAA
Source organism: Platanthera guangdongensis (assembly GCA_039583875.1). Classification (NCBI taxonomy): domain Eukaryota; kingdom Viridiplantae; phylum Streptophyta; class Magnoliopsida; order Asparagales; family Orchidaceae; genus Platanthera; species Platanthera guangdongensis. The sequence goes on along the minus strand of CM077153.1, from coordinate 279,088,769 downwards.
TACCTGGGCCGAACACGGCCTGGCACACGCCCGTGTCCAGGGTTGTGTCCCTCATTCGCCGTCTCAAATCGACGCGCCTGGAACAGCACACGGGCATTCGACACGCCCGTGTTCGACCCAACACGCCCGTGTCCCAACTGACACGGCCGTGTGGTCGGCCGTGTGCCTCCAGCGACACAGCCCCAAAACAACCCGAGAAGGGACACGGCCTGGGACACGCCCGTGTCCCAAGCCGTGTGCCAAGTCTCGACACTCGTCGACAGCCTTTGTGTCGACACCCCGGGCCGAGTGTCGACACGGGCTCGACACGCCCTGTGACACGCCCGTGTCACAGGCCGTGTGCCCCAGTCCGACACTCGACACTCGACACTCGTCGAGTGAACATCGTCGACTGAAGTTCGTCGACAGACCCACACGGCCTTGGACACGCCCGTATCCTTGGCCGTGTGCCTTGTCTCGACACATAGTCGAGCGAAAATGTCGACACCCCGGGCCGAGTGTCGACACGGGCTCGACACGCCCTGCGACACGCCCGTGTCGCAGGTCGTGTGCCCTCACTCAACACTTCGTCGAGCGCAAAGTGTCGACCACGCGGCCAAGTCGTCGACACGGCCTGACACGGCCTGGGACACGCCCGTGTCAGGCCGTGTCGAAACGCAGATCGCCCCTTTCTCAAAATCTGGGGTGTTACATCTCCTGCAGTGAACCTATATTAGACTCCACCTCCAACTCTGTAGTGGGCACTTCATCAGTTTTGTTTGAACGAAATAGATCATCCCCTTGTCCAAAATTTGGATTTATTTCAAACTCCACTTGCTTGCTAACAATATCATGTTTCTCCGCAACAACAGATTTCAATCTCGGGTGAAACATAAAATTTTCATCAAAAGTTACATATCTACTAAAAATGACTTTTGAATTAGTAGACCAAATTTTATAACCCTTTACCTCAGCACTATAGCCAATAAATATACCTTTTTGCTCTAGCAATTTGTCCTCATTAACATGATAATAACAGGATAACCAAATACTTTAAATAATGAGTAATCAGCAGGTTTACTACACCATACCTTGATGGGGGGTTTGCAATCAATAACAGTTGTAGGAAAGTGATTTATTAGATAACAGGCTGAATTCACAGCTTCAGCCCAGAAGTCTCTTGATAACCCAGTATTAGAGAGCATGCATGGAGCTCTCTCTAATAGTGTCATGTTTAAGCATTTTGGAACTCCATTTTGTTGTGGAGTTTATCTGACTATGATGTCTTGCAATGTCTTCATTCTTGTAGAACTCATCAAATTCAGTTGAACGGAATTTCATGTCATTGTCAATTCGCAGACTCTTAACACTCTTCTATGTTTGGTTCTCAACAAACACTTTCCATTGCTTGAAATTTTTAAATACATCACTCTTGTGTTTCAACATGTACACCAGAAGCCAAGTCCTTTTATAAGGCCAGAATGAGAATATTATCATATGGGTTGTCATGGGTGATTAGGTGGGGTGACTAGATGGGATGGTTAGGTGGGGAGATTGGGTGGAGTTTGAAAATAACATAGTTGAAAATTAAAATCAGCTCAACAATCACCACCCTGGTTTAAATTTCAAACACCACTTTCTGCACAAAATATCATTTGCATGAAGCAAAGTCTACACGATGCATCAGTCTGCACGAAGCACAACCTCACTATCGAGGCGTCAGTCAACCTGTCGCAAATCGAACTTCATCTACGCTTTAGTTCACCTACGGGATGTCGATGCACCCAGATCGCAAAAGCTGGCTAGATCTCTGGGGAGCAGGCCGCTCCCGTGCTGTTGGTGGACGATGCAGAGGGTGCGGTGTTGGCTGTCACAATGGTCGACGGGATCAAATGAGGGGGGATATAGTTGGGGGTGCCGGTAGAGGAAGGGTTTGGCTCTGATACCATGTTGTTATGGGCTCCGGAGAGGGATCAAGTGATGGTGCAAGATTGGGTGGAATTCGGGAAGAAATCAAACTTTCCCTGTCGAGAGGTAGGAGGAGCTATGTTGTTGATTGAGTTTTGTTGGAACGGGAGGGGGGAACGATAGCGGCTCTGCCCAAACCACGCTTACATCTGGAGAAATCATTGGTGTACTACCACGCACTGTGGTCCCTATCAGTCGGTGCAAGCTGCTGAACCGCACAATCTTTGTGAGCATGACACACCCGTGTGCCACCGTTAGGACTCCTCTTGTCGCAAAGTTGCAGCCACCTGAGTCCAATTTGCCCAATGATAACAGATTATTACGCAACTTGCGCACCAGATGCACCCTCTCAAGCCAGTGCACCACCTCATCGTGTGTCTGTATTTCCACTGTCCCTATACTTGTGACCTCACAACCTGACCAGTCACCCTAATAAACCAACTTTATTGTCACCTCCAAAGAATTGAACATTGATGCATTTGAGCATGTATGCTGCGATGCACCAAAATCTAGTTGTTATCAGAGTCTTCACGACTCTCAGTGATGGTAAGAAGATCAACATTCTTCACTCCCAGATCTAGCATCATCAAACCTGCAACTTGGACGTCTCCAGAACTCTGCGCATGCTGCGGGTAAGTTCCTCCTGATGTGATTGTTATATCTACAGTGGTAACAAACAATTTCCTTCTTCGACACCGACCGAGCTCGTGCACATCTCGATCTCCCGTTGAACGCTCTCCCTTGTCGATCTACTGACAAAATATACTCACCCCTAAGAGCGGGGTCCTTCAACATCTGACTGGACAGTAACACTGATGTGACCTATTTTATCCCCATTGTATCCTTCTGTTTAAAGGACGACTGGAGCAAGGTATGGCGTAATAAGATCTCATCTTCACCTTCGCATCAACCACATGCAATTGGTTTAGAAGGTCATTAAACACATTAAAGTGATTCTGCAAGTTGCCACCCTCCTACATCTTGTCATCCCCATATACTTGTTGTTTCAATAACTTTCTGGTCAACGACTTGGCAATATAAAATATCTCAAGCTTCTCTCAAAGCTTGATTAAAGACTCCTTGACACTAATGTTGAAGAGTGTCTTATCATCGACACACATCCTGATGACGTTAATAGCATGCTCATCCAAGTCAATGCACTCGTCATCCTTAATTTCAAAGGTCAATTTATCTCGTCCCCGCAAAACCCACAACAACTCTTTCTTAAATAGCATATCTTTGACGTGAATCTTTCATAAAAAAAAGGTGATTGTTAACCGCAACCCGTTATTTTGCTAGTCGCACCCCAAAATCTGTCAATTTTTCGCGTCTTTTCGAAATACGCCTTGTACATGCATTTTTAGGAAAAGTGATCAACACGAAAGTTGTAGATCTCGACTTTTGTGTTGATCAACACGAGATCTACAACTTTTGTGTTGATCACTATTCCTAAAAATGTATGTACAAGGCGTACTTTGAAAATATGCCCAGGTTTTGCGCCTTTTTGAAATACGCCTTGTACATGCAATTTCAGGAAAAGTGTTCAGCACAAAAGTTGTAGATCTCGTCGATATCTACAACTTTGGTGTTGAACACTTTTCCTGAAATTGCATGTACAAGGGGTATTTCGAAAAGGCGTGAAAAATTGAGAGATTTTGGGGTGCGACTAGCCAATTACGGGTTGCGGTTAACAATCACCAAAAAAAAATTGCTACCATCAAACTTCTTCACTGAGTACCGAGTCAAAGTCGCATTCTTCCCTGTTATAGTTGGCCTCTGATAAGATTAAGAGACCTGCATAATGTAAGGTTCAATCTGAAAGGATGGAAAGAGAATCTAGTCGTTCACCACCACAGTCAAATCTTTTCTCAAATGTTCAATCAATTGCCTACAGAACCTGGCTCTGGTATCACTTGTTGAAATTTTCGATCGCAGAAGTGCAATCCCATTACACAGTTAAATAAATGCTCAAAAGAAAAACATGCACTACGCACAAATTTTTATTTATAAAATTGCAGTACTCAAATTAAGAAATACAAGTCTAAAAATACACTGCAGAAGAACACATACTACAAAAATCCGCATGAGAGTAATAGGAACCTGACTATAATCCGTAAAACAGATGCACAAGATTCGTATCAGAACGAACCTTCGTCGTCATCAGACGACCAACCACTTCCACCACCACCAAAAAAGAGATCCAAGACAGAACTTGACCTTGCCGCGAATCTGCAACACGTTAACGTCACCATTTGTGCAAAATCATCACCGCCTGAGAGCATGCAACCATCAAGCATCACGCACCTTACTGTAGCCCGCAAATCTTGTGCCTTGCCACTGCCCGCACTTTTTACACTCTCCGTTGCCAATGCATACCACAATGGCATGTCGATGTTCACCGGAGCCTACCGCAGCCTTCATCATGTACGATCGCTCCCCTCTTCAAAAGTTTCCATGCATGGTATGCCCTGGTGTGCTTCACCACAAGTAAGTCCTTTTATAAGGCCAAAATGAGAAAATTATCACATGGGTTGTCATGGGCGATTATGTGGGGGTGGTTTAGGTGGACTGAATAGGTGCAGTTTGAAAAGCACAGAGTTGAAAATTCAAATCAGCTTAACAGACTTGAAATGGTTTTGAGTTTTACCCATCAATAAATTTGGAGCCCAAATACTAGACGTCGTGAAGACTTCGAGAAATGATGATGAACTAATAATTTCATAATAAAATTCTAAAATCCCTCCCCCCCCCCCCCCCCCCCCCGGCATTGAAGGGTCGAGAAATCTTTCAAATCAAAGGTTAAGTAGGTTGAAAAGATTGCATAGAACAAAGCAGAAGAATCAACACCAAAACTTGTAAGTTTCTATTGTAGCCAATAATCAACGAATTATACATTTTAACATTAAAATTCAGTAAGCAAGCTACCAAATTCTAAAGCAGGCCTTACTAATTCGCATATGCACCCAAATTAACCGAACACTGTTTCTTCCAAAAAAGTAAACTCCACGCAAAAATGGAATACGAGCAATATCGAATCGTTGCTATATATTTTTTTTATATATAAAATAGCTTGATTGCCTGTTTTTAGCAGAAGAATTGGTACCGGGGATCGGTCTCGAGAGCGATGTGAAGCGCTTGGTTTATGGCAGAGAAGAGATTGATCGGCTTCCCCTCTCCCGTCGGCTTCTCCGCCTCAATAGACGTCGAGAAACTCCTCCTCGCGGCGGAGATCCCTCTTCCTATTCCTCTCCTTACAACCATCTCCATTGTCGATCAATTTCAGAGCTAAATTGAAGTTCAGAACATGAGAGTAAGAGAGAGAGAGACGGTGAGAAATAGAGAGGGGAGAAGACGGAGGCGGCTGAAGCTGAAAGTGTTATTACTTATATTATTAAACAATTATATAGAAATCAAACTTAAATAATGCCGGAAGGATAAGTAAATTGACGGTCATGATGTAATCGAATAGCTGTTATTACCACTCTGATTTTTGCTATTGACGCATCGTGTGGTCCAAAAAAAAACTATATTCACAGTACAATATTTTTATCACATTTATTATATGCAGTCCTCATTTTGGCTATTTGCAGGTCGTGTATTTGAAAATGGTTATAAATTTATATGCAGGCCAATTTCTGAACAGTTTCACAGGTTCTATGAGTTTTTAGTTTGACCTACATTTATCCGTAACTGCATAAATCCTAAACTGGCCTGCATATAACATGACCCTAATTTATCCGCACCTTTGACTTTTAGGAAAACAACTTCATAATCATACGTGGATTCTTATAGATAGAGGGGGTGCTTTTCAATCAAAAACAATGAGATTAGAATATTGTGAGTGATCAAGAGAAGTTCCGGGAAGAATCTCTCTGGAAAGGTGTGAGTTGTAATGCTTTTAAATTTTTGATAATTAATTTTAATTTTTTAATTGAAGTAATTTTATAGTAGGGGTGTTACGTTAGTGCGGAATTAACGGGGCGACGTCGTTGGTGTATTTTCGTGTCCGTTTTGTGAAAACGAGCAAATTTCGAGCTTGTTAAAATTTAGATCTTAGACCATAAAAAATTAAATTAATTAATTTTAAGATTTAACTTTAAGAATCGAATTTTTTTTAAAGTCTTAATTAAAAGCAAACTTAATTAAATAATTAGAATTTCTTTTTTCTTTTTGTTAATTACAGTTCAATTTAGCAAAACTAGCATCCGTAATGACTAAAAATATTAAATTATTGTCCTGGAAAATTAATTTTTTTCTTTAATTAAAGAGATAAGATCAGCTTTTTTTTTCTCTTCCTCGAGCCAACCCGATAACCAGAGAGAGAAATCGAGAGGGGGGGATTCCTCTTTTCCTGAAGCTTTTTGGCCCCCGAATCAGGAGTTTTGGTGCTCGAAATCTTCGACGAAGTATAGATTCAGAAAGCTCTTGTTGAGATCATCGCAGGTGTGATGAGTTTTTTTTTTAGTTTTTTGCCAGATCTTCGTTTTTCTAATTATTACCGAGCTAGAGTGTGAGCCGGTCCTTGATGCAAAGGGCTTAGGTGGCTGAAATCTCGAGGTTTGAAATTGAGGCAAGTGGAGGTTTGAAATTGAGGCTGAAATCTGGAGGTTTGTACTTATTTTTTTGTCATGACTAATTGTGAGAATAATCTCATCTTTTGCTACTTTTTCCTTCAAGTAAATTTGTTAAGTTACCTGCTTGGAAATTTCTTGACAATATAAGTCTATGTATGAATTTGACTGCATGATTTCTGACTAAGCATGAATTCGATTGCATGATTTCTGTCTAAATATGAATTCGACTGCATGATTTCTTCCTAAATATGAATTTGATTGCATGAATTCGATTACATGATTTTTGTCTAGGTATAAATTTGACTGCATGATTTCTGCCTAAGTATAAATTCGATTTCATGATTTTTGCATAAGTATAAATTCGACTGCATGATTTCTACCTGGGTATAAATTTGACTGCATGATTTCTGCCTAAGTATAAATTCGACTGCATGATTTCTGTTTAAATATGAATTCCACCGCATGATTTCTGTATAAGTATAAATCTGACTGCATGATTTCTGTCTAATTATGAATTCGACTGCATGAATTCAACTGCATGTTCTTTTGCATAAGTATGAATTCGACTTCATGATTTCTGCCTAAGTATGAATTCGACTGCATGAATTCGACAACATAATTTCTGTCTAAGTATGAATACGGTTGCATGAATTTGACTGCATGATTTCTTCTTAAGTATAAATTCGAATGCATAAATTGAAAGTTAACTAAAATATTTTTTGACTTCATCAACTGCATAGTTCACGTTTAATATTATTTTATGAATATTTTCTACCCAGAAACCTCTGTGTTGTTTCTTTCCAAATTCTTGGAATTTTGTGTCATTTGGTGTGAATGAGAAAGATGTCACCACCACAGTATTTGTCTTATGTTACTGTATTAGTTGGACTGTGGGTGTTAGTGAATTAGACTACCGCCACAGTGCATGTTTATGAAGCATTACACTAGGTGACTTATTTTTATACTGTTGGGTTGTGTTGGAAAGATAGTCATCACCACACAGTGGCTGTTTGGCATGATTTGGTCTGCTGATTTGCGCTGGAATATGAGTCACCGCTTTAATGCCAAATTATGACCAGTGATAATGATGATCTTTCTCGGGCTGATCAGTATTACCTCCCCTGTAAGTTTCTATAATTACAAGTTGCACCCCTCTTAGTTTCAAAATTACATTTACCTCCCATCATAAGTTTTAAAACTAACAAATAGGTCCAAACAACTGAAAATTGGATGAAAACTGTTAAAACTAACGAATCAGTTTTTTGTATTCCTATTTTGTCATTGTTAGTAATCCATCAGTTAAATGGGTGTTTTTGTAATGTTTCACTTTTGAAAAGTGTGTTTTTGTATTGTTTTACTTTTGAAAAGTGTGTTTTTGTAATGTTTTAGGGTTGAAAATTGTGTTTGCCTTTTTTTATGAAGCTTTATTTTGTAATGTTTTGTTCGTTTGTGATGCTTTAAAAAGTTCAATGAAAGTATACAAAATGCAAAAAAAACAGAAAATGTTTTGTTCCATCAGCCATAGGAGATGCATGCATTCTCCACTTGCAATCTCGACTTGCACAACGAAGTGTAATTCTTGCCTTCTCATTTTTCACCATGTCTAACTTACAGCCCTCTCTAATGGAATATTCAACTAATGATTCCCTAAAAGCATGCACATCAGCAAACACCATGCTCGCTTGGAAGGTTATAGACTCGCTTTGATTTGATGGCAGTTCGAATTCAAGCATATTAGATTCACATATCTTTCTTGTACCTCCTTCACCCCCAGGGTTGTTGACCTCTACGTCTGATAATTCAAGATCACATTGGTCATTTGAATCAATGTTTGATAACACATCACTATCACTCACATGAAACTCATCAGAACTTAGTAATGCTTCCATCTCATCTTCCACGTTGGCGTTCCTCATGACTACCAAAGCAGTATGTACACATAATTAGAAGAAATATCAAGATAAAGGCTCATTATATGCAGCCCCAAATAAAGTCTCAAATAAAGGCTCATTATGTCAAGTAAAAAAAATTTACTGAAGCAAAGATCAATCATTCAAGGGAACTTCGATATCAATTAAAAACAAAGAAGAAAACTTCGATATTCACATAGTTTGTTATTTTTATACAAACATGATACGTTTGAGTCTCACACTCGACCCTTACTAATCCAAATTTTGTTTGAAGGCTACTTCAAGGTAATGCTGAGAATCAAACTTTATCTTTATGATTTGGACAATGTTGATAATGATAAACTATTATTCATTTTACTCTCATGCTTTAACTTTATGATTTGGGCAATGTTATTATTGTAATAATTTTTGGCAATCAATTTTTTGTTTTGTTTTTAATTATGTTATTCCTTAATTGCATCAGAATTTTGAAGGCCTAATTGTTCAGCTTTGTGTCTTGGGTAAGCTAATAAGAAGTTGTAATTTAGAACATATTTTTATAGTAATATTCTGATTACTCAAAATTTAAATTTGCAATTCTGCATGTAATCCTTAGAGTTTCCAAAAGTTCTATGCAGATTGTTCTCATTTTTTCTTGGATACAATCAGCTGGTTACCCAAAATTTTTGTTACAAGATTTAGACATCCACAATAGGTGTGACTTCTGAGGAAGAAAAAAATGGCCCATAAACCGAACAATCCTAAGCACCTGAGTCGCGAGAGAATCGAAGAATAAATATGCTTACCTGAAGAAAACTGCAGGAGCTCGTTGGAGGCAGAGAATCGAAGCAGCGACAGGATGCAGAACTGGAAGCAAACGCGTCGCGAGAGATGAAGAAGCGTCGTCACCGAACAAGGAAGCCTCACCGGATGATGCAGCTTCACTGCCCTAAAAATGCCACCGGAAATGGCGCCGAAAATTGGCGGTAGACACCAGAGAGGGAAGCGCGGCCGAAAAAACCCTAGCTAGGTCGCGAGAGATGACGAAGCGGCGGAAGCGGAAGGGAAAGGAAATTATCGCCTGATGAGAGGAATAGCCCGTGATTTTAATAACCTAAGGTTATTTTGGTCTTTTAAACAGAAAAGTTATGAGTTTTGGATGGATTGGACCTTTTGGTAAACTGTATAACTTATGAGGGGAGGTAAATGTAATTTTGAAACTAAGAGGGGTGCAACCTGTAATTATAGAAACTTACAGGGAAGATACCGGTAATTAACCCTATATATATATATAAGATAGATCTTGTTGTACTTAGTTCCAGTTTTCTTTTGATTATATTCAGTATTGATGTGACGTTTGTTTTTTTAGCTACAACTTGTTCTTTCCTTGCTGGGGTATTTTTTCTTTGAATGCCTCAAACTCTGAGTAGTAGCAGTCTTAGTGATTAAAGTTGGTGATTTCAAACCCGGTTGTAGCAGATGTTGTTTCCCCCTCACCGTGTCAAGTAGTTGTTGGTTCTGTTTCGGATCAGATAGATGTTAGTTTCTATGGGTTCGTGTCAGGTTGTTGACGTTCATAAATTTTGATTTCAGATGTTGAACTACTTGCTGGCTTATTCTACCTTACTTGCGGGTAATTTCTATTACTTGCTCTCTGTGAATGATTTATGTTAAAATACATGTTGGGTATTTTTAATTATTAAAGTTGCATTCTAGCTTAAAGTCACAACATCTATTTCAGCTAAAAGTCACCCTACTTTACGAACTATAAAAAACTTTTTTCTACCTATACTAAATTTAGAAATTTACACATCATTAGCATGTTTGTTATGTCCTCATGCTCATGTAGTATAAAATGAAGTAAACTATGTATTTCTTTTCACTGCGAATATATATAGCTTTTTTTGTGGACAAGTTGATCTACTGAACATAGTGATATTGTTCCTTAGCTCTAAATTTAAAACTATGTTCTTAAAACATAAAATATATGTTTTTATATAAAACTAGATGTGAGTGTGGTCTTTGTTTGAACGTCTGCAGTTGTCCCCTGCTCGGCGTGGCATCACGTTGCGTATTTTTCCTTACACTGATAACATTTTAAATGTTGAAAAAATACGGGTCGTGACATGAGCAAACACTGTGATTCTGCCAAGAGCAAGATGGCAAGGGTGACGTTATTGGAGAAGGTGACACTAGACATAAAGTGTGGTCGAAAGTGTTGGGGATAACGCAGAATTCATCCTCCAGACGCAATCAAATTCATACAGGGTGACACAATAAACGCACAAAAGTTCTAAACCACGTGCGCCGCATATAAAAAAATATATATAACTGCAATATTCAATATACGAAGACGTATACCAACGCTCGATACAAAACTGCCGCAGAGAAGGCGAACTCGCTCAATCCACGGGAGGGAGAACAATCTTGACTGCAATCCGCTAGCGCACGCACAATGTTCGTGACAGAATGAACATTCGTCGTCGTTAGACGACCCGCCACCACTGAAGAAGCACCCCATCAAGACTGGCCTTGTGGCGCCTATCCAACGTACCCGTCATCATGTCTCCACCAACCATAAACTCGTCACACCCGTTCTTGCCTGCAGCAACCTTGTTGCACACGTTGCAGCCCGCCGCCATCTCATCGTACCAACATCCGCCGTCTTTCTCACGCCGACGTGCTCCGGCATTCGCCGGCCGCGGCCCTCGGCCGCCCTTGACCTCAAGATCAAGACTAATGATGCTCTTGATTTTCTCCTCCAAGTGAAGTTTCTCTGGTTGGCTATCATTTTTTCAGAGAGCTCTCACATTTATAACAAATGCATTGTAAACTTTTGATTAGTTTTCAACTTTTTATTAAACTGATAAAAAAGAAGCAGTCAACTTTGAAATCTAATTGTCACGTGCAGTGACGGAACTAGGGTTTTGATGTCGTCCGAGCACAATAAATTTTACCATGACAATTTCACATGCTTCAAATATACTACCATTTTTATTCATCGCTAAACACACGAGATTCAATTCTGAAAAAAGTAACAAAGTAAACGGTAACAATGATGAAAATTGAGATTCATTATAGTCTTATTCTATAGAACTCATCAAAGCAAAAAACAAATAGTCATGTTTTAGGCCCCAATCCAAATAAAAGTGAAAATAATTGTCGGAGAGACGATGAGGTAATAAAAAAACACAGTAAAAATATTGAGATAGAGAATGAAATCGTTAGCAATCTACTAAAGTAGTAATCTAGTGACATTAAATAGTTGGCATGGGAGAGAATGAGAATGCAGTGTTCATGAGCACAGGAACAATGCAAAACCAACTGCTGATAAAATTAAAGATTTAGAAATCATGGGAATTTCATAGAACAATTTAAATGACCGGAATTAATGGGCTTTGTCGGGTCAAACATGAAACAATGTTTTTTGAGGCATTTTCACGAGCACATAGGGTTCAAGTCGCCAAGTCGAATCAAGATTTGTTTGCAGGAAAGTGTCGGAGGAGGTTGAGTGGAGGGGAAGAAAGATAATTACTCGAATCAGTAAGATTATTATTATGACAATGTGATGTATTTCCTTTAGGATTGAGAATGAGAAATGCAATTTTGATGTTTGCTCCACCTGCATTTTTCGAGATTGCATTTTATGAAACCAAAAAACATAAATATAAGTTCCAACTTTTTTTTTCTTCATTGACAGCATGAAATGCTGGTGGAGTTTTCTTCTTTGTTTGAATCATAAGCCAACCTAATAGAAATGAAGTAAAATAAGGAATTTTCAATTTTGATCTCTTATGGGTGTTAATAACATTTTTTGGGGTGCTTATAACATAGCTTTTTGACAATTTATAAATTATTATTAGATTTATGACTCAAATAATCTAATAAATTACTAAACTAAGCTAAACTCAGGTATTTGTCAAGATCGCATCTTATTGCAATTATTTATCCAGTTAATCAAAAATATTTATTTTAACTGTAGCAATTATTGGATCATTTTATTATATACTTTTTGGGTACAATTGTTTTTGGGTGTTTATATTGACAGGGCCTATATAGATATTGACAGCCCAAAGATAATGACCGTCTAAATTATGGCTATTGACAACCCGATGGATACTGGCAGCCCGAAAATTAAATTTTAAAATAGATATTTTTAGAAAAAGTACTCAACATTAAAGTTGTAGATCTCGACGAGATCTACAACTTTTATGTTGAACACTTTTTCTAAAAATGTCATATAGTATGCCGATTTTCAAAAGCCGCGGAACTATGCGAGTTCCGTCCGGATTCCGCGCCTTTTGAAAATAGGCATACTATATTGCATTTTTAGAAAATGTATTCAACATAAAAGTTATAGATCTCGATGAGATCTACAGCTTTCATGTTGAATACTTTTCCTAAAAATATCATATAGTAGACCTATTTTCAAAAGACGCGTGTTCCGCATTTTGGGCTGCTATTAGCGGTCATATTATGTATGTTTTTTATTATTTTGCTGGGCTGTCAATATTAAAGCTAGGCTGCCAATATAAACACCCTTGTTTTTTTACCTTTGCCAACAAATTTGATCAGAAGAAATACTCTTAATTTGCATGATATAATTAAAAAAATCTAAGATTATTTCTAGAATAAGGCTTCGTTTGTTTTAGCGGTGGCGAGTCGATCCAGCGGGTGGAAATGGAGAGTTCGAACCGAAGGGGAGAGGTGGCTGCTCCAAACGAAGTTTTATGGGACGTTTCTCAAGGTGGGCGGGTGGAAACGGAGCAAACGCTGTCGGAGGTTCATTTAATTTAGGGCGTTTATATTGGCAGCCCAGCTTTCGATATTGGCAGCCCAGAAAATAAGGAAAAACATACATAATATGACCGCTAATAGCAGCCCAAAATGCAGAACACGCGACTTTTAAAAATAGGTCTACTACATGACATTTTTAGAAAAAGTGTTCAACATGAAAGTTGTAGATCTCGTCGAGATCTACAACTTTTATGTTGAATACGTTTTCTAAAAATGTCATATACTCGGCCTATTTTCAAAAGCGCGGAACCCGGGCGGAAATATGCTATTTCCGCCGGGTTCCGCGCCTTTTGAAAATAGGCCGACTATATGACATTTTTAGAAACAGTGTTCAACATAAAAGTTGTAGATCTCGACGAGATCTACAACTTTCATGTTGAACACTTTTTCTAAAAATGTCTATTTAAAAATTTATTATTTGGGCTGACAGTATCCATCGGGCTGCCAATAGCCATATTTTAGGCTGTCATTATAATTGGGCTGCCAATATCGATATGCGGGCTGCCAATATAAACGCCCTTTATTTATCCCCCTTCTGTCGGCGTTTGCCCAAAACAGAATTGAGAAACGTTTAAACAAATAGAGCCTAATTCCTGGATTAGCAAAGGGACTTCAATTATTAAGTGTTCCATACCCTACAAGTTAGCATAAATCGTAGGAGTCCAGGTTTAATTATTTCAAAAACAGGCACAAGGCATCCCCATGCAGCGGTAGTTTAGGGAAGGCTCTATTTGCAAACAAAATTTCATAAAAACTATTCTATTTATGGAGTTTTTGTAAATATTTTTTTTGGTAAATCGTGGCTTTGACAAATTTGAAATAAATTTTGAAATACCTGCAACCTATTCCAATTCAACAGTTTTTCGCTCTTGTTATTGCTACTGGGGTTGAATACTTGAACGATACATTTTAAAATGTGTTTCAAAAGCTAAAATATCAATTTCTACGCTTTTTATCATGCAACCCTACGTAAAAAAATGTCTAAAGGGCTACCTGCCAATGAACATCCCCTTGAAGATTGTGTAATTATAGCTTGCGCCCCCGGCCCCTCTCACTTTCAAAATTACAACTACCTCTCCAATGTTTATATTTCATAGCTGTTGGAAATTTCCCGTTAGCTGGACTCGATTCACCGAGACGACCTGATAAAGTCGTACGTGAATATTTGATCTATTTGGACTCCTACGAGGGTGCGTTATTTCAGTTGCGCGAACGATCGAAGCCCGTGATAGGTGGGCTAGATTGTCTCGTCATTCAGTGGCGAGTTCGGTCTCACCCTTGACACAAATATTCGCTTAGATATGAATTTAATTAATTTTAGGGTATTGATTTTCATTCAATTTTGGAGATTAATGGAGTTTATTGGGTCCATTAATTTTGGTAACTCCAAAATAAGAGGGCTTGCCCTATTAGAGCTTATTATATAAGGGTGTTTATATTGGCAGCCTCTATATGGATATTGGCAGCCCAAAGATAATGACAGCCTAAAATATGGCTATTGGCAGCCCAATGGATACTGACAGCCCAAAACTTAAATTTATAAATAGACATTTTTAGAAAAAGTGTTCAACATGAAAGTTGTAGATCTAGACGAGATCTACAACTTTTATGTTGAATACTTTTTCTAAAAATATCATATAGTAGGCATATTTTCAAAAGGCGCGGAACCCGAGCGGAACTCGCATAATTCCGCCCGGCTTCCGCGTCTTTTGAAAATATGCCTACTATATGACATTTTTAGAAAAAGTATTCAACATAAAAGTTGTAGATCTAGTCGAGATCTACAACTTTCATGTTGAACAGTTTTTCTAAAAATGTCATATAGTAGACATATTTTCAAAAGACGCGTATTCCGTATTTTGGGCTGCTATTAGCGGTCATATTATGTATGTTTTTTATTATTCTGTTGTGCTGCCAATATCCAAAGCTGAGCGTCCAGATCTAGATCTCCGACCCAGTGCAAGAAAGGAATCGGGCTTTAGAGACAGAGTTTTATCTTTCCATTAGAGCTTGCAATCAGGGCTTAACACTCCTCTGGATCATTCTCACGTCTCCAGATTTACACAAAAGTTGAAAACCATCCAGATCTCAACAGCAAAGGTAAATTCTAAAACTTAATATTTATAAATGTGGCTGTTCTCTAATCGTAATATATATATTCATATGCATGGTTTAGATGTTCAGACCTAACACTTATATATACAAATATTTGACTCAATCAATTAGTTCCATATGAAATTGTAACTCAATAGAGATCATCATATTATGATTATGAGTTTTATCACGATTATGAGTTTTGTTTAACTTCCATGTCAATATTAGGTCGATCTGAATATTTATGCTGACTTACTGTTGATGTATAGAACATAATTTTATATTCACTTGTGTATTTGCTGCCCCGCTAAGTCTGAAAAATTCATAAGGAGCTATATGTCACAACTGTCACGAATGGCCCCCACCATGAAGCATGAGCAAGACTTCAAGAATGATATAAATTGATTTTTCGCATTATAGTTACCGTTTGATGTAGCTCACTTATTTTGTGTTCTAAATTAGAAAGATAGATTTGTGTATTCACTTCAAATAGAGACTAATAGAGTTTGATTAAATCAATCCGTAGGAGTTTTATTAGTTGTCACATTCATACAAAATTTTGATAACATAAATATTTTGTAGCAACACAAACTCCTAAAAATTACTAACAGTTGATATCAGAGGGAGTTAACCAAACTTATTAGTCTCCTTCATTATTTTTGGGTAAATTATTTTTCTAATTTATTTGTTTATATAACACAATATCAAAACCCATTAAGTTATTTAGAGAGAAAAATAATTTGGGATTGAAAATACAAACTGCTTTCATTAATCAATCCCCGACAAAGGAATTGTGTTTTCTTTAAGACGATTGATTGCCCACACGTCATTAAGCTAAGAAACACGATATTAATTTAGGGCAATATTTAGATATCCCGATGTAAAAGGGTCTCATGGATTGATAAGAATTGCAGCCGTCAAAGTGGCATTTTCGAGTCTGTTTGTGAGATTACGATTTCACATGTTTTAGAGAGTTCTCTGAGACTAGTGCGCAAACATTCACAGAAAGGTGGTGCTTGTGCAATAGGTTCAGAGGGATACACACGGACATTTGGACGGCAGTATAGAGCTCTAGTAATCTAT
The DNA here is from genome assembly GCA_039583875.1 of Platanthera guangdongensis. Taxonomy (NCBI): domain Eukaryota; kingdom Viridiplantae; phylum Streptophyta; class Magnoliopsida; order Asparagales; family Orchidaceae; genus Platanthera; species Platanthera guangdongensis. Next base: position 279,072,385 of record CM077153.1, on the reverse strand, counting down.
TTGCCCAAAAGTGGTAAATCTGCGAAAAGCTAAAGCATAACTGTTGCTCGTTCTTGTGTGGAAAATCACTAATTGCGTGGTGCGTAGTCTACTCAAAGGTGTTGCGTGTTGATGTGCCTGAATTCTCTACATAGTGTACTATTTGGGGTTTTATAGCCATTATTGTCATATTTGTCTCTAATTTTTTCATTTTCTCTCCTTTCAGTCACCTTTACAGTGCATAATAATATGACGAGCATTGAGTAACTCACTGGATCCAACTTCAAGAAGTGAAAGTCTGACATCATGTTTGCTCTAGAGATGTCGGACATTGAGATGGCCATGAGTACCGATCAGCCTGCGACTCTCACAACAACTAGCACTCAAACTGAGATGAATTCACATGGTGCTTGGAACAAGTCTAAAAAGATCTACTTGTTGACTATGAAGCATTCCATTCTGGAGCACCTGTTGAGTGGTCTTCCAGACACGACCGTCGTCAGGAATTTTCTGACTGTCATTGGGCAAAGATATAAGGTACTTTCCAATGCTGAGATTGGGACTCTGATTCAGGACCTCTTCTCCATGAGGTATTCGAGAGGAGGTGGGGTCCGTGATTACATACTGAAGATAGTCTATTACCAGACCAAGCTGCAAAAGATGGAGATTACTCTTCCAGAAGCCTTGATAGTGCATCAGGCACTAAATACTCTTCATGTGGAGTTCAGCATTCTGAAGACTACCTACAGTTCCCAGGATGAGGCATGGAAGATAAATGATCTCATCACTCATTGCATTGCTGAGGATGAGAAACTAAACAAAGAGAAGACTAACACTACTTTGCTCGTGGTCAAATCCTCATTTAAGAAGAAGAAGAAGTTCAAAACTTCTTTTAAGGCTCATGATGGACAAACTCTAGGGAGCAAGCACGCTGGTGGAAAGAAGCCTCTTAGCTGCTTCTTTTGTAATAAGAAGGGGCATATAAAGCACTAGTGCCTGAGTTTAAGTTTTGGATGGAGAAGCGTGGATTTGCACCTAAAGGTAACCTCTTAGCTCTAGTCATTTGTGAATCAAATTTAATTGAAGCCCTATCAAGTTTTTTGTGACTCGATAATGGAGCAACTAATCTTGTTGCTTACATACTACAGGGGTTCATCAAAAGGAGGAGGCCAAGCAAGGGTGAGTGTAGACTCACAGTTGGCAACAATGCTGAGGTGGAGGTGGAGTTAATCGGGGACATTTATTTAGTCCTTGATTCTGGATATGAACTTCTTTTAAAAGACATATTTTATATTCCTTCGTTTAGAAGGAACTTGATTTCTGTTTGTACATTAGATAGACTTAATTATGATTTTAATATTTCTGGTGGTTTGATAAGATATTTTACGAATCATGATTTTTTGGTCAATGTTCTCTATCTAATGATTTATATAGAATGTCTTGTACTTGTTAATTATTATGTCACCTCATATAATGTTGAAAATATTGCTGGTAAAAGACCTCTCATTAAGGAACAGTTCTTCATGCTATGACATAAAAGGTTATGTCATATCTATAGGGAAAGACTAGAAAGATTAATTAAAAAAACATTCTTTCTGCTCTAGACTTTAGTGACCTAGAGACATGTATGGACTACTGTAGAGATAAGATGGCCAAGATTAAGAAGAATAGCTCAACTCGTAGTTCAAATGTGTTAGAGGTTATTCATACGGACATCAGTGGTCCTTATTCCACTACCCTCTGTAGGAACACATATTTTATTACTTTCATTGATGACTACTCCCATTTTGGTTTTTTGTACTTAATTAAGGAGAAGTCTGAATCTCTTGAAAAATTCAAGATTTTCAAGACTGAAGTTGAGAAACAAATAGGTAAAGTCTTCAAGATTGTTAGGTCTGACATAGGTGACGAGTATTTTGGTAGACATGATGCCTCCGGGCAACATAAAAGTCCGTTTACCAGATACCTGGAGAGTTGTGGCATTGTTACCTAGTACTCCATGTCGGGTAGTCATAAGCAGAATGGTGTGGTCGAAAGGCGTAATCACACCCTTAAGGAAATGATGAGGAGCATGATGAGTAGAACGAATATTCCTGATTTTTTGTGGAGTGAGGCGCTTAAGACTGCATTATACATCCTTAATAAAGTCTCGTCAAAGTTAGTACCTAAAACCACTTTTGAGTTATGGACTGGTAGACGACCCAGCCTTAATCATTTACGTGTCTGGGGTTGTCCTGTAGAAGTCCATTTGTACAACCCATCAGAGAGTAAGATAGCCCCCAGGTCTTATCGTTGCTATTTTATAGGCTATCCATATCACTCTAAAGGATTTAAGTTCTATTTCCCTTTAGGAGGATCCAAAATTATGGAGTCACAAACAGTTAAATTTTTAGAATGTGATGTCGCTGACAAACCAAGTTGCTCTCTCCCTATTAGTGAAGACGAGGAAGTAGTGACCATTAATTTATATGTGCCCTTGGTAGGAGATCATGCGGTGTCTGAACTTGTGATGGAACAAGTAGAGGATGTGGAAGTGGTCTTACTAACGATTCTAGTTGAGGTTCCTCCTCATGTTCAGGAGATTCATCCACCCGCTAGGAGATCCATTAAGCAAAGAAGGCCTGCAATTTCCTCAGACTATGAAGTCTATTTAGGAGAGAGTGATTATGACATTGGTCAAGTGGTTGACCCAGTGACATTTAATGAAGCTGTGTCTGCACCTCAAGTTGATTTGTGGTGGGATGCGATGAAAGACAAGATGGATTCCATGAAGCTGAAAAAAGTTTGGGAGTTGTTGAGTTACCCAAAGGTTGTAAGCTCATTGGTTCTAAATGGGTGTTTAAGACCAAGAAAGACACTAAAGGTAAGGTCGAGCGGTTCAAGGCCAGACTGGTAGCCAAGGGATTTACGCAAAGAGAAGGAATCAATTACCACGAGACTTTTTCTCTTGTTTCCTCTAAAGACTCTTTCAAAGTGTGTACAACCCCGTATTCGCGAAGAGTGGGCCCCAAACAAGGCAGAAGCGTTTTTAAGCTTTTTGGAGATTTTGCACTCTTGGTGGCCAATTTTGGCTCTAGCTTGAAAATATACTAGTAGGGGTAGGAAAAATCAGCCTCGCCCAGTGGACCTTTTTTGGGGGGCCGGGATCTCGCCCCTGCCCCCCTGCCCGCGGCTTGGTGGGGCGAGACCGGCCAAGGTCGGAGGTCTCGCCCCTGCCCGCGGCTTGGTGGGGCGAGACCGGCCAAGACCGGGGGTCTCTCCCCTGCGCGCGGCTTGGTGGGGCGAGACCGGCCAAGGCCGGGGGTCTCGCCCCTGCCCGTGGCTTGGTGGGGCGAGACCGGCCTAGGCCGGGGGTCTCGCCCCTTCCCACGGCTTGGTGGGGCGAGACCGGCCTAGGTCGGGGGTCTCGCCCCTGCCCGCGGCTTGGTGGGGCGAGACCGGCCTAGGCTGGGGGTCTCGCCCCTGCCCGCGGCTTGGTGGGGCGAGACCGGCCTAGGTCGGGGGTCTCGCCCCTGCCCGCGGCTTGGAGGGGCGAGACCGACCAAGGCCGGGGGTCTCGCCCCCTAGGTGGATGAGGGGCGGGGTGGTTTTTACCTCTTTACCCCCCGACGTGGCTGTTTTCTATTGGCCCAAAGTCTTTTTGCCCTAAGGGTATTTCGTTCATTTTGGCTCATGAGATTTGGAAAACTATAAATAGACCTTTAGGGGTGTCTTGAAAAGGGATCACTTCATCACTTCTTCATTCTCTCTTCTTCCTTCAAGGCACCTTAGCTCAAGCATTAACTAGGGAGGGGAAGTGCTCAGGTAGCCTTCCGGGTGTGAGGTGGGATCTCCGCGCTAGAGCCGAGGGTCTGTTTCTAGCTTCTTGATCTTTGCTCCGTGACGTTCCTCCGGGTGTAGTAGGTGTGAGGTCACCCCTTTCTAGGGACCCCGAACTCCACAGAGGTCATTTTTGGCTTCAACACTTTGGTGCGGTGAGCGTGGAGAGTGACCAGCACAGAAGATCTCGGGAGAGTGTCATGGTAGGAGGTCAGGGAGGTAGTGATGATCTCGGCGAGCTCCCCAGCCCAGGACCCTTTGTGGGGAGGCAAGAGTTCATGGCCTCCATCCAAGGCATCATGGAGATGTTGCGAAGCATTGCTCCTCAGGGTGGCAGCTCCACCCCGACCCCCCAGGAGCTAGCTCCCCTCCCTCACGATGAGTCGACTCCCAGGGGTCTAGGCGAGATGACCCCGGCGGGGGGAGAAGGAAGTGCACCAGGAAGAAGGCTAGGGAAGGAGAGGATGGGAGATGGGGTCGAGCGAGACCTCACCAGCCGGGAGCTGTTCTCCATCCCGGCGAGTGCCAACCTCCCAGGCGAGCAGGTCGCACGAGTAAAAGTGGAGAGACCACCCCTTAGGGGGTCACCCTTCAGCGAGCTAATCATCTCATCTCCCATTCCCGAGGGGTTCAGAGAGCCAGACATGGCTTACTATACCGGGAAGGATGACCCCGTCCAGCATCTGCAGTGGTTCGAGGATGACGTCTCCATCAGGCCGATGACGGATGCCTTCAAGTGTCGCCTCTTTGCGATCACGTTGAAGGGGAAGGCAAGGGACTGGTTCCATCAACTCCCTCCGAGGTCGATCTATGGGTTCGAGGACTTGAGTCGGAGCTTTCAGCTTCGCTTCTCCACCTCCAAGAAGAGGAAGAGGAGTCCCGAATCCATCTTTCTGATAAGGCAGAGGGCCGAGGAGTCGCAGGCCCACTATGTTGACAGGTTCCAGGAAGAGATCCTGGATATCCAGGAGATGCCAGGGTATGCTCTCCAGATGGCCTTCACCGTCGGGCTGAAGGAGGGCTTCTTCAAGATGAGCTTGACCCGGAAGGCCCCCCTTTCCTTCGAGGAGCTGATGGAAAGGGTGGCAGAGGAGATTGTCATGGAGGCAGCCAACCCGGCATTTGTCAAGAGGCTGGCAAAGTTGACGGAGGTGGAGTCAAAGGAGCAGGGTGGCTCAAGGCATCAGGAAGGAAGAAGAAGAGAGGAGCAGAGAGCTCAGGGTTTCCAAGGACAGGAGGGTCCGGAACTAGGCTGGAGGTAGCAGGGAGGACCTGCTCAAGGTCCAGGAAGAGCTCTCATCCAAGGAGGGGGGACTTCCACGGGGGCCAAGGTAGGTTCAACTTCCAGAGGCAGGCCCCTAAGCAGCTCCTACCCCCACCCCAGCAGGCTTTGGTGATCGGCGACAGAGGAAGAGGTATGGGTGGAGACCGCCGAGCCCGCCTAAAGAGGGGAGGAAGAGTCTTGTCTTACTGTGGTTTCCACCAGGTGGAGGGGCACGCCACAGCTACCTGCCCCGAGTTCCTGGAAGTGAGGTGGGCAAGAGGCCCTGCCCAGCCACATCCACCAGTGCGGGTTGAAGAAGCTCTGCCCAGAGCAGGGGGAGATGATGTATGTGAGTACCGGGTCGATGTCGGACCCTGAGGAGGTATAGCGATGATCCACGGTGGAGTGGGGGTTGAGGCCACTCGGAAGGCAAGCCTCCATATCATGTACCGAGGGAGATTCGCCTCAACCTCCCAGACCCTACCCCCAGAGGAAAAGATCACCTTCTCGGTGAAGGACCTACTGGATCATGAGGATCCGTTCTGCGATGCGCTGGTCATCCAGACGGCCATCGAGGTCTACACCGTCTCCCGAATCTTGGTTGACAACAGAAGCTCTGTCAACGTCGTTTTCAAGAAGGCGTTTGACGAGATGAAGGTAGAGCCAAGGATGGTGTTGGCCTCAGACGGACCCCTGTTCGGATTTTCAGGAAAAAGGAAGGAGGTCGAAGGTGGAGTAGGACTCCAAGTGAAGTTAGGGGGATCTCAAGAAACTGCAGGTTTGTCATTATTGACGCTCCAAGCAGCTACAATGCCATTTTCGGTAGGCCCCTCATCAGTGCTTTTCGGTGTGTGCCTTCGTCCTTCCACCAATGTCTTAAGTTCAACTCAGAGGGGACTCAAGTTAGGATCAAGGGAGACTCCAGGATGGCGAGGCAGTGCTACATCACGGTTGTCAACACCATCTCTTGGTTGGCCGAGGCGGAAGAGATGGAGAAGATCATGGAGAGCCTGAGCAGGGTGGAAGTATCCAAGGGAAAGGAATTGGATAACGGCCATCAGGCCCAGGCCCCCTGAAGAAGCCTCGTCTCGGCAGAGTCTTGTATCTTTTTCTTATGCTGTAATGAGTCCAGCCCACGACCAGCAGAGTCGGGGGGGTCATGTAACCCGTCTTTTTTCCACATTAGAGGATGTTGAAATTGAAAAAGCTTAGGTGACATGTCCAGCTCCCAACCCCCGGGAGGATCTCCTCACACCAGGCTCACACCAGCTGGCAGGGTCGAGAGTGCCTCGGGGGTGGCTCTTTTCTCCTTTGCTCCGATGATGATTCCGCTGTCAGGCTCTCACTAGCTGACATGGCTGGTTGATCTCTCGTGGAAGCCAAGTCCTTTGCTCCGATGATGATTCCGCTGTCAGGCTCTCACTAGCTGACATGGCTGGTTGATCTCTCGTGGAAGCCAAGTCCTTTTCTCTGATGATGATTCCGCTGTCAGGCTCTCACTAGGTGACAGGGCTGGTTGATCTCTCGTGGAAGCTAAGTCGTTTGCTCCGATTATGATTCTGCTGTCAGGCTCTCACTAGCTGACAGGGCTGGTTGATCTCTCGTGGAAGCCAAGTTCTTTGCTCCGATGATGATTCCGCTGTCAGGCTCTCACTAGCTGACAGGGATGGTTGATCTCTCGTGGAAGCCAAGTCCTTTGCTCCGATGTTGATTCCGCTGTCAGGCTCTCACTAGCTGACAGGGCTGGTTGATCTCTCGTGGAAGCCAAGTCCTTTGCTCCGATGATGATTCCGCTTTCAGGCTCTCACTAGCTGAAAGGGCTGGTTGATCTCTCGTGGAAGCCAAGTCCTTTGCTCCGATGATGATTCCGCTGTCAGGCTCTCACTAGCTGACAGGGCTAGTTGATCTCTCGTGGAAGCCAAGTCCTTTGCTCTGATGATGATTCCGTTGTCAGGCTCTCACTAGCTGACAGGGCTGGTTGATCTCTCGTGGAAGCCAAGTCCTTTGCTCCGATGATGATTTCGCTGTCAGGCTCTCACTAGCTGGCAGGGCTGGTTGATCTCTCGTGAAAGCCAAGTCCTTTGCTCCGATGATGATTCCGCTGTCAGGCTCTCACTAGCTGGCAGTGCTGGTTGATCTCTCGTGGAAGCCAAGTCCTTTGCTCCAATGATGATTCCGCTGTCAGGCTCCCACTAGCTGGCAGGGCAGGTTGATCTCTCGTGCAAGCCCAAGTCCCTTTGCTCCGATGATGATTCCGCGGCCAGGCTCCCACTAGCTGGCAGTGCAGGTTGATCTCTCGTGGAAGCCCAAGTCCCTTTGCTCCGATGATGATTCCGCGGCCAGGCTCCCACTAGCTGGCAGGGCAGGTTGATCTCTCGTGGTAGCCCAAATCCCTTTGCTCCGATGATGATTCCACGGCCAGGCTCTCACTAGCTGGCAGGGCAGGTTGATCTCTCATGGTAGCCCAAGTTCCTTTGCTCCGATGATGATTCCGAGGCCAGGCTCTCACTAGCTGGCAGTGTAGGTTGATCTCTCGTGGTAGCCCAAGTCCCTTTGCTCCGATGATGATTCTGCGGCCAGTCTCTCACTAGCTGGCATGACAGGTTGATCTCTCGTGGAAGCCCAAGTCCCTTTGCTCTGATGATGATTCCGCGGCCAGGCTCTCACTAGCTGGCATGGCAGGTTGACCCCTCCGGGGGGTGAAGTGTTTTTTTACCCGGAGGAGGTCTCGCCACCCAGGCTCCCATAGCTGGCATGGCAGGTTGACCCCTCCGGGGGGTGAAGTGTTTTTTTACCCGGAGGAGGTCTCGCCACCCAGGCTCTCATAGCTGGCATGGCAGGTTGACCCCTCCGGGGGGTGAAGTGTTTTTTACCCGGAGGAGGTCTCGCCACCCAGGCTCCCATAGCTGGCATGGCAGGTTGACCCCTCTGGGGAGGTGAAGTGCTTTTTACCCGGAGGAGGTCTCGCCACCCAGGCTCCTATAGCTGGCATGACAGGTTGATCCCTCCGGGGGGTGAAGTGTTTTTTACCCGGAGGAGGTCTCACCACCCAGACTCCCATAGCTGGCATGGCAGGTTGACCCCTCCGGGGGGTGAAGTGTATTTTACCCGGAGGAGGTCTCGCCACCCAGGCTCCCATAGCTGGCATGATAGGTTGACCCCTCCGGGGGGTGAAGTGTTTTTTACCCGGAGGAGGTCTCGCCACCCAGGTTCCCATAGCTGGCATGGCAGGTTGACCCCTCCGGGGGGTGAAGTGTTTTTTACCCGGAGGAGGTCTCGCCACCCAGGCTCCCATAGCTGGCATGACAGGTTGACCCCTCCGGGGGGTGAAGTGTTTTTTACCCGGAGGAGGTCTCGCCACCGAGGCTCCCATAGCTGGCATGACAGGTTGACCCCTCCGGGGGGTGAAGTGTTTTTTACCCGGAGGAGTTCTCGCCACCCAGGCTCCCATAGTTGGCATGACAGGTTGACCCCTCCGGGGGGTGAAGTGTTTTTTACCCGGAGGAGGTCTCGCCACCCAGGCTCCCATAGCTGGCCTGGCAGGTTGACCCCTCCGGGGGGTGAAGTGTTTTTACCCGGAGGAGGTCTCGCCACCCAGGCTCCCATAGCTGGCATGGCAGGTTGACCCCTCTGGGGGGTGAAGTATTTTTTACCAGGAGGAGGTCTCGCCACCCAGGCTCCCATAGCTGGCATGACAGGTTGACCCCTCCGGGGGGGTGAAGTGTTTTTTACCCGGAGGAGGTCTCGCCACCCAGGCTCCCATATCTGGCATGACAGGTTGACCCCTCCGGGGGGGTGAAGTGTTTTTTACCCAGAGGAGGTCTCGCCACCCAGGCTCACATAGCTGGCATGGCAGGTTGACCCCGCAGTAAAATTACACTCAGCGAATACGTTGGGTTGGATGTTTCTTTCCGAGCTTGTGCCAACCTCGAAAAGAGCGGGGATTGTGTACAACCCCGTATTCGCGAAGAGTGGGCCCCAAACAAGACAGAAGAGTTTTTAAGCTTTTTGGAGATTTTGCACTCTTGGTGGCCAATTTTGGCTCTAGCTTGGAAATATAGTAGTAGGGGGAGGAAAAATCGGCATCGCCCAGTGGCCCTTTTTTGGGGGGCCGGGATCTCGCCCCTACACCCCCCTGCCCACGGCTTGGTGGGGCGAGACCGGCCAAGGTCGGGGGTCTCGCCCCTGCCCGCGGCTTGGTGGGGCGAGACCGGCCAAGGCCGGGGGTCTCGCCCCTGCCCGCGGCTTGGTGGGGCGAGACCGGCCAAGGCTGGGGGTCTCGCCCATGCCCGCGGCTTGGTGGGGTGAGACCGGCCAAGGCCGGGGGTCTCGCCCCTGCCCGCGGCTTGGTGGGGCGAGACCGGCCAAGGCCGGGGGTCTTGCCCCTGCCCGCGGCTTGGTGGGGCGAGACCGGCCAAGGTCAGGGGTCTCGCCCCTGCCCGCGGCTTGGTGGGGAGAGACCGGCCAAGGCCGGGGGTCTCGCCCCTGCCCGCGGCTTGGTGGGGAGAGACCGGCCAAGGCCGGGGGTCTCGCCCCTGCCAGCGGCTTAGAGGGGCAAGACCGGCCAAGGTCGGGGGTCTCGCCCCCTAGGTGGATGAGGAGCGGGGTGGTTTTTACCTCTTTACCTCCCGGCGTGGCTGTTTTCTATTGGCCCAAAGTCTTTTTGCCCTAAGGGCATTTCGGTCATTTTGGCCCATGGGATTTGGAAAACTATAAATAGACCCTTAGGGGTGCCTTGAAAAGGGATCACTTCATCACTTCTTCATTCTCTCTTCTTCCTTCAAGGCACCCTAGCTCAAGCATTGGCTAGGGAGGGGAAGTGCTCAGGTAGCCTTCCGGGTGTGAGGTGGGACCTCCGCGCTAGAGCCGAGGGTCTGTTTCTAGCTTCTTGATCTTTGGTCCGTGACATTCCTCCGGGTGTAGTAGGTGTGAGGTCACCCCTTTCTAGGGACCCCGAACTCCACAAAGGTCATTTTTGGTTTCAACAAAGTGATAATGACATTAGTAGCTCATTATGATTTAGTGTTGCACCAGATGGATGTAAAGACCGCATTCCTGAATGGAGATCTTGCCGAAGAGGTCTATATGGTACAACCTGAGTGATTCAAGTCTGTTCATTCCGACCAACTTGTATATAAGCTTGACAAATCCCTATATGGTCTGAAGCAAGCTTCTAGACAATGGTACCTGAAATTTGATGAGGTCGTTACTTCTTTTAGTTTTGTAGAAAATAAGGTAGACCGTTGCATATATCTTAAGATCAGTGGGAGCAGATTCATCTTCCTAATTCTTTATGTAGATGATATCTCTTCTGCGAGCAGTGATTTGGCATTGTTGTATGAATCTAAGCAATTTCTGTCAAAACACTTCGATATGAAAGATCTTTGAGAATCTTCTTGCGTTCTAGGAATTGAGATCATTAGAAACTGATCTCACTATACATTGACACTCTCTTAGAAATCCTACATCGAGTGTGTACTTGAGAGATTCAACATGCTTGGATGTAAACTTAGTGATGTACCTGTGCTTAAGGGTGATAAGCTAAGTTTGTCGCAATGTCCCAGGAACGATATAGAGAGAGCGCGCATGAAGGATATGCCTTACACTAGTATGGTATGCAGTTTAATGTATGCCCAAGTATGTATCAGATCAGATATTACTTTCACAGTAGGACTTTTAGGCAGATATCAGTCAAACACAGGACCTGATCATTGGGTGGCTGCTAAGAAAGTCTTAAGGTATTTGAAGGGAACTAAGGATTTTAAGTTGGTCTATCATAGAGTTCAAAACCTTGAGTTAGTGGGGTATACAGATTCTGATTTTATCGGGTGTGAGGATGATAAGAAGTATATTTCATGTTATATCTTTAAGTTTGCAGGTGGGGCCATTTCGTGGAAGAGTCTTAAACAGACAATTATCACTTCATCCACAATGCATGCATAGTTCGTTGCTCTTTTTGGAGCTTCTACTCACGCATTGTGGCTAAAGATTTCATTACAGAGTTGAAGGTCGTCAATTATATAGTTGAACCCATCCAGATGTACTGTGATAATATCTATGCAGTTATGTTTTTGATGAACAATGAAAGTATCGCATGGTGCAAGCATATGAAAATTAAATTCTTAACCGTTAAAGAATTGGTCAAGGGTGAAATTTTATTGGAGCATTTAGGGACAGATGACATGTTGGCTGATCCACTTGGTAAAGTACTTCACCCTAACGTGTTTCAAAAACATGTAACTAATATAAGGCTTAAAGAGACAATCAATATGCTAGATTAGTGGGAGGCTGCATGAAGCTTCAATTCAGTTATCTGTCATTTATATTACATTTTATTCAAATTATTAATAATTAAAGAATATTCGTTCAACAATATTATTAAGTTTTCGATATTCATTGAATTTTGTGACACGTCAAACTTCATATAAAATCTAATGACTTGTGTCAGTCGAAGCATAAGGCTAGGACACTTCATTTGGATTATAGTCTGTGGTATGTCTTTTGACACATGAATTTTAGAACCTTAAGGTTTGACATAACGGTACTTTTGAACACTTAAGAATTTCTCACGGCGTGGTCTAGTGCATTCATTTGAAAAGCTTGGTTGACCACCAAATTAGAACAACTTTCGTGTGCACATTTTCAGTATGTTGTTCTTTGTTTTATTTAACCGTGTTTTGTCCATGTTGATTAGATCTGTAAGCTGCTGTGACCAAGGAAGGTCTCGTGTCGCTCAATGATGCAGTTAACGCCATGATTCAGAGTGAAGGATTTGGTTGGACCGGATTGACGTGTGAGTAGACTAAATATCGCGTTCGTTGTTTGGTACTCTTACGTTTAGTGAAGATTTTATTGGAATGTCATAAGTTACAATGAATACAAGTCCAAGTGGGAGAATGTTGGAAATTTCCCATTAGGTGGACTCGATTCACCGAGACGACCCGATAAAGTCGTACGCAAATATTAGATCTATTTGGACTCATGCGTGCGTGCATTATTTCAGTCGCGCGAACGATCGAAGCCCGTGATAGGTGGATCAGATTGTCTCGTCATTCAGTCGCGAGTTCGGTCTCACCCTTGGCACAGATATTCGCTTAGATATGAATTTAATTAATTTTAGGTATTGATTTTCATTCAATTTTGGAGATTAATGGAGTTTATTGGGTCCATTAATTTTGATAACTCCAAAATAAGAGGACTTGCCCTATTAGAGCCTATTATATAAAACCCCCAAAATATTCTAAGCTCATACGGTGAACAAGGGTGAAAAATCTCGGGCTCTCTATTGGTAACTGTCGGGTAGGGCAAGAGGTGGATCGACTTCTCTTCCCTTCCTCCATTCGCGGCGCCTCCCTGCGGATCTCCATTGTCGGCGGTGTCTCCCTACAGATCTCCATCGTCGGGGTCAGAAGAATGCCGGAGGCATAAATAGGCTAGCGAACACGACTTTCCCGATCTTCTTGTTTTCTGTTAAAACCGTCGGCCTCCATTTTCTTCCTCCTAGACTGTCGGCGTCCAAATCGGATCTCCGACCCAGTGCAAGAAAGGAATCGGACTTTAGAGACAGTTTTCTCTTTCCATTAGAGCTTGCAATCAGAGCTCAACACTCCTCTGGATCATTCTCACGTCTCCAGGTTTACACAAAAGCTGAAAACCATCCAGATCTCAACCGCAAAGGAAAATTCTAAAGCTTAATAGTTATAAATGTGGTTGTTCTGTAATCGTAATATATATATTCATATGCATGGTTTAGATGTTCAGACCTAACACTTATATATGAATATTTGACTCAATCAATTAGTTTCATATGAAATTGCAACTCAATAGAGATTATCAAATCACGATTATGAGTTTTGTCTAACTTCCACGTCAATATTAGGTAGATCTGAATATTTATGTTGACTTGTTGTTGATGTATAGAATAGAATTTTATATTCACTTGTGTATTTGCTGCACCCCGCTAAGTCTGCAAAATTCATAAGGAGCTATATGTCGCAACTGTCACGAATAACCGCCACCATGAAGCACGAGCAAGACTTCAAGAACGATATAAATTGATTTTCCGCACTATAGTTACTGTTTGATCTAGCTCACTTATTTTGTGTTCTAAATTAGAAAGATTTGTGTATTCACTCCAAATAAAGACTAATAGAGTTTGATTAAATCGATCCGTAGGAGCTTCATTAGTTGTCACATTCATACAAAATTTTGATAACATAAATTTTCTTTAGCAACAAACTCCTAAAATTTACTAACAATAGCATCCATGCACAAAAAGACTTCAATTGAAGATTTACTCCAAGGGGAGCACCTTTGTACATGAATGTTACGAAATGAAAACATTGAGAGGAGGTTTTGTAATTTTAAAAGTTAGAGAAATGCAAATTGTAATTACACAATCTTGAAGGGGAGGTCCCGATAACTAATCATTTTGATAATAATCAATTCCTTTTTCTCAATTCATGCGAAACGAACAAACCCTAACTTTGCTGAAAAATTATCCCCAATTAACTCTTGCTTCAACATATATTTCCAAGTATCATGCATCGTCATGCATAAGTTATATCTCATAAAATGAAATTTAATAGTATATTTTGTTAGGATTTGGCTCGCTCAAGGTTTTCTACAAATACTCCATCATAGTTTGATATGGATATTTATAGTACTTTCAGCGTAAAGTCTTGTCCTACATAGACACGAACCTCACTGGTCACTATCGAGTCAGTCTCGACACGTGCGGACATACTGTGCAATATTCAATGTAATTCTCCCTCATTTTGGCATTTATCATGTGTTTTCAGTTGTATATTTGCCTAATTTTACTGCTAGCTTGTTTGTTATAGTATGATTTTTCTTCTTAGGAAGGGAGAGAGAGAAGATGCATATCATTTACTGTGTTGAAATTTGAAGGGTGGGAGGGATTTTTTGAGTGTGGTTTGTTTGCCCATAAAAGAACAAGTGAGGGGAAAAGGAAAGGCGAGCAGGACAATATCAGTATAAATTATGAAGGGAGAGGAGAGGACCCATCAAAATTCAACCTTTATCTATTTCCTCCTCCTACTATTACTCATATTCTTCTCTGCCCAGCCATCCCCTTCAGATAATTTTGATTTGGTGGGTTTCACTTTTTCGGCCTTTGATTTTGGTTTTCTAGCCATGGATACCTTCCCAAGTGCTTCAGTTTCTCGATCCCTTCAGGAAAATTACCACCTGGAGTTGTCTCCCACTGGGCCTGCGAAGGTTAGTTCCTTCTTTTTCAAACTATCTATTTTCTTCCATTTCTGTAAAGGAGCGGAGAAGAGTTTTGCCCCCTTCTTAATTTACATATGTTTGATGACCAGAAGATGGAAGACAATGTTATTTGATCGACCGATGCAATTTTTCTTCTTTTTTTATTAAAAAGTAAAAAACATAACTTTTCAGCAGAAATTAATTTCTTCAATCCTTATCTTTTCAAAATTTGTGCACTTTTACCAGTTTTTAGTTTCTGCCTCGCGACTTTACTTCTAGCACAAGAAATTCTGCAATGTCTCCCTGCTGAGTGTATCTGCATCTTTTCCTCTTTAACAAGGTTCTTCTTCTTCTTCAATGGCTCTATTAATTTCAAAGTCTATAATGCTAGCGCATTATGCTTCTAAGAAGTCCCTTTCATCCATTTTCATGCAGGCACAAGGAGACGGTGCTCTGAGCCTAGAATGGCTCTCCATCTTCATGGAGGATTGTCTCTCTGGAACCACAGCCTTCTCCATCCCTCAAAACCAAACTTCTCCAACCAATAACCCACCATTTTCTCAACCTCTAAACACTAAACCCTCGTCCAATCACATGAGCAAGTTTCCAACGAAGACCAAATTCAAGAGAAGAAAGCTCACACTTTTGGAGGAGGAAATCATCCCCCTTCTCCCTCAGACATACTGGCTTGCAGAAAGCAAGCTCCTTCCAAAAAAGGATTGTGAGGAGAAACAAAAGGCAAAAAAACATGGAAGAAGTGCAAGGGCAGTCAAGGAGATGTGCTCATTGTTGGAAGCAAAATAGTGGGCACAACACAAGATAAATGAGCAAACTACTTCCTTCAATATCAAACAAGATATTACAAAAAAAACATGACAACAACTTGTTTTCCCAATTACAACTCAACACCACAAGACTACCCACACTTGGGTATTACAACTTCACCATAGCACTTCTAACCACAAAAGTCGCGCAGAACTGCTGTCCGCAACCTTTTTCGTTTGTGAGGTGGCTGCCCGCTATATTCAGTTCGCAAGAATTGTTCGCAAAAATCTTGCTGCAAAGACCTGTTCGCAAAAGCGGTTTGCAATAGCTGTTCGCAAAAGCGGTTTGCAATAGCTGTTCGCAGCTTTAGAGGTATGTCCGCCAACTTCTATATGGACTTTTACTGTTCCTCTATCACAAGTCACGTCCTATAAAGCTTAGTTTTCTGTTCGCAGATAACTAATCGCAAAACACCTTTCCGCTGCTTCACGTTTTCAAACCGTGAGAAAAAGGCGACTGCAGCTTTTCTAAGCTCGCAGAAACCAGTCCGTTGCTTTTACTGTTCCGGCACCTTTGCAAAAGTCAGTCCGCAGCTTTTTTTTTTTTTTTTTGCTTAACGTTGCTTCCCTACTTTGCCAAACTTCCGCTTATTTCAACTCTCTCCTATACAGGCCTTTATATAGGCAAATGCATCAAACCGGACCGGACCGGCCGGTCGGACCGGTCGAACCGCGGACCGGGCACCCAGCCGGTCCGATCCAGGTACAAAAACCGCACCATCTACGGACCGCCCAAGAATCGGGGAACCGGGCGGGCGGACCGGAGGGGCCGGGAACCGGGCGCGATTTTACGGAACCGGGCGGGCCAAAGACCTATATTAAAATAACAGAAACATTACGGATGGCGGGATTCGAACCCTCACCACTACTGAGATAAGAGAACAACTAACCACCTATCCATTTAGATCTTATGTTTTCATCCTATAATATTTTATATACATATAAATATTAACGTATATATATATAATTACCGTATAGTATATATTAACCCTATATAATTAATATACATATCTATATAAAAATTAATTACATATCTATATAAAAATTAATTACTATCTATATAAAAATTAATTACATATCTATATAAAAATTAATTACATATTTTTAGATATATTATTATATTAACATATGACATTATCATTTAAAAATTAAATTATATATATATTTTTAATATATGCATACATCTACATAAATTGTACGTTCTGTTTGGCACGGCGGTGGCGGTCATCAAGTGGTGGTTATGAACTGTCGCTCTTGAACGTTCGACTTTATCTAAGAAACTTCATACCTTTTTTTTGTTCCAAAGTAAGAAACTAGTTTTATTTTCTCGACTGTGTTCTTAACCGTTGTCATGTCAAAACTTCATTCTATTACTCTATTACAATGTCATTTTTATTCTATTTTATATATATAACGGTTCGACCCCGGTTGAACCGGTTGAATCTTGAACCTTTCCCTCCGCCGGTTCGATATCCGGTCCGGTTTTCAAAACCTTGGTTTCACTTATATTAATATATATATATATATATATATATATATATATATATATATATATATATATATATATATATATATATGTGTGTGTGTGTGTGTGTGTCCATTGACTTCGAGCAAAACTAAATTTCCGCCAACACTCATTACCTATCCCATAAGACTCTCCAGTGGAGAGCTGGGCCATTGGGGCCAAAAACTCTCTGTAATGCATGTGGTGTGAGGTTCAAGTCAGGGAGACTGCTGCCAGAATACAGACCTACAAGGAGCCCAACATTTGTCAGCTACAAGCATTCAAATTCACACAAGAAGGTTATTGAGATGAGGATGTCCATAAAAATGTAGGACATGCTAGAGCTTCCTTTGGTTTCCTTTGATCTTGAAGGTTTAACTAGTGGTATGATTGATTGCTCATGGACAAAATCTATGTCCTCAATAGTGTTTATCATGTTTCTTTTAAATACATGCAATGATTTCTACAATTTCATATATATGTGGTTAATTATCGGGACCTCCCCTGAGAGTTTGCATAATTACAGGTTGCATCCCTCTATTTTTTGAAATTACATATACATCTCATCTAAGTTTCTTCAGTTTACCAATTGCCCCTTCCGTTATAAATATGGATGAATAAAGAAAAAATTTGTCAAATTATGTCATAATATTCAATTTTATTCGTTGTAATGACTCTACATTGAATGCACTGTGATTTTTTCTTTGAAAATATTGATAAAAATTAAGTGATAAAATATGTCAAATTATTTTATGATATTTCAGTTTTACCCTTTGTAATAACTCTATATTGAAAAGGGTGCGTTACATTTTATCATTTGTAATTAATTTATAATCATTATAAAAAAAATAAATTGAAATATCGCCGAATAATTTGACTGTTTTTATCATTTTTCATTCATATTTCTAACGAAAGGCGTATTATTGTAAACCAGAAAAACTAAGAGGGGTGGTAAATGTAGTTTTGAAAGATAGAGGGAAGCAACTTGTACTTATGTAAACATCCAGGGGAGGTCCTGGTAATTAACCCTATATTTTATTATTAGAGATTAGAAAGATTAATAGAGAATACTAATATTATATAGCCCACATAATAGTTCCTTTAGAAAATTTTGTTGTGTATGAAAGCAACCAGTGATACAAAACCATATGGCATCATTTGGCTCTAGTATTATCATAGCAATAGATGGAGCCATAAAGAAAAGGAATCTTAAATTTACTTTTTTAAAAAGAGGAGGCACTGTGCCTCAATTCTACTGGTCAACCGTTAAAATAAGGGCGCTGTTATCCGCACCGCAGTTTTGGCTATTCGCACCGCACTTTCTTCTAATTTTTTGTGCATTTTGAAAATATGTCTTGTACATGCATTTTCAGGAAAAGTGTTCAACACGAAAGTTGTAAATCTCGACGAGATCTACAACTTTTGTGTTGAACATTTTCCTAAAAATGCATGTACAAGGCGTACTTGCGAAATACGTCCCGGTTTCGTGTCTTTTGGAAATACACTTTGTACATGCATTTTTAGGAAAAGTGTTCAACACGAAAGTTGTAGATATCGTGAAAATATACAACTTTCGTGTTGAACACTTTTCCTAAAAAACATGTACAAAACGTATTTTCAAAAGACACGAAAAATTAGGAGAAAGTGCAGTGCGAATAGCCAAAACTGCGGTGCGGATAGCAGCGCCCTAAAATAAATGCTTCTTTGCATAGGGATAAATCTTATTTACTAGCACAGGTGAATTAGAGGGCATGAGCATTTGAATAGAATTGGAGATCTGAAATTAGAATTGAAGGTCATTTTTAATCTAACCTTCAATTCCAATTTTGAAATCTCAATTCTACACAAGCGAACGAAGCCTAAAAATTTATTATAATATTTGATGGAAATGCAAGTTTAAAAAAAAGATTCGGTTTTGCAAATTTTGTTGATAGCATTTGATATTATTTCATTCAAAATTGAGCATGACCTTCACTCCAATATCTCTCATTTGAGATATCTTAAGCGGCAACAACATTATATAGTTAGCATAATTACAAGTTGTAATTCACTTACTTTGGAAATCACAAAATTAAAACCTCACTTTTAAGTTTAGGGTTTATAGCATTCATGCACAAATATAATCCCTTGGAGTAAATTCTCAAGGGGCCTTTTTGTGTATGGATGTTATAAAATGTACACGAGAGATTTTTTGTTTTTTTGAGAACGGAACACATATAATTATATGAGAAATATTAAGCATCGACGTCTACATAGAGTATTACATTCATAAAATAAGTATTAAACGGTATTTTAAAAAAATCAACAAACTACGACATAAGTAGACAAAGACTCGCACCATGAAGAGAATTGAACCCTTGACCTCCATGTCAAGGGGCCTCAGCTTAGTCAACTATGTCAAGCCTCATTGGCAGGTTTTTGTGATTTAAAAAGTAAGAGAGGTGTTATTTGGATCTCACCTGAGAGTTTGTATAATTATAGGTTGCATCCCTCTGTCTTTTGAAATTACATTTACCACCCATCTAAATTTTCTCAGTTTACAAAAATTCCTCTTTCGTTAGAAACATGAATGGAAATGATAAAATCGGCCAAATTATTTTATGATATTTTAATTTTTTTTTTATTTTCATAATAATTCTAGATTCATAACAAAGGGTAAAATGTATCTAATCATTTTCAACCTAAACTTATTAAAAAGGGCTAAATTGGAATATCATAAAATAATTTGACATATTTGATCACTTTTCATCTATATTTTTAAACAGAAAAGGTCATACCTTTCAATACAGAGTCATTGCTGTTATGTCGCTCGAAGCATCCGGATGGGGATCAAGGTGGAATCCCCTACCCGTTGCCCCTAGGTGGGTATAAATAGGCAAAACCCTTAGGAGTTACTACGGGTATGGGTTAACCGTGTACCCTAACTAACCCGTTAAGCCTCCGAACCCGTTATTAGTCCAAATATACACTAACAATCTCCTCCTATATTTGTGACAAATAACGTGTACGTTTCGGAGTGCAGGAAGTGGAGAATATAAAAAAATAAATTTCCGACTTTACACATTTCCATAAGAGTTAGCACAGTTTTTAAAGAAAACACAAACATGAGTCTCAAAACAATAACATAATATATATCCAGCAAATAAAAGTGCTACTCAATAATAAATAAGTCTGGAAAACAAAAAATGACTATAGATAAACGTGTAACAATTCTACTCGGAGAGTAGATCATCATCATCTATGTCAAAATCCACTTTCTCTCCTCCATCTTCACCAGTGCCTGCAAGAAATTTCATGAGTCAGACTCTATGAATTCATAAACATATGCAGTGACATATCAAAGTAAACTAGCTCTACCTAAATGAGCTTAGCACTTGTAGCAGTAGTGAAGTAACACTGTCAGCATCTCTATCCAGTCTAGCTAGTACCAGTCAAGTTTTGATTTTAATAGATCAAACGTTGTTATCTTACGCATTAGTGACCACTATGTACCTCATCATATGATTTGGCACACCGTTATTTGCAACATTATCAAATGTGGAATAATGTGCTATGATCACTAATGTTAGATTAACACATACAACGACTTTCTATTCCCAGTTGAATAATTCTCAAATCAGCTTACAACGAGAAAGATGTTAAGTCATCAGGTGTGGAATGACTAGCATCTAACCATCTTGGGCTTTCATCAAGAAATTATTTGGGGTTTTCAGTCTGTTATTAGATGCTTGAATGTTGCGACTATAGGTTCTTGCTATGAAAACATAAACATAGGAGGAAGTTTCATATTTCTATGAACTTTAATCTCATCTCCCCCGATGTTTTAATGGTGAGAACTCTATTTAAGCCTTTTGTTAAGGCGTCTGCAACATTATCTTTTGACCTCACATCAATGAGGTTCACAATCCCTTGACTCGTAAGGGAGGTCAACCAGGTTTGTTTCATCCTGAGTTGCCTTCTTTTGCTATTGAACAAAGTGTTCGTAGCAATCGTTTTAGTAGTCTGATTGTCGCAGTAAACTGCAACAGAACTCAACTTCAGGCTTGACAGTGGAATGTCCATCACCAAATCTCTTATCCACTCTGCTTCTTCTCCTGCTGAAGCTAGAGCGTAGAGTTCGGATTCCATAGAAGACAATGCAATACATGATTGTCTCTTGGACTTCCAGGCTACAGCTGCTCCTCCCAGTGTGAATATAAATCCACTAGTGGACTTGTTGTCGTTTAATTCTGAGCACCATGATGCATCAGAATATCCTTCCAACACTGGAGGATGACCATGATAACATAAAGCATACTTTTGGGTGTGCTTTAGCTATCGCATCAGCCTATCGAGGGCATCCCAATGGTTTTGGCTAGGATTACTAGTGAATCTGCTTAACATGCCGACCGTAAAGGCTATGTCAGGTCTTGTGCAGACCATAGCATACATGAGACTACCAATCAGTTTAGCATAATCTGACTGTCTAACCGCAGCTCCATCATTGGGCTTCAAGCAATTATTGTAATCATAAGGTGTCTCCACTGCTCTACGTTCACTGTATCCTCACGTGTCCAACAAGGATTTTATGTAGTGACTTTGACTTAGGAAAATGCCATTTTTCCCAAAGCTCACTTGCATGCCTAGTATAGTCTCAGCTACACCTAGGTCTTTAATGTTAAACGTCCGCATTAGTTCTGACTTTACGTCATCCACCACGGATTGATCAGAACCAAGAATAAGCATATCATCAACATACAAGCATATTATAGCGACGTTGTTCGATCTATGACGTATGTAAAGACATTTGTCCGAGAGACTCGACAGGAATCCCATGTTCCTTACACTATAGTCAAACTTCTCATGCCATAATTTTGGTGCTTGTTTAAGTTCGTATAGCGATTTGATCAACTTACAGACCTTACTTTCATGACCGTGTACTATGAAACCTTCAGGTTGGCTCATGTATATCTCTTCGGTCAGGTCTCCGTTCAAAAACGCAGTCTTAACATCCATTTGATGAACAATAAAGTTCTCAATAGACGCAATAGCAAGGAGTATCCTAATAGTTGCTAAGTGACACACTGGTGAATATACATCAAAGTAGTCCACCCCACTAACTTGTGTGAAACCTTTAGCCACCAGGCGTGCTTTATACTTGGCTACGCTACCATCAGGATTGAGCTTCTTTTTCAAAACCCACTTACACCCTATAGTTTTAGCCCCTTTTGGCTTATCAACCAACGTCCAGGTGTTGTTCTGAAGCAAAGAGTTCATCTCTTCATCAATGGCCTCTTTCCAGAGTAGGGAATCCCTTGATCTCATCGCGTCCTTATAGGTGGATGGATCAGCCTCAACGTGGTAAGTGATAAAATCACTACCGAAGGTTCTGGGTGTTCTCTCTCTCATCGAAGTCCTTCTAGACTCTAGGACATTATTGTCTACCGGGACTGAATAGGAGGTGCTCGGTACTGATTCAGGATGGGGACTGAATAGGAGGTGCTCGGGACTGAATAGGAGGTGCTCGGTACTGATTCTGCATCACTCATACTGATTCAGAATGTTATGTCGCTCGAAGCATCCGGATGGGGATCAAGGTGGAATCCCCTACCCGTTGCCCCTAGGTGGGTATAAATAGGCAAAACCCTTAGGAGTTACTACGGGTATGGGTTAACCGTGTACCCTAACTAACCCGTTAAGCCTCCGAACCCGTTATTAGTCCAAATATACACTAACAATTGCAAAGGGTAAAATTGATTATCATAAAATAATTTGGCTGATTTCATCATTTTTCATTCATATTTATAACGGAAGGGCCATTTTTTGTAAACTAGGGAAGTTTAGAGGGGAGGTAAATGTAATTTCGAAAGATAGAGGGGTGCAACCTATAATTATTCAAACTCCCAGGGGAGGTCCCGATAATTAGCCCTAAAATATATGTGAGGGATATGTATAATTTTCAAAGTATGAGTGATGCATTAGTAGCCAATATAATATAAACAAGCTAATAGACGTATTTTTGTTTTCCCCTCATTTTTAGAAGCAGAATTTACAAAGAATTTCTTATATTTTTGAAAGAAAATGTAAATAAAGACAACTATTCATGGAGAAATCTTGTTACTTGTAGCAAGGTTTAACTTAAAGCGGGATTTAGTAGGAGGATTCACTTGTATTGTGTGACCTTGAAACAAAAAACCCGCTAAGTCCAGCAAAAGTTTGAAAGTTTTGTTGCATGTGTCTTCTCTAGTTATGTAGCTTTAAAGGGCATTATTGTAATTGTGTGCCCACTTCCCTATATAAGTGAGTGATAGTGTCTCTTATTATGCATCTTTGGAAGAAATCATGTGAATGTTAGGCTCTCACTTTTTCGTACTTGATAATTATCTCGCAAGAGTTTGGATCGAGCATGTCTCTACATTATTGTATCTCTATTTTGATGTTTAATCCTACAATTTTTCGTACTTGATAGTTGCAACTATCACTGTTTTACTCCAGTTCTATAATAGGCAGCAAGATCTTCATCAAGTGAATTCTCCGGATAATTATCATTTGTGAGACTCCAAAAAGTTTAAAATTTCATTTACAAACTCTGAATTTAATCTTTTTTCAAAAATAAAGAGATATAACGGTCAATTTATACCTTAAAAAACATAAAATGGAAAGCTTTGTGCAGGAGAACACTTCAAAAATAACAAAACAAAATGCAATTTATCTTTGAACAAAATAAAAAGTTCAAGTGCTATCTATAGTACAAAATATTTATCGTGTGTGTAATTAGCGTTAAGCACCATGATCTCCCCAAGACTTAAACTCGGTTTGACGCCGTGTTTTTGCTCTGGTGAGCATGGACAAAAACACCTCCGTCATAGAATGTAAGTTTGGCATGACAACGATTACGACCGTACCAAATAAATAAAATGAGTTTTGAACATAAAACTGAATGAAGTTCCTCAGGTCGGACATTCACGAACCACGGTTCATAACCACCGTGTTCCTGACGATTGCCGTCGCGCCAAACAGAGCTTTAATGTAATTACAAGTTACAACGGCCTCTCTTCTATTTTATAAAATTGTAAGACCTCGGTTTTATCTTTTATGTTTATATCATTATCAAAAAAAACGTTTGATGTATTAAAAATTAACAATGTAAATTGGAATCTTCTAATTTTAAAAAGTAGAATGGAAGCCCCTGTATCTAACCTTGTTTAATTAGTATACAAGTACATTGTATTTTTTGTCAAATGTCATTTTCTTTCAATTATTTATATACAAATAAATATACATTACCTTTACATCATTTACTTCATCAATCTAAGACTTTATTTGGCATACTGGTTTAACCTGTGCGGAATTAAAATAACAGCTGCATGAAACCATTGTACTAGTCAGCCTTAAAAAAACATATGATATGCTAAGCAGCTAAATGCAGATGATCGAGAGGACTTCAAATAAGTATCAAACATTCACATTGAGACCAAGCTTTCGCAGATCAAGCCAAAAACTCGAGGGCCATACTCGATGATAGAAGTATCGAAACCAAACTGCAAATTTTTCATGTGGCCAGCCCACCATTATAGTTGAATATTTCTTTAAGAAAAGACAAATTTATTCATGAAAATGTATGTGACAAATCAATTTCTCTGCATGTTAGGCTTGATAGATTGTTGTACAAACACAAAGCGATGAATTACATTTGAATGAACTTCATGAACGGTCCTTTCGTGTAGACAGGAGAATTGGCTTCATTTTGTTAAAAAAACTGTGAGTATAAGGTATCAATGCCTGGGCTTCATCTATACAATCTCCTTAAAAAAATTATCAAATGATCAAATGCTATACATGCTAGAGATGTTGTCGACCAATTAGCATAAGATGGCAAATGCGAGGCAAAAATGACGAGGTTAGGGGCATCGGCAACAGGGACTGGAGGCTCAATATGAGCATATCGCTGCGAAATAGGAAGTTTGGTCGGTGCCCAAACTGCTATGTTTTGGTAAGCATTAGAAATTCAGTAACACTCTTTCAGTGTTTATGGAACCCCAAAAAAAATTATAACAAAGCAAGACTGGAGGAAAATGTAAAATGAAATATTAGAATAAAAAAACATTTGGCCTTTCAACTCCACTGCATTGCAGAACAATATAGATCTGTTACCAGATTCTTATAGGTACAAGGGCTGGAAGAAAGGCCTCTTTACAAAAATAAACACTATATATGAAAAGACTCTCAAACCCACTCCCCAAATGAAAGACAAAACTACAATTAAAAGGACAGGAGAAAAAACACCGGAGACACTAAGCAAAGCAATAAAAGAGGGACAGAATGCACTGAAAAATATTACTTACTATGCAAAATAAGTATATGAGAGAAAGGGTGATTAACCTCCTCCATCAACTACAGCAAGAGTTCACTAGAGGTGACTCAGAACAAGAGAGGGCTCGATAAAAATCTTCCAATATCACAGAGCTCCAATTTGAACCATCAGCAAAGCAGCTATGGAAGATTCTGATACTTTTTTCATCGAAGTCTTGGTAACATCTTCACTATCACCGCCAGATTGTGAAGCCATGGCTGCCGCTGCAATGAGATCCGAGACTAGAAGCTGTTTGTAGTGCCATTTGATCCCACATGCTTTTCCGGCGGAGCTGGTCTTGCTCCCTCTGAGACATTGCCGGAAACTGCGAGGGATGAACTATCTTCGGACGGCTTTCTTTCACCGAGGAGTACGGAAATGGCTTCCTTCGTCAGCACCGTAACTGGTTCCAAAGGCTTCTGCAATCTAGGGTTGGCACAAACCCCATCAGTGCATTTCATATCACCCATCTCAACTGGTTTTAAATCAACAATCTGACAAAAGAAATCAGAAAGAATAACAAGATGCGAATCAAGATTATCCAGCACAAGAAAAGCAGAAAATTTTAACATTTAATACACGGGAATTTTTAAGAAATATTTCGGCCAGATTAAGGATTCACTTACGATTGGGTGTGATGTCACCTGATGGATTATTCCGGAGCTAGAGAATGAAGATGGTAAGAGTATAATAGGATTACCATCCAAAAAGTTGTAATAGTGATATTAGTAGTGGAAGTACTGAAGTAGTATGTGAAAAAACTGTTTTGCCTCTAATATGAGTGGTGGAATGAATGAAATAATTATTATTATACATCTAATATAATATGAAAACAATTACTTTCAGAGTATAATTATGAAATAATTTATTTAATGATGGCCAAGAAATTAACTTAAGCCACAATTCCAAGAAATTTGATGTTCAAGACACCCTCGAGAAAAAAGAAGAAAATAACAAATACCATTATGACAATCAAAATGTGTAAAAAGGTTGAAAAAAATAGAATCGATATGTTACAACATATCCCAATTCCCAATTTATGACAATCAAATCAAAAAAAACTACACTCTAAGAGACAGAAGAACAAAAAAGTGCTTTAAATAAATTATACCAGCTTGCTATGCTGGAGCTGTTTGGTCCTTTTTTCTTGCATCACCTTTTGTCGAGTCTCATAGAAACCAAAATCCTCCAAAATGGAGGTCTTGCTAATATGCTCCTTGAAAATCTTGAGCATTTGTAAACCTTGCTCAAGTTTCACCTGCAACGAGTGAAACCATTAAAGAAATGATAATATAGATAAACGTAATAGGGTTAGGCTCCCATTCCACTTTTTGAACCTTCTTGATAGCTTTTTTTTACCCAAATTCCACTTTCTGGAATCTGGGTGTTCATGGCCACCACAGGTTGACCCCAACTGCATACCATTTTTGCCTAAAATATCATTTTGAGAAAATAACATTTTTGACCGCAACTACTGAAGGGTTGCCAGATTTTTCATAATTACATTCACCGCTCTCCCAAACTAGGGCTAAAGGACTGGCCCTTCAACATAAAAGGATTAAAGGATGGTCTTCGAACCTCCTGAGTGTCTCGGCTGTTGGTGACTGGCTTGTTGTCATTGCTCTCCACAGTTATGTGCTTCAGAATGCTGTTAGGCACATCTTTCACAATGTGCCATTTGACACTGAAGCAGCCAGTCCACTTATCCTGCTGCCAGTAATCAACTGTCTTGTTGAAATCCACAGGCCCAACCATCTCCGCAACACCAACAAACTGTCCACTTGTATTTACCTGTGATCACCAACTGTAAATTTCAGTACAGAACAAACGAAAAACTACTAAATTATTGGGAAATGATTTCACTCTCACCGAAAAGAACAAAAATACAGGACATTCAACTGCTGTGCCCTGTGAATCCTTGTAAGCAGCATCAAGCTTCTTATTTCCATTGGGTGTGCTGGCCCAGACGTTGTACTTGATGCTCTTGTGAATGTCATCTTCGCTATAAGATTTGATAACGAAAAACTTGGCATCAGAGTATTTATCAGAGAAATCAGCTCTATTGTATTGCTCTCTTCCGGGGACTATGCTAGGATCCTCGACATTTTCATATGGAGGGAGAGTCTGGCCCTTTGCCGCAATTGTAACTGTGGGGACAGGAGTCTTGAAATTTTTAAAGCGGTTTGCCCTTGGTCCCCTGTTTAACTCGCTTAATCCATCGCCATTATCATTGCTAAAACCATAGAATCCATTGCCACGGCCTCTAGGCCTATACTTTCCATCCACAAACATTCCCCAACGGCCATTGATTCTAGAGTCGTAGATATTTGTTCCAAAAGCAGTGCCAGATCTATATGTATTACCACACTGTCCATACATCCGATTGGTAGGGTACATTCGGTTTAGGATACCATGAGTTGCTGGTCCCATAGCAGGTGTGGGGCGTGGAGAATGCAAGCCCTACAACAAATCAAATTGTACAAGAACTGTCAATTCAAAATGCTATATCAGATCATTAGGAACGGTGACACCCATTAGAGGGACACTGAGCAGTTCATATTCATAAAACCAAAATTAATGGGAGCCAACACTAATAGTGCAAGAACACTTGAAGCAACTGATAATGGTAGAGAGAGGCGCATTTCAATTGAGGGGGGACAAGAGAGGAGCTACAGCCGTAGAGGAGCTGGAGGTAAAAGACAGAGGGAAGTTAGTCTACAAAAGAGGAGCTCATTGACGGAGAAGCTACGTTATTAAAGGCACAAGGAGAACTGGGGTGCAAAGTGGTCCTGAAGCATAGGCGCACCAAGGCACAAAGTGGTCCTGGAGCCTAGGCGCAAGCACACACCTAAGGCACGAGAGACAAAAATGAAAAAATATATATATTATTTAATGGATAAATATACATTTGTAAGGTTGTAATGATTCACTTATAGTTTGTGCTCTCAAGTCCATGCCCAATTCACTGAAAATCAAGAAATTGGGTGCGCCTCACGTGCGTGCCTAAGCCTAGGCGCGCCTGAGGCACCTCGCCCGCCTCTGACTGGCCGAGGTGGGGGTTGTGCACCTGGCACCTAATAACATAATAGAGATGGGAGCAATGAAATTCTTTGCAAACATAGGGAGAAGAAGAGGTATGGCAGAATGTTGCAGGTAAAGGGCGAGGGAGAAAACAAGGGAGAAGACTGCAATGGAGGATGAAAAATATGTGACGCCAAAGAGTAAATATTAAGATTTTAAGTTAAAATGGAGATACCGAAAATATCGAAAAACCTGATATTTCAAAATAATCCGATAAAAAAATGATAACTCACAATAAACTGAAGCCATATATGGGTCAATATTTTCCAAAATGTCATTTTGGTATCTTAGAATAGTGACAGCAAGGCTGTTATTCCCAAAAATAACAAATTGGCTGACATTTACAACACTGGATACTTAAAGAGCGACAAGTCAGCCAACATATAAAACACTGATAGAACACGACCATAAGTAATGCCCAAGCCCAACAGCTAATTGGTTGGAAATATATAAGATGACAAAGCACATACCATGAGCTGGGGAAGGGAATGGATACTCTGATTTCTCGATTGTGCTGCATTAGTATTATGTGAAGCCGTCGAAGGTGTCGCGGTGGTTGCAGCTGATCTGGCATAGGCCTCGGAGAACATAGGCCCGTCGAACCACGGAATGGGCGAGCGCATGCCATCAAAATTGAACTTGGGGTCCTTGTATCCAGGAGAGGGGTGCCCTCCAAGAAGAGCGCCTCTACCATAAGAACCATTTGAAATCAATGAAGAATTTTGCTGGTTTTGTTGCTTCACAGATAAAGAGCCACCATTCACAGAAACGCCACCATTACTGGCCCCATTTGAAATTGATTTTGAGGCATCTACAGGTATGGGAGGCTGGTCTGAAACAGCAGGTGATGTCATTTCAATCTGAGTAGGAACATTATTGGAAGGGTATGTTCCATTTGGGGCTGCTTGTGGCTGGAAATAGGGAGAAGGATACTGATACTGTTGAGAACCATACATATGGTTATCGTGAGAGGATGGAACGGCAGAGCCGGAAGACGGATAAGTACAATAAGGTGTGTATCCATATCCATGGTGATACATGTCACCATAAACTCCCTGACAAGAAAGAGCACAAACAGCAAGTTAATTTGAATTTACAGAAACACAAATATAATCAAATCTGTCAAAGCATCATGAGAAGTTTTAATTATGCAGGATGCATAAAAAGTTACAAAAAAAACAAGTCTACCTCAATCAAAAGAACAAGGAAATTTAGGAAAAGAAAATAGACTATCACGAAATAGCATTAAATGATTATGAGCATGGAAAACCAAAAGAATTTCTCGGCTAAATTAAGGTAACTTACATGTGACAAATCCATTCCTTCAGGGTTTAAATATCTAGAATAATCATCCCACTCCCCCATCGGAACATCGTAGCCTGCAACACATTAAACATCAATTACAGTCCAAAAGAACCAATGAAACAGTTTCAAGGTAAGGGATTCAGATAAGTAGATGTAGCAATTTGGAGGTTAAAAACAACTTTAATCAGTGAAAATCATGAAATGAAAACTAAAACTTGAGCCAACAACAGCAATATGGATGCATAGAAAACTATTCGGCAAACAAAAATGGGATCTTAACCTCACCTCCATAGTAATAAGCTGAGGATGGATATCCGTTGTGTAGATACCATATATTATGATCCATGTACTCCGGAAGAACAGGAGTCACAGATCGCTCTGATGCAGGGTACTGAGTTTTTGGTGCTTCCACGCCATTTGTGGATCCATATTGAATCCCAGAAGGCTGTCAAATTTAACCAAAATTTTCAGAAATCCACCACAAATCTATCAGTAGCAACTCTGAAAGATTCAAAGCTTTTGATATGAAAAAAAAAACAAATTTTGTAGAAAATTATACCTTCTTCGCAACTTCAGGAGCATCATGCGTGGTGTTCTTGGATTCCAACGAAAGTTTCTGCAATAGATCTGTCGTTTCTGTGAAGAAATAATTAAGGCGCAAAACACATCTACAGCATACGAAATTACCAGTATTGTGTAAAATTAAATTACAAGGAAGAGTAATATCCAGATTAGTTGTGGCAACAACGTAAGAAGAGGAAAAGTCAACCAATCACTAAAACAGAAAGACAATATACATATTATAGTCAACAAAACATGCAAGGAGATCTTTCTCCCCAATCCAAATATTCACAAGAGATAAGGATTGAATCCGAAAACTTCCAAAACAGATGGGGAAAACTCAGATGTTCGATCTACGACACAGCGTTTCAAAACCCCACGAGAAATTAGAATAAAAAAGAAAACGGATGAGGAAGAACACGTTTGATTCAGATCCAATCAAAACATAGCAGGACGTAAACGAGAAAAAAAGGAAATACGAACAAAAAAGAGCCCTGAAAAGGATACGATCTGCAGCGGGGGCAACAGCCGCCATAGTCAGATTCTGCGCAGCAAAGTTGTGGTAGAAGGGCGGCTAGTTTCCGAGGACCTGGACAACGACGGATCGAAACCCTAACTTTAGGGAAAGAGGCGCGATGAAGACCGATTGGGGGGAGTTGAAGGTTGGATAATTCAGAAAAACCCTAGACGGGAAATAGAGAAAGTTGCGCCGCCACAGGAGAGAGACAGGGAGAGGGTTTTGGTCACAGGAAGCGGTGATTCAAATACCTCCACGGCTCCGCCCTCCCAAACCTGATTTTTATTTTTTTTATTTGTTTTCCAGCTTTTCTGGTAAAATTTATTGCAGCGTGTACCGAAAACCCTAGCGCTTAACGCGTGTTAAAATCTTATTGGGCCTTAAGCCCTTAGCACTTTTAGGGGTTTTTTGTGCTAAGTGTAGCTTTTGAAAGGTTAAAAAAATGCAAAGAGAATGATGATCAAAAATTAAAAACAAGGTTTTAAAAATCAGATGGGAGATAGAATAGGTCGTATGAGAGGTTCAGGAGCAGATGGAGACATTTTGGTATGGGCAAGCCGCTTAGGCGAGGGGAAAGGGTCCCTATCGAAGGGGGAGAGCGAGATCTCGTCGGGTGGGAGCTTTTCCCCAACCCGGCGAGTGATGGGAGTTCAGGCTAGTTAACAGCTCGAGATCAACCGGCTCGCCCTGTAGGGGCGGGAGTCCCTTCAGCGAGTTGATTGTCCCGGCCCCAGTTCCAGAGGAGTTTCGAGAGCTGGAAATGTCCTACTACACAGGTAGAGATGATCATGTTCAACACGTCAAGTGGTTCAAGGATACAGTTTCCGTCAGGCAGATGTCGGATGCCTTAAAGTGTCGACTTTTTGTCATAACATTCAAGGGAAAAGGGAGAGACTGGTTTCATCAGCTCCTCCCAGTTTAATCTACGTCTTTGAGGACCTACGTCGAGGATTCTTGTTGAGGTTTTTGACATTGAAGAAGAGAGAAATGAGCATAAACTTTGTTTGCAATCGAGTAGAGGGCAGATTTTGGGAAGTTATGTGGACTAGTTCCAAGAAGAACTACTCCAAGTTCAAGAGTTACCATGGTACACTCTAATGTTGGCCTTCGCACTGGAGTTGTGTCAGGGGTTCTTCAAAATGGAGCTGAAGCGTAAGCCACCCTTGTCTTTTGAGTAGTTGATTGAGAGGGCAGCAAAAGAGGGGGTGAAAGGTGGAGGATGTGTGTAGACTTTTCTCTTTTAAATAAAACATGTTCTAAGGATTTTTACCCCTTCTCTAGAATCGACGTGTTGGTTGACTCAGCGGTCTGTTTTTCTATGATGAGTTTTCTGGATGCTTTTCGGGTTACCATCAAATCCGCATGCACCCGCCAAACATTAAAGATGTCTGTTTCATCACAAGTGAATGGTGTTATTCTTACTAGATGATGTCCTTTGGGCTAAAGAATGCATGCGCAACATACCAAAGGATGTTGAATATAGTCTTTCGGGAACAAAGGGGAAAGAACTTGGAGGTATACATGGACGGCCTAATGGTGAAGAGTCGGGATGTGAGTGCTCTGTTGGACTTTATTATACGACACAACCGTTGTGCGCGGTGGAATATGGAATAAGAAAAACTCAAAAGAAATATGGATCTTGCGATCAACATTGATCAAGAAGTAACATTGTTGTAAATAAATTATTTTTTGTGCGATTGAGTCAATACTCAATCAAGATGCTCTGAATAAGTTTGACAAACACTAGCGGCCGAAGTTTCGAGCGTATAATAGTGTCCACGCCTCTATGGATGTCCACACGAGCACAGAGAACCCTTAAACTCTTATCGCACAAGATCTAAGTTTGAAGAAGGTATGCCCTCAATGTCTCCACGACTTGCTAGAATCGTTAAGGGAGAGGAGGCAACGACGAAGATGAAGCCTTAGGAAACACTTTTCGGTGACGACAACAAGTCGAGTGGTCGGTGGGACGGATTGGCGATCACGACCTAGGCGAAACAGTTCTGTCGGGAAAAAAAAATCGTGGTTCTCGGTCTCGCTTAATTAGGTCAGAAAAAAGTCTCTCCTCGGTTTACTGTGCATATCGTATATATACAGAATACTGAAACAGCCGATACCCGTAGACCACGTCGAACCGGACTTAAAGGAATTAAACTGGAGGAAACAGAATTCGTCGAGTTCATACGTTGATATCCAACGAATCAAAACCATTCGTCAAAATAACACGTATATACTCGACGAATCGTGACAGAGCAAACTGTCTAAGTATCAAAGAGATATTCGTCGAATCGACGATACTCGATGAATAAGTCTAATTCGTCGAAACTGTCATTACGATACTCTATGAACCCAAGACATATTCGTGGAGTCTGTCATGACGATACTCGACAAATTCAAACCTATTCGTTGAAACCTTATGCTATACTCGACAAATTTCCCTTAGAGTCTTCCGACCACTTACCTGATGACCCATATTCACAATATAGGTCCCGAAATTAAAAACATTTCACATCCAGAACGTCATAGGCTTGGTCCTTCACTCATATCACATATGAGCAAGGCCAACACAAACATTTCCAACTTCTTCAATGCTCTTATGTGAGACCTCATAGACGCATATTACGTTGGCAATGAGACTACATGTTTGATCACTTCTAGATCACCATGGTAACAGCAACACGCTCGCCTTCGGGATCTGGAGGAAACCTTTACCAAGCTGTTGAAGTTTAAAATGAGGTTGAATCCCCTGAAGTTCCTCTTCTGGGCCAGTAGGGGAAAGTTCTTGGTTCATCTCCTCACTCTAGATGGGTTGATGCCCAACCCCGACAAGGTGAAGGCAATACTGGAGTTGGAGTCGACATGAAACGCCAAGGAGATTCTGCGTCTGATAGGAAATCTTATAGGTTTAAGCAGGTTCCTTTCTCGGGGGCAGGAGTGCACTTCTTTCTTCAAAGTGTTGTGGGGCAACCATAAGTTCAAATGGTCTAATGAGTGTGAAGATGTCTTCCAAGCCTTGAAGGATCAACTCACCAGGGCTCCATTACTCCAAGGGCCGAAGGAGAGTAAATATCTGACTCTGTAACTTGTGGTAGAGACGGAGATCGTGAGCTCCATCCTGGTCCAGGAAGAAGGGAAGAAACAACTGACAATCTATTATGTCAGTAGAGTTCTGAAGAAGGCGGAGTCCAGGTATCTCATTCTATAAAAGTTAGTGTTTGACTTGGTCATCTTGGTCATGAAGCTGAGGTCTTATTTTCAAGCACGCTCGATCTGGGTACTGACCGACCACCCTCTCCACAACATCTTTGAGGGGGTGGAGCACTCTGGAAGACTGGCAAAGTGGTCGGTAGAACTGAGCAAGTTCGACATCTCGTTTGTCCTTCGCCTTTCGGTGAATGCTCAAGCAGTCGCAGATTTCTTAGCAGACTATGTGGCTGAGGTGGGAGAGTCGGGGACTTTTCAACAGGTAGCCAGGAAGGTGTTGGTGGGCTGGGCCTCGGGGAGGCACTCCCTTGGAGGGGGTGATCTTGGAAATTGTTAATTTCATCCTTTTGTTTTCAATTTTTTAAAAATTGTGTATACACATGCTCGACAATAACCTGCATAAAAAATTTGCATGATAATAATTAAAATTTAATTTGCTAAATAATTTCTTAGGAAGAGGACCTGACCAGGCCTCAACTGGGGCACATATAAGCCCAAGCGTGAGTCTATCGAGTCTTTTGTGCACATCTACTTTTCTCACTCCCGGCATCCATTATTTCAAGCAAAAATGAGATATCAGTCTCTAATCTTTGATGTTGGTTTGAAATTAGTCCTTGAAATTTTTTTGTTTGATTTTGGTCTCTAAACTATCCTGTCATTTTTAAATAGATCTTAATTTATTAATCTGTTAAGTTTTTGGATGGAAAAGTGACATGACAGTGCAGTTAATGAATTCAAATCCCAATTTTATCATTAGCTTAATACAAAATTCAGAGTGACAGATTTGCTTGATACAAAATCGCGGGTGACAGATTTTTCACTATTCTCAAAAGGCTCAAAAATGCAAAAGGAATAAGTTTCAAAGTGACAAGTTTGTTTAATACAAAATGCAAAATGCTCAAAGAGCTCCAAAATATTTAGAACAATTCTTTTCAAAAAAGTTTCAAAATTCTTAAAGAGACCCTGATTTATCAATGCGCTCTACCAACCTGTCATAAAAAATAGTATACAATTAAAATTAAAGTTGTATAGTGAATGAAAAAAGTATAAAAACATACAATACTTACAAACAACTTTTTTTATTATGTCCAACAATTCCACACTGAGCATGTAATTGTCTCATATTGTCGGCTCATTTTAGTTTGACTTCTTTCTTCATTGTAATCCTTGTTACATCTCTTTTTTGATCTACCAGGAGCTTTCCTACGGATCGGTGGAAGTATTTGAGTAGATTGTATCCATGACCAAAAATTAAGACCGTTAATTCGCAAGATAACATGCTTATAACACTCCATATAAGCCAATTTCTTGAAGTACTTTGAAACATAGAAGTTGATGGGTTTCACAATCATTTTATAGGAGAGAAAGCCCCCCCCCCCCCCCCCATGATCTCCTCCTAAAATGGATCATGGGTGGGTCATTCCCCCCATGATCTATTCCCAAAGTGGATCATGGGTCGGCCATTCCCCCCCCCCCCCCACATGAACTCTCATGATGAGAGAATTATGGGGGGGGGGGGAGCGGGACCCACTCCCTCTCCCCATGGAGGAGGGCGGACACAGGGAAGACCCCCGCCGTAGGGCGGCCTGACCACCACCGGCGGCCGGCCCCCTTCCGAGCCTTGCCGCAACCGAACCACCGGCCTCGCCGGGAGGGCGGCCGCGGCAGGCCACCGGCCTGGCCACGGGCGGCCAAGGCCGGCCTAGCCGCGGCCGACCACGGCCTCCCTGGCCGCGGCCGGCCTAGCCTAAAGAAACTATTTTGTTGTTGCTAAAATTATCTAACTGTGATTTGCTATGAAGCACGGATACTTCATTGAAGGCAGTGTATCCGTACCGGATACATATTCAGTGCTAGTACGTATCTAATACTCGACGGATACACCTATGTAGGCACAGTTGAACTTAGCACATCATTTTACATATTGTAATATGAGTCTATTTTTCTAGAGTAAACAAAAGTTGGTTCTATGCTAGGAAGCATTGATACGCCAAATTAAGTTGTGTATCTGTACCGAATATATTTCTGGTACTAATACATTT
Source organism: Platanthera guangdongensis (assembly GCA_039583875.1). Classification (NCBI taxonomy): domain Eukaryota; kingdom Viridiplantae; phylum Streptophyta; class Magnoliopsida; order Asparagales; family Orchidaceae; genus Platanthera; species Platanthera guangdongensis. The sequence goes on along the minus strand of CM077153.1, from coordinate 279,036,722 downwards.
CTATTACAAGTATGTGTATTGAACGTGTTGATACGACGCAAGTTATTAACAAAACGGCTAACTTGTCTCTAGACTAATCAAAGATTGAAGATGTTGATCTCCAACATTGAAGAAAAAAAACTGATGAGTAGACTTAAGTTTAATTTTATGTTTTTTGATTAAACATATAAAATGTTAAATTTTGTAATATTTACTTGTGCTTAATATTTGAAAACTTCATGTTATGTTGCATTGATTTGTGGATTTGTACTTCAAGTTATTGATTTGTGGATTTGTGCATAACGTATTATTGTACAACCCCGTATTCGCGAAGAGTGGGCCCAAAACAAGACAAACGCGTTTTTAAGCTTTTTGGAGATTTTGCACTCTCGGTGGCCAATTTTGGCTCTAGCTCCGGAGGGATCCAGGTCAGAGTCAAGGGAGATTCCAGGATGGCGAGGCAGTGCTACGTCACGGCCGTCAACACCGTCTCTTGGTTGGCCAAGGCAGAGGAGATGGAGAAGGTCATGGAGATCTTGAGCAAGATGGAAGTGTCCGAGGAGACGGAAGTGGAAGACGACCATCATGCCCAGGCCCCCTGAGGGTGCCTCACCTCACGGTAGTTTTTTTCCCTTTTCTTGTCTTGTAATAAGTGCTACCCCTGACCAGCTAAGTCGGGAGGATCATGTAACTCATATTTTCCCCGTTTGAGGATGTAGGATGTGGTAAGGTTTGATCGAGATGCTTAGTCCCTTTGCTCCGATGATGATTCCGCGACCAGGCTCTCACTAGCTGGCAGAGCAGGTTGATCTCTCGTGGTAGCCCTAGTCCCTTTGCTCCAATGATGATTCCGCGGCCAGGCTCTCACTAGCTGGCAGGGCAGGTTGATCTCTCGTGGTAGCCCAAGTCCCTTTGCTCCGATGATGATTTCGCGGCCAGGCTCTCACTAGCTGGCAGGGCAGGTTGATCTCTCGTGGTAGCCCAAGTCCCTTTGCTCCGATGATGATTCCGCGGTCAGGCTCTCACTAGCTGGCAGGGCAGGTTGATCTCTCGTGGTAGCCCAAGTCCCTTTGCTCCGATGATGATTCCGCGGCCAGGCCCTCACTAGCTGGCAGAGCAGGTTGATCTCTCGTGGTAGCCCAAGTCCCTTTGCTCCGATGATGATTTCGCGGCCAAGTTCTCACTAGCTGGCAGGGCAGGTTGATCTCTCGTGGTAGCTCAAGTCCTTTGCTCTGATGATGATTCCGCGGCCAGGCTCCCACTAGCTGGCAGGGCAGGTTGATCTCTCATGGTAGCCCTAGTCCCTTTGCTCCGATGATGATTCCGCGGCCAGGCTCTCACTAGCTGGTAGGGCAGGTTGATCTCTCGTGGTAGCCCAAGTCCCTTTGCTCTGATGATGGTTCCGCGGCAAGGCTCTCACTAGCTGGCAGGGCAGGTTGATCTCTCGTGGTAGCTCAAGTCCTTTGCTCCGATGATGATTCCGCGGCCAGGCTCCCACTATCTGACAGGGTAGGTTGATCTCTCGTGGTAGCCCTAGTCCCTTTGCTCCGATGATGATTCCGCGGCCAGGCTCTCACTAGCTGGCAGGGCAGGTTGATCTCTCGTGGTAGCCAAGTCCCTTTGCTCCGATGATGATTACGCGACCAGGCTCTCACTAGCTGGCAGGGCAAGTTGATCTCTCGTGGTAGCCCAAGTCCCTTTGCTCCGATGATGATTCCGCGGCCAGACTATCACTAGCTGGCAGGGCAGGTTGATCTCTTGTGGTAGCCCAAGTCCCTTTGCTCCGATGATGATTCCCCGGCCAGACTCCCATTAGCTGGCTTGACAGGTTGACCCCTCAGGGAGGCTAAGTGTTTTCACCCCGAGGCCGTCTCGTCACCCAGGCTCCTATTAGCTGGCTTGACAGGTTGACCCCTCGGGGAGGCTAAGTGTTTTCACCCCGAGGCCATCTCGTCACCCAGACGCCCATTAGCTGGCTTGACAGGTTGACCCTGCAAGGAGGCTAAGTGTTTTCACCCCGAGGCCGTCTCGTCACCCAGGCTCCCATTAGATGGCTTGACAGGTTGACCCCTCGGGGAGGCTAAGTGTTTTCACCCCGAGGCCGTCTCGTCACCCAGGCTCCCATTAGCTGGCTTGACAGGTTGACACCTCGGGGAGGCTAAGTGTTTTCACCCCGAGGCCGTCTCGTCACCCAGGCTCCCATTAGCTGGCTTGACATATTGACCCCTCAGGGAGGCTAAGTGTTTTCACCCCGAGGTCGTCTCGTCACTCAGTCTCCCATTAGCTGTCTTGACAGGTTGACCCCTCAGTGAGGCTAAGTGTTTTCACACCGAGGTCGTCTCGTCACCTAGGCTCCCATTAGCTGGCTTGACATGTTGACCCCTCGGGGAGGCTAAGTGTTTTCACCCCGAGGCCGTCTCGTCACCCAGACTCCCATTAGCTGGCTTGACAGGTTGACCCATCGGGGAGGCTAAGTGTTTTCACCCCGAGGCCGTCTCGTCACCCAGGCTCCCATTAGCTGGCTTGAAAGGTTGCCCCCTCGGGGAGGCTAAGTGTTTTCACCCCGAGGTCGTCTCGTCACCCAGGCTCCCATTAGCTGGTTTGACAGGTTGACCCCTCAGGGAGGCTAAGTGTTTTCACCCAGAGGAGGTCTCGCCACCCAGGCTCCCATAGCTGGCATGACAGGTTGACCCCGCGGGGAAGTTACACTCCGCGAATACGTCGGGTTGGATATTTTTTTCCGAGCTTGTGCCAATCTCGAAAAGAGCGGGGATTGTGTACAACCACGTATTCGCGAAGAGTGGGCCCAAAACAAGGCAAACACATTTTTAAGCTTTTTGGAGATTTTGCACTCTCGGTGGCCAATTTTGGCTCTAGCTTGGAAATATACTATTAGGGGGAGGAAAAATTGGCCTCCCTAATGGCTCCTTTGTTGGGAGGCGGGTGCGACAAGTTTGCTAGCACCCGCCCCGACATGTTGAGTTCGAGGTAGGGTCGGGCGAGACGGTCGGGGGCCGGTCTCGCGCAGGAAGGCTGCAGGCAGGCGAGACCGTCGCGGTCTGGTTCTCGCCCGAGCGGTCTGCTCGCGGGCGAGACCGCCGCGGTCTGGTTCTCGCAGGGCGGTCTGCTCGCGGGCGAGACCGCCGCAGCCTGGTTCTCGCCCGGGCGGCCTGCTCGCGACGAGACGGCCGAGGGCCGGTCTCGCGTGAGAGGCCTGCTCGCGGGCGAGGCGGTCGGGGGCCGGTCTCGCGCGAGAGGCCTTCTCGCGGGCGAGACGGCCGGGGGCCGATCTCGCCCGGGCGGTCTGCTCGCGGGCGAGACCGCCGCGGCCTGGTTCTCGCCCGGGCGGCCTGCTCGCGGCAAGACGGCTGACGGCCTGGTCTCGCCCAAGCGGCCTGCCCGGCGGCCTGGAACCGCCTCGAGTGTTTGGGGCGGGGGGTTGGCGGCGTGCTTTTACCGCTGTGCCCCTGGGGGCGTTTTTATCTCTCTGCCCCCCGGTGTGGGTGTTTCCTATTGGCCCGAAGCCTATTTGTCCCAAGGGCATTTTGGTCATTTTACCCCCAGGACTTGGGAAAACTATAAATAGACCCCCTTGGGTGCCTTTGGAGAGGGACCATTTCCTTACTTCTTCCTCCCTTAACTTCTTCTTGGTAGAGTAGAGAGAGCTCCTCCAAGGCACCCTAGCTCGAGCATTGGCTAGGGAGGGGAAGTGCTCGGGTAGCCTTCCGGGTGTGAGGTGGGACCTCCGCGCTAGAGCAGAGGGTCTGTTCCTAGTTTCCCAAGTCTTTGGTCCGTGACGTTACCCCAAGTGTACTAAGTGTGAGGTCACCCCTCTTTTGGGACCCCGAACTCCACAGAGACCAAGTTTTTGGTTTCAACAATCATGGTGTACCCGTATCCTTGTTTTTAAATGGGCCGCCAGCCACCACCACCGTTGTGGCGACCCATCGTCGTGGACAACCTCCCCACCGTCCGATCAAGGGGAGACTCTCCTCGCCGTCCGATCAAGAGGGTAACCACCCGCTAGCCCACTACTTTAGTGGTGGGGCCCGCCATGATCCTCCCCTGGAGGCTATAAAAGGGACCACTGGGGCTCTTCATTATTCACCTTTTCCCTTCTCCGGCTTGTCTTCTTCTTCCTCAGGAGGGAGCTCGCCTGCCTCCTCCCCCGAGTCGGCCTCCTACCACCGTGAACCACCGGCGGCCACCAGCGGCCACCCGCGACTACCAGCACTACACCAGCACGCCACCAGCAGGAAAACACCCAAGTCTCTAGGAAAATCCCAAGGAAGAAGGCAACCGTCGCCAGCAAGTGTAAGCAACCGCATGCGCCAGAGCACCAGGATCATCCCACGCATTTCAACATCCAAGTTACTCCCGCGGCGTAGTCTGTTGCCCGTCGGGAGCCGTAGTATCTCTCTCCCCCAAGTTGTAACGGGAGCGGCCTATCGCCCCGATTCTCCAACACACTGTAATCACCAGAATCTAGTGGAATTTAATTGGCGCAGACCCGGTCACGTGGTTTTTTACCCATTTAAAGGATTTTTCCACGTCATCACATCTTGTGTCAACTTTCTAGTTTCATTGACTGTGTGCGCGCTCGACCGCACCGTGAGCTAAGACGGTCTGAACAAGTCCGGCTCGACCGGGCGTCGAGTTAGTCCGCAACAGTTTGGCGTCGTCTGTGGGAACACGATTCCCAGCATCCCTCGAGAGAATTCGATCACCATCTCAGCCGCTTCCGAGTTCTGCCCTAATGGCAAAATGGGTGCAACATGAGGACTTCCCAGGAGGTCACCCATCCCAATACTACTCCCGTCCAAGCACGCTTAACTGCGGAGTTCAGATGGGATCTGGTGCTCTAGTGTTGGTATGGTCGCACACACGGAGTTCAGATGGGCCCCTACGGGGTTCGCAAGTCGGGCTCGCGGCTATGGTTGCATGAGGGCGACTCGCGCACCCCGTGGGGGCCTGCCCCCTCACGAAGAAGCCGCGAGCAGCCCTCATGCAACATAAGCCTTGAGCCCGACTCGTGCACCCCGTGGGGGCCTGCCCCCCTCACGAAGAAGCCGCGAGCAGCCCTCATGCATCATAAGCCGCGAGCCCAACTCGCGCACCCCGTGGGGGCCTGCCCCCCGCACGAAGAAGCCGCGAGTAGAGCTCATGCAACATAAGCCGCAAGTCCGACTCGTGCACCCCGTGGGGGCCTTCCCCCTCACGAAGAAGCCGCGAGCAGCCCTCGTGCAACCAAAGCCGCGAGCCCGACTCGCGCACCCTGTGGAGGCCTGCCCCCCTCACGAAAAAGCCGCCAGCAGCCCTCGTGCAACATAAGCTGAGAGCCCGACTCGCGCACCCCGTGGGGGCCTGCCCCCTCACGAAGAATCCGCGAACATCCCTCGTGCAACATAAGCCGCGAGCCCGACTCGCGCACCCCGTGGGGGCCTGCCCCCCTCACGAAGAAGCCGCGAGCAGCCCTCGTGCAACATAAGCCGCGAGCCCGACTCACACACCCTGTGGGGGCCTTCCCCCCTCACGAAGAAGCCGAGAGCAGCCCTCGTGCAACATATGCCGCGAGCCCGACTCGCGCACCCCGTGGGGGCCGGCCCCCCTCACGAAGAAGCCGCGAGCAGCCCTCTGCAACCAAAGCCGCGAGCTCGACTCGCGCACCCCGTGTGGGCCTGCCCCCCTCACGAAGAAGCCGCGAGCAGGCCTCGTGCAACATAAGCCGCGAGCCTGACTCGCGCACCCCGTGGGGGCCTGTCCCCCTCACGAAGAAGCCGCTAGCAGCCCTCGTACATCATAAGCCGCGAGCCTGACTCGCGCACCCCGTGGGGGCCTGCATCCCTCACGAAGAAGCCGCGAGCAGCTCATCCTCAGAAACATAAGCAAGAGACTACTACTCATCGTCGGGGTCGGAGCGCCCATCCTCAGAAACATCCGCAAAGTTGAAACAGGATGTGTCGCATCCCAGGCTCTTGCCAACAAAGCGAAAAGCCTTCGAGACACCGTGCTGAAGCGCTAGCTCGTCAACATCATCCATCTAGGGCTCCACCTCTGTCACAACCCGCATTTCCTCAACGAGTACCTCGTATCAGAGCAAGAGGAACTACGGGTTATGATGCCACGTCGTGCAGGGGATAACTGCACACGCTCAGGCAACCCTTGACGCTTACTTTATGAATTGAAATTCAACAGTTAGATGTAAGAAAATTAGTTCATTTGATGGCCGTATCCCTCGGCCTTAGGTATCAAAACACATTGGTACGCGACGGAAATCCTTTATTTACTTATGACGATCTCCTATATGCAGTCTATAGTGATCTTACTATAAGAAATCCTCTTTATTTACGTTCTTTGGAAAATACGTTTTAATTTATCAAGTCATGTATGCATGAGATACAATAATAGTTTTGGTTTAGCTTCAAAATACCTAATGCAACCTACCATAAATCCTTCCCAAGAGCAAAAAGACATCATCTACATGAGTCACATAGCAGTTTCGTATTCATATATCACAAGTAAAGTAAGCCACCAATGGGCGCCAACAAGCTGACACGAACCCATTGGGGCACATGTAGGTCTGTACAACAAAGAAAAGAAAAGGCCTTAATGCATGCAATGTTATGTTATGCGTGCTGTGCTATGCATTCTAGAAAAGGCCTTAATGCATGCCATGAGCGGTCGTACGCATCACAATACTATGCATCCCATACTACATAGCATTGCATGCAACGAAGAAAAGAAAACGTGTTAGTCGCATCCATGTGGTGAGGTTATGCATCCCATACTACATAACCCTCACATGTTGCCCCTATGGTGGATCCATATACAACCACATATTCTGCATCCCATACTACATAATATGCCCCGTATACGTCTGTTCATGCCATGAGTGTAGTGTACGTGCTTCGGCCAAGACATACTGATGGCACCTCGGTGTGTGTATGAAATGATGCTTACACTCACAAAACAAAAAGGAAAGTTTGCCCGACCAATGTCAAGCAAACCTGGCTCTGATACCAACTGTCACAACCCGCATTTCCTCAACGAGTACCTCGTATCAAAGCAAGAGGAACTACGGGTTATGATGCCACGTCGTGCAGGGGATAACTGCACACGCTCAGGCAACCCTTGACGCTTACTTTATGAATTGAAATTCAACAGTTAGATGTAAGAAAACTAGTTCATTTGATGGCCGTATCCCTCGGCCTTAGGTATCAAAACACATTGGTACGCGGCGGAAATCCTTTATTTACTTATGACGATCTCCTATATGCAGTCTATAGTGATCTTACTATAAGAAATCCTCTTTATTTACGTTCTTTGGAAATACGTTTTAATTTATCAAGTCATGTATGCATGAGATACAATAATAGTTTTGGTTTAGCTTCAAAATACCTAATGCAACCTACCATAAATCCTTCCCAAGAGCAAAAAGACATCATCTACATGAGTCACATAGCAGTTTCATATTCATATATCACAAGTAAATTAAGCCACCAATGGGCGCCAACAACCTGACACGAACCCATTGGGGCACATATAGGTCTGTACAACAAAGAAAAGAACTACCTTGCTAAGTAAGCTCGGTTAGCTCCCAAGAAACGCCTCCAACAAACCTAGCCGCTCAACCGGCTACAACCTGCACCTGAGACATTCAAGAAAGAATACCTCAGCAATCCTCGAAGATACAACAAAAAGAAGAGCAGTATCATGAAGGGGCTTACCGACCCCGTAGCAATGACATATAAGTAAAGAAAAACAAGTGGAAAATGCGCCAAACACATGCCAAACGCACCAAGTGCGTACAAGTTCAACATGTCCTGCTCAAACCGCAGGAGCAAAAGGCAAAACACACGTCCATTCCATCCTTCATAGGCCAAGAAATTACGATACTAGTGAAGCATAGCAGCGGTTAAGTTCAATTTCGCAAGGGTCTTATCGGTGGCGGCCCTAAAGTGGAACGCACCAAACAAAATCAGCCCAAGTTGGGGCCAAAGTGGTCTCTCTAACCACAAAAATAAAACCCGGTGGCCACAGGCTGAAACCACACCACCCCTTGCAAAATGCTCACACAAACGCTCCTGCCATGGTTCACAAATTCGCCTCGCAAAACGCCCCATAACCCAGGGTAACACGTTTCCTTTCATCGCCCTTACACACGACTATCACTTTCCAACGTAGAGTGTGATAAGTACATAAATCACATGCTTTGTAAGGCTATATGACATAAGAGAGTTTGATAAATACAAAAATCACATGTTTGGAACATGAATCATATGTTTTGATCAAGGAAAATCACCTCTCTTGATAGGGCAAATTAGCTACATGAATTAAGCTAGCATAGGGCAAATTGATAAGTACATGAATCATAAACCTAAACATGGGAGAGCAAAGTCGTTTAACATAATTAACGTAAGGACTTAGCTACTTTGAATTTAGCATAGGGAATTTTAGCATAGGGACTTAGCTAATTTGAATTTAGCCTAGGGACTCTAGCATAGAATAAACAAGAGGAGGCATCATAATTTGAATCAAGAAGAACAAACTAGCATAGGGGAATGGAAAGAGCAATACTAAGGCTAATAAGGAAGAATTCAACACAAGGTCGAAAGCTAGGAAAATTGAATCAAAAACGAAGATTGGCAAGGGTGGAGAACACCGCTTGCCTGAACCGAGGCGATGCCGCGACGGCTGCTCTTCTTTTTTTGCCTTGCTTGAGCCTTTCTCTCTTTGCTTTCTCTTTAAGAATGAAGAAGAAGAGGAAGAGAAGATAAAAGGAGAAGAAGGATTGCTTGCTCTGATTTCGGCCTATAAGAAAAAGAAGAAGAAGCTTCAGCCCTTGGATCCCAGCTGAAGGAATGGACGGCCACGATTCGGCCAAAAACACTAAATTTGACTCGACACGGCCTTTGACACGGCCGTGTGCCAGGCCGTGTGCCTCAAGCGGTGGTCAACCGACTTATCCAAACCAGTGACACGCCCATGGGACACGCCCGTGTCATGGGCCGTGTCACCAACACGCCCTCAGACACGCCCGTGTCTGTGGACGTGTGCCTGGTGAAAAAAAATCCCAAAACATCCCGAGACTTTACACGGCCTTGGACACGCCCGTGTCCCAGGCCGTGTGCCCAAACACGGTACAAAGACACGCCCTGTCGAAATCCTTCGGCGGGCGTCGACCTGATTGGACACGCCCTGTGACACGCCCGTGTCACAGGCCGTGTGCAACTTCTCGACACTCGACACCCAGTCCCGACACTCGACGATCGTCGAGTAACAGGCGCCGAGTACACGACACGGCCTTGGACACGGCCGTGTCCTTGGCCGTGTGCCTCCTCTCGACACATCGTCGAGTGAAAAAAATTCGTCGAGACAAAGCCAGATCGTCGACACAACCTCGACACGCCCTGCGACACGGCCGTGTCGCAGGCCGTGTCAACCGACACGCCCTGGGACACACCCGTGTCCCAGGTCGTGTTACCCAAAAAATTTCCTGTTTTGAAAAAAAATTTCTGTCTCGTCCTAGACCAGTTTCGTCTTAAGAACTTTTTACCATTTTTTTTTTGGTTTTTCCTGGACCAGCAACTTGCTTTGAGCAACATTTCCCGGGCGCGAAAAAGTGTAACCATTCCCTAAGAGGCCTCACCGAGTCCCTTATTTGGACTCCGGTTTGCTGGGGAATCGTGCAACTCGGCTACCAAAACAGCCACTCGCAAGCCCGCGGGAAAACCATGCTCGAACAAGAGTCAAAGCCAACGTAACGCCCATCATGCGTACGTAATCAAAACAAAAAATCCGGGGCGTTACAACCTCCTTGGACCAAATCTCGTCGCGAACATCCTCCGCAATCAAGCTGCTATCTCGCATATAGTTCAGCGAGTCCAGGTATTCTGCAAGTCCTGCAGCCTTCAGCTCCGACGCATGGCTGTTAGAAGACAGCATCTCTACTTGGGTCTTCGCCACCCGTAGCTGAGTATCGAGGCAGGAGACCTCATCCCGTGCCGCCCGCAACTCGGTCTCCAAGCCCAAGGTCTCCTCCTTCGAGTGCTTCAACATCTGGGTGGTCCTCTCCACCAGAGTCTTCTCCACCTCTAAGGCCGCACGTGCGTCCTCTAGCTCGGACTTCAGCACCGACCCGGTCCGGCGAAACCGCACAGCGTCCCGATCATGCTCCTCCCTCAAGGAAGCAAGCAAGCTCGACGTCAACCGGAGCTTATCCTGAAGGGCAAGATACCTGTCCTTCAGACTCACGTAATGATCATTCCAGGTCACTGCAATTTGCGCCTGGGTTTCTATCTGCACAAAAGAGAAATCAAAGTTAGCCTCTATCAGCAAGAAAAAACAAGGGAAAAAGCCTTGGGGGCAAGTCAAATCTTTACCGCATCGCTCATCGCCCTCAAGGAAGAGGACATCCGCGGAGTTACTGTACCAGCAGACACCTAAGGAACTGGGGAAGCAAGTATCTGCACCTCAAGAGTCGAATCTTGACAAATATCAGAAGTCACCACTGCCACCACCGTATTATGGTCGTCAGGAGGGGCCTTCACCGCTTTCCTCTTACGACCCCCTCCTTGAGAAGTCTCCGCTGGTCGAACTGAATCGGCCAAGATACCACATCGCACCGACCGCATTTCCTCCACATAAATATAAATGTTGAAAAGACGGTTGGCCAGCTCGCGAGGCTCAAGAAATCCAAGCACCGGAGAAAAGTCCCGCTCCTTCCCTCTCACACGGCGGCAGCGATCGGGAAGCGCATCCCACACCTCAGGAAGACCTCATGAATTCTTGGCATATCCAAACAAAGTGTTACCATGACGACGGTCCTTACGGGCTTCGAATTCCAACCAACTATTGTTGCTGCGTACCTCCATCTGCTCGCTACCATCAGAACGTACATCGCACCAATCTCGGAAATGGTCTAAAGAAAAATGGTCCCCGTGCTCGCGGAAGAAGGCGACTAAGCCCATGATTTGGGCAATTCCATCCGGAACAAATTGAGAGATAGGCACTCCGCAAAATTTCAAGATCTCAATCACCTCCTCGTAGGGAGAAAAACGGAAGCCGGACCTCAGGGAGACCTCGCAGATCGTCAACCAACCACGAGGACGATTCTGAACCCGCTACTCGGGACGTGGGATCCTCACTTCCAAACAAGCAGGAAGCTCGTACTTTGCCCTCCAGATATCAACACCGTCATCGGTCAAAGAGGAGCGCAGGTGTATCGGGCCAGAAGAGCGCCTCGAAACTTGCGCACAACAAAAAGTAAAATGTGAGCCCAAGAAATAAATACTTGGAGCTGCATGTCCAATCGCACACGGCCCAAGTTGCACGCGAAAGGGGGCACCCGCACAAGCATATGCATAGCAGGGGCATTGCACATTCAAGCCACACAACCCGCACACATAGCTAGTGCGCGCGTGGCCCACACACACGCAAACCACGCGCGCGCGGCCTGCTCGCGCGCGGTGCCTGCGCGCGCGGCCTGCTCGCGCGCGCGGCCTGCTTGCGCGCGGTTCCTGCACGCGCGACCTGCGCAGGCGGCCTGCTCGCGCGCCCGGCCTGCTCGCGCGCGCGGCCTGCTCGCGCGTGCGGCCTGCGCACGCGGCCTGCGCGCGCGCGGCCTGCTCCCGCGCGCGGCCACAACCAATTTCCCAGTTTTGCCAGCACTGAACGTGAGAGCGGAGCACTTGAGTTTGCGGTTGCGAATGTCACTCGGGAACTGAGCGATTGACCTTCGTCAGGTGGCTTGAACGTGGCTCGGGTGGGGCTTGAGAGCGGCTCGAGCGCTGCTCGTATGAGAAATTTGGAAGAGTTTGGAACTAAGGAAGAAAAAGACTGAGAGAAAAAAGGTGAGAGATGAGGAGTTATGTGGCTCCTTTTATAGCATCCAGGGACTGACTATGGTGTTTACATGGCTATCCGCACACCATAACCACCTATTATAAACATTTTGCTATAGTTTAGGGGTGCATATTAATTCCACTATTTACACACCCATTAAAATAATAATAAAATTCCCCTACTGACCTGGCGGTTAGTGGGTGGTTATACGTGAATCAGGTGATGAGGAACAATCCCAAACGATTGAACGGCGGGGAGGGGCTCCCACGGGTGGCCGACGAACTTGCCGCCAATCTCGTTGGCAAGGGGGTGACCGTCGGCGATGGCCGAGGAGGGGCAGCCGGCTCGGCCACTCCCTCGGCCGCGCACCGACGGCCGAGGAGGAGCGGCTGGCGGGCGCTCGCTCGGCCGCGGCCGGTGGCCGTGGGGGAGCGGTCGGTTCGACTGCTCGCTCGGTTGCGGCCGGCTGCCGAAGGGGAGAGGCCGGCGCGACCGCTCCCTCGGCCGTGCGCCGACGGCCGAGGAGGGGCGGCTGCTCGATAGCTCCCTTGGCCACGCCCAGGCGACCGAGGGGATGACCGACGACGACGAGAGGAGGGGGCGGCCGGCTTCCAGGGATGACGCCGGCAACCCGGAGCCTTCGAGGCGACACCCACAACGGTTCTGTTGTGACGCGTGATGGGATCGGCGTGCGGGGTGGGGGTGGGGGGATGCAGTGATCGCGCGTGCGGTCAAACCCATGATCCCATTATTTTGGGTGGAGATCGTGAGAGGTGTGGTTATGTGCACTCCAATCTTTTTAAGAGGGATCTCATTTCCATCAATTATATATCTGGGACAATAAAAAAATATGTGAAACGGGAGCATAATCGTGATAAATAAGCAATCTTTAATTAAAAACAGATGAAAACATATTTTGTATAGATCGTCGGCGAAGTGGCATTACCTGAAAACTGGTTCTGATAAATAAGCAATTTTTAATTAAAAACAAGTGAAAACATGTTCTCTATAGCACTATCATGATTATTTATATATTTGAAATCCAGTTTTGCATTAGGGGAAGTGGCATTACCTGGAAGCCACAAAGTGGAGGAGCGACGAACAAAACAAGTGGAAAACTCCCCGGCGATAGGATGCCGATAGAAGCCACAAATCCTACCACATGGGAAATAAGAGAATTGCCGGCGTTGGATGTTGATGGGAAGCACGAAGCACGCGGCGGACTGGAAGGGGGGAGCTGGCATAGGGTTTATTTGGGAACGGGAAGGGGGATGTGGCGTAGGTTTATTTGGGCACCGAAAGGGAGAAGCTGGAGTTATACCAAAGCAAAAAAAAAAGAATTAATAATAACCGTATTAATAAATGACACATCAATTTTCCATCCAAAAATTGACGGAGAAGTTAATAGGGATCCATTTTAAACAAAATGAAAAGTTTATGGACTGATATAAAATCAAAAAAATTTCAAGGACCAATTTCAAACAAACATTAAAGATTAGAGACTGATATCTCATGCATGTCTTATTTCAAAGAGACATAATGACTAGTGAGAATGGACGGAGGAGATAGCTTTGACTTTGAAAGCCAAAAATGAAGCTTTGAAGCGTTGATAATAATGAGTTTTACCACCAATGAAAAAAATGCCGAAACAGATAGATATTCGGCTCCATTTTGCACAGTGATGGTGGACATGAACATGAGGATTAAATTGTCATTTGTTAACGGATGACATTCATCAACTTTTATGTTAAACCGGATGATATTTGTAAGATAATCTTCAACGAATGACGGTTTAACAAATACATTCACGACCACCATCACCTCATCTTGCCAAACGGAGCCATAATAAGTCTCCGTTTGGGGAAACTTATTTTCACGGTCAAGCGATTACGAGCGTAAGAACCGGACCTTAATTTTTGAGCTCGAAAGAGAACAAATAAACAAATTTGATAAATAATTTAAGCTAAAATAATGTTTTCAATAAGATTAAATTTTAACATGAAATAAATAAACAATTTAAATACATGTGATTGAAATCCAACTTATTAGGCTCCCTTTGACACAACATTTTTGTTCCGCCCCTGTTGCGGGCAAACTCAATGCTCCGGTCGGACCAGATTCAATTGCACCGTCTTAGCTTGCGGAGCGGTTGAGTGCGTACACAGTCAGAGAAAATGAAAGGTTGATTCAAGATGTGATGACATGGAAAATCCCTCAACTGGGTAAAAATCACGTGATCGGGTCTGTGCAGGTCAAAGTCAACTAGTTGCGTATGATTACAATGTGCTCAGAGAATCGGGGGCGACAGACCGCTCCCCATAATAGCTTGGGGGAGAGAGAGAGACTTCAGCTCCCAGCGGGAAACAGTCTGCTCCGCGTGAGCGACTTGGACACTGGAATCCGAGGTGTAGAAGTGGGCCCCACCACCCATGTTTCCCTCATTATGGGGAGTTCATGGGAAGTGGGTTTGACTAGTCAACACCATGATTCCCCATTTTGGGAGGAGATCATGGGGGAATTCTCCCTATAAATTGAGGTGTAACTCATCAATTTCCCCGCCAAATTCTTTTTGTTGGAGAGCGAAGCGAGCGAGAGAAGAAGGATTTTCCTGCTGGTCATCCTCCTTTCCGCTGTGTTGGGTACATTGGTTTAAATGTACCTGATTTGAAGAAGCCTCACCCTACTCAATGATATACATCAAAATGTATTTGATGTATTTTGAGTTGCCTTGTGCAGGTTAAGTATTTGCAGGGAAAGATGAAAAAGTTTCTAAGTCCATGTGTCGACACCCAGAGGGAAAGTGTCGACACTTAAGAAGACTTGTGTCGACACCCAGGCAAGCAGTGTCGACACTTGGAGTACTTGTGTCGACACCAGGGATGCAGAGTCGACACCAGACAGAAAGTGTCGACACAAAGAGCTGTGTCGACACTCAATGAAGAGAAGTCCATTGAAGGAGTGTCGACACTTAGAAGTAGTGTCGACACCCAGAAGAACTGTGTCTACATCAGAAAGTGTCGACACTAGGAGGCTGTGTCGACACTCAGCAAAAGTCAGCAGAGTCTAAGTATAAGTGTCGACATAATAAAGAATGTACATGAAGAAAGTGTCGACACTAGGATGCTGTGTCGACACTCAGCAAAGTTCAACAAAATATTCTAAGTACAAGTGTCGACACTAAGGAGATGTGTCGACACTCAGCCAAAGTCTCAACAAAAGAAGAATGTGTCGACACAAGGAGCTGTGTTGACACTCAGCAAGTATCAACACAAAAGGCATGCATCGACACCAAGAATATGTGTCGACACTGAACAAGTTCAACACATGAAGATGTGTCGACACAAAGGAGTTGTGTCGACACTTACAAGAATTCAACAAAGTACTGAAGTACAAGGAATTGTGTCGACACTCAATATCAATGTCGACACATGATGAAGAAGCTGTGTCGAGAAGTGAATTCTACAACACAAGGAGTTGTGTCGACACCTTGAAGGCTAGTGTCGACACTTTGTCAACTTGTGTCGACACTTAGTCTATAAGTGTCGACACTTAAAGACAGACAGTCTCGATACTTTCAGACAATTACAGATTTTTCAAGAACTGACTGGATGACTTGACAGCTGCCATTCCAGCCGGTCTACTGCACCTGTCAGAGTTGTCAGAAATCAGTTATGAACCGGACCAGTCGGTTACCATGAAGAAGGCCTATATATAGGCTTATACTGTCTACAAAAACAGATGATCAAGTTGTTGAAAAGCAATTCATTGAAGACTTTCAAGTAAAGTTCTAAGTAGTTGGAGAGAGAGAGCTCCATCCAAGAAGACAGCCGTTGGAACCAGGCTGAGAAGAAGGGTTCAGACTTTGTTCTGAATCTTAAGTTGCAGAGATCAAGGATCAGCTGCAGAGAAGATCAATCCTATTGTGTTCTACATTCAAGAAGCTTTGAAGAAAAGCCAAGTGAGATTGATCTCAGCAGAGTTCTTCCAAGAACTCATCAAGAACCTATCTACTCATCTCTCTATTCAAAGTTGTAGGTATATACACTTTGTATTTTATATTTCTTGTAGGATCCTTAGGGATCTGAGTTGTAAGCCTGCAATTATAAAGGCTGAGTGTAGGGCCTGTGTGCCTGAGTGTAGGAGATTTGTATCTCTGAGTGTAGGCCTGTTGTGGCTGAGTGTAGGCCTGCTGTGGCTGAGTGTAGGCTTTGTGAAGAAGCTGAGTGTAGGTCTTTGGAGAAGACTGAGTTGTAGGGCCTTGGGCCTGAGCTGTAGGAACCTGTTTTGGGGTTCTGAGTGTAAGATCTGAGGATCTGAGATAGTGGAGGAATTTGGCCGAATCTAGTACACTACTAGATAGGCGAAGGGGGAAAGTGGATGTACCCAAACCTTAGGGAACCACTATAAATTTGTGTGTTCACTGTGTGCTTGATTGATTGCTGTGATTGCTGATTGACTGTAGTGTAGAATTAGTTATAACTCTGAGATATAAACTGAAATCTGCTTAAAAAGTCAAAAAAGATTAAGTCGCCTATTCACCCCCCCCCCCTTCTAGGTGATTAGGTACAATTTCTTTCAAGTGGTATCAGAGGGAGGTTACTCAAAAAGGGACATAACTGTCTGAGTAGATCCTGCTGGCAGATTCAGTGTAAGTCAAGTGAAATCAAGAAAATCAAGAAACATGGGTTCAACAGAGAATCATAAGGAACTTGGATCTATGAAGCTACCCATTTGCAGAAAAGAAATATTTGGCATCTGGAAGGAAAGGGTGAGACTATTTATGGAAGCCTCAAATCCTAGAATATATATCACAGTTAAAGAAGGATCATATGTGCCTATGAAGGTTTCAGTCTTAGATGCAAATCAGAGAACACCTAAAGACTATTCTGAGATGACAAAAGATGAGATAATTCTAGCCACAATGGACAAGAGGGCTCAGAATATCATTGTGAGTGCTATAGATGATGCTACCTTTCAGAATTTGATACACTGTAAAACTGTTAAATTTTCTCAACGTGGTCAGCAAGATAGCCCAAACGCCAAATTAATATCTTCGGAACTACCCAGTTCGCACGTTGAACCAGCGGAAACCAAGGAACAGAGGTAAATCCCAACAAACAATGGAAGCACAAGCAGGTCTTTTATACATTCACTTCTTTACAACACGAGGCATACATAGCGAGACATGATTTCGCTAGTATAACAGCTGTAAACAGAAAGCACCAAAAAACAAGCCGGGCGGACAGCACCGGAGTCCGCCGAGACCGCGAGGTCGCCGAGACCGCTGAGCTCGCCCAAGCTATGCTGCAATCCGCCGAATAGACACGGAGTCCGCCGAAGCCTCGAGGCCGCACGGACACGCCGTTATTCGCCTCATGCTGAACCTGAACTGAGGAACACCCCTACCCCCCTGAAGCCGGCAGACAGGTTATTGAAGCTGGCAAAGATGAAACAGAACTGACAAGCCGCAGAGCGACCTCCTGCTGAGTCCGCAGAGACCGCACACTTCCAAGTACTTGACCGAAGTCACATCCAAACTCCTGGCTCCTTGAAGCTACCCGCGCGACCTGCACACAGCAAACCGTCAGCCTGAAACAATCCGCGCGGACTGACAAACACTGACCGCAACACTTCGCTCAACCCAACTTACTGTTCACTCTAGTTACTTAGGTTTGCCAGGGGGGTCCTATTTATAGGCAAGGTGAGGAGTGTTGTCACCGCCCAGGAGATAGCGACACCGCCCCAGCCCGCACGATAGCAAAACCATCGTCCGCTGAGTCCGCAAGGACTTAGCCGGATACCAAGGAAAACCGCCAGGAGCAAGGCAACCATTGACGAACCCTCTCCAGTCCGCCCAAGCTATGCGGACAAGGCATCAGCCCGCAAGCTCCAACCACTACAGGACAGCAATTCCCTTCAATGGCAGTCCGCACCAACCCGAGGCAGTCTGCAAGACTCACACCTCAATCCGCCACAAGTCCACGACCAAGGGCAGATAGCAACAGTCCGCCCGGTCACAGTGGACTTGGCGGATACCGCGGACACCATGGCCTTGGCACAAGGTGTGACCAAGTCCAAAACCATCAAGGGCCAATGCGAGCATGGCGGACTCAAACTCTCGTCCACCAAACACCCTAACACAGACCGCCATCAGTCCGCAAGCTCCTCGCACTCCTGTCCAACGCAGCAGCCAACCCCAAACTCCAAACACCAGTCCGCCAATCGATCTCCACAGCAAATCGCCTGCTGTGTCATCAGAGCTCGACAAGGCCTCAGCCAAGCTCTAAGCCCAGTCCGCAACAGCCCACACCGCGGACACTCCAGTCCGCAAGCTACCCGCGGACACGAGCCAAACTGCCTATCAGCACAAGCTTGCACCTGCGGCCACTGAGCATAACACCAGTCCGCAAGCCTTTATCCGCTCAGGCCGCTCCTTGACAAAGCCAATCAGCAAACACCCTATCCGCAGAAACCAGGCCGCATAGTCCGCGGACTACATGTAACAAGCCGCTCAGAAGACAGCCGGCTTTCCACTAGACCTTCCACCAGGCCGCACATCTCAGTCCGCCCAGTTCGCCTAGTCCGCCAAAGCTGTCCGCCCCAGGCCGCCCGGCATGTCCCGTCAACCACTTCCACTTCACAAAATTCAACACTCCCCCTTGAAGTGGGAAGTGGTGACCAAGCCTAGCAAGCTGCGCAAGCGTTCAAAGGGCCCCTTCGATAGTGGCTTCGTGAAGATGTCAGCAAGATTATCTTCACTCCGAACATGCCCGACCAGCAGAGACCCCTCCAACACCTTCTCCCTGATGAAGTGGTGATCAATCTCTATATGCTTGGTCCTGGCGTGACACACTGGATTGTTAACCAGTTTGAGAGCACTCTCATTGTCACCCCGGAGTAAAGTAGGCCCTTGCACTTCTTCATGAACATCCTCTATAAGCCTCCTCAACCAAACGGCTTCCCGAGCAGCCAAGGCCGAAGCCTTATACTCCGCCTCTGTGGTTGAAACCGACACCGAGTCCTGTTTCTTGCTACACCACGAGATGCTAGCTGAACTACAAGTGAACACATAACCTGAAGTAGACCTACGATCATCCGAATCACCGCCATAGTCAGCATCTGTGTACCCGAGCAACGCAAACTCCATGTCCCTTCTATAAAGGAGTCCCATATCAGAAGAAGCCTTGACATACTTCAGAATTCCTTTTACCGCCACTAGATGAGATTGCCTTGGTTCAGCCATATACCGACTTACTCGGCCAACAGCATAAGCAATATCCGGCCTTGTAATCGTCAGGTAAATCAAGCTCCCAACAAGAGCCCTGAACACCAAGGGATCATGAAGAACCCTTCCCTCATCTCGTCGAAGTTTCAGCCCAGATTCCAGTGGAGTAGAGCACTTCTTCCCTTCGCCCATGCCGAACCGCTTCACAATGCGATCAGCATACCCTTTCTGGCTAATGAGAACCCCGCACTCCTTCCTCTCCACTTCCAGACCAAGAAAGTGATGCAACTCTCCCAAGTCTTCATCTCGAAGCGTATCGCAAGCTCTGCCCTGAGCCTTGCTACTTCCCCCTCCGAGTTCCCTGTGATGATCATGTCATCCACATACAGCAGGACCAAGACTCGTAGCTCCCCCTTCTTCTTGACGAACAAGCTTGAATCCGAGTTGGAAGCAAGGTATCCACAGAATTGCAAGTACTCTGCAATCTTCCCATACCACGCTCTAGGAGCTTGCTTCAACCCATAGAGAGCCTTCATGAGTTTGCAGACATAGTCCGGATGCTTCTCAGAGACAAAACCAAGCGGCTGATCCATGAAGATGTCCTTATCAATCTCTCCGTAAAAAAGGCATTCTTCACATCGAGTTGCCACAATCTCCATCCCTTGCTAGCAGCCAAGGCGATCACCACTCTTACTGAAGTCATCTTCGCAACTGGACTGAATGTCTCCTCATAGTCTTCTCCATACTGCTGTGAGAATCCTCTAGCGACCAGGCGAGCCTTGAACCGATCAATGCTCCCATCAGCCTTCTTCTTCAACTTATACACCCACTTGCAAGTAACCGGAGTAATGCCATCAACCTTGGGCACAAGGTCCCAGGTTTCATTCTTCTTCAGAGCATCAATCTCTTCCTTCATGGCATCATCCCACTCCTTCACTCCAATGGCCTCATTAAAGTTTGCAGGCTCTCGCTCATCCAGAGGACCTGCAAAGAAGCATGAGACAAAGCTCACTGCATTCCCATCACAGTACCGAACCGGTGGCTTAACCACCCTCTTCGATCTCCGAAGAACCGGCTCCTTGCTCACGGCTTCCGTTGCTTCTTCGGGCTCCACTCCTACCTGGGGCAAGCATTGAGCAGTGCTCCCCCTGCTTCCTGAGCCAGAAGGCTCAGCCTCGGAGTTCGAAGCAACAGGAGCTGCTGGTGAAACAGCAAGCTCCTCTTCCAAGCCTTCAGCAGCCTCCACCGGTGCTTCATCAACCTTGCTACTTCCGGTTAGCTCCACCGAGCCACCTCCATATGACGTCAGCTCGTCAAAGACAACGTCTCTTGACACCACGAACTTCTTCGTCACAGGGTCCATGCATTTCCATCCCTTCTTCCGCTCATCATAGCCAACAAAGACAAGTTTCCTTGCCTTCGCATCCAGCTTTGTCCATGAAGCATCCGGGACATGCACGTAGCAAGTTGAACCGAACACCCGAAGGTGTCCAACACTCGACTTCTCCTTCAGCAACAGCTCAATAGGAGTCTTCATGTTGATAGGGCTGAGTGGCATCCGGTTGATAACATAAGCAGCACAAGACATTCCCTCCGCCCAAAAGGACCTTGGGATATCTTTCGCATGAAGCCAGCATTTGCAGGTCTCCGTCAGATGACGGATCTTCCGCTCCGCTACCCCATTTTATTGTGGAGTGTGAGCACAAGTAAGCTCCCATTGGATCCCGTGCTTCCTGCAGAAGTTAGAAAACTCAGAGGAGACAAACTCACCCCCGTTATCAGTTCTAAACTTCTTAATCCGCAAGCCAAGACGGCCTTCTACCAACTCCTTGAACTCCACGAACAAACGGAAGGCTTCCGACTTCTCCTTTAAAAAGTACACCCAAGTATACCTTGAGTAGTCATCAACCAAGACAAGCATGTATCTGCTTCCACCAAGGCTGGCAGTAACCGTCGGTCCCATCAGGTCGCCATGAATGCACTCCAGTGGTTTCTTGCTCCTTGTTTGTGATTTATCAAACGGAAGGTGATGTGCCTTACCGTATTGACAGCCCGCACAAACATGTCCATCACCAAAGGAGGACAACTTCGGCAACCCCCTCACCAAACTTCTACTCGCCATCACCTTCAGCTTGTCCATGCCAACATGCCCCAGCCTCTCATGCCAGATAGCAGAGCTATCATTGGCCCTCATCTTATTAACATAAGCATTGGTGGAAAGAACAAACAAGTTCTTCACCCTCCTCCCAACATGAGCAACATCAGCCTTTACCGCTGATACGTTGAGAAGGAATCTCACGTCTGTTGGCCCAAACAGAACGTGATACCCAGCGTCCACCTCATTGGTCACCGAGAAGAGGTTTTTCTTCATGCCCGACACGTGATACACACTCCTTAACGTGAGTGGCCCCTGATCACTACCCAATGACACGACCCCCTCTTTCTCTACTGCATAAACAGTATTATCAGCAGTGATAATAGCTTCATTACCTGAGTAAGCCTGCATGGAGGTGAACTTCGATTTGTCTCCGGTGAGGTGATGACCACACCCGGAGTCCACGATCCACTCGCTGTTGAAGTCCTCAGCAGACAAGGCCCGGACACAAGTGCCCGCATAAAAGCTCTGCCCCATCCTGCTTCTTCACTTCTCGAGCAAGCTTCCTCCTTTCCCGCAGCATGCCCAGGCTGCAGTTTGACCTTGCAGTCCCGCTTGAAGTGCCCTCGCTGATGACACCGGTAGCACTTCAGATTCTTCTTCCAGTCCTTAGGAGCATTGCTCCTCTCCGGCGGATATGAATTTGAAGTCTCCTTCTCACCAGCGGCCTGCACCTTCTTCTTCTTCTTCCCTTCCCATCCTTTCTTCTTGCCTGAGAAGAGAGCTTCGCTACCTTCCTGATTCAGGTTCACTCCAGCCATCTGCCTTGCTAAGCTCTCCTGCGAGGCAAGCAGATTCTCCAGCTCCAGCAAAGACGGCTGAGTAGCCCACCCTTGAACAGATGTGACAAAGGCCACATACTCCTTCCGCAAGCCGCAGATAATGTGCCTTTTCATCCTTGCCTCAGAGATAGGCTCATCAGGATCCAGTGCTGACAGCTCACCGCACAAGCTCTTCATCTTTAAGAAGTACTTGGAGATGGAAAGGTCTCCCTGAGTTGCCCTGGCCAACTCATTCTCCAGGAACTGAAGCCGCGCCACATTCTTCCTATTGAACAACTCATCAATGGTTGTCCAAATATCAACAGCCGACTCACATCCAACGATGTGATCAAACAGTTCTGAAGACATGGCTCTCTTCAGAATGAACTCCGCCTTAGCATTTGTTCTTCTCCAGAGCCTAACCTGCTCAGCAGTACCGAAAGCAGTAGTGACTTCCTGCCTGTCGTCACCACCGACGACTTCCCACAGCTCCTCGCCAAGAAGATAACTCTTCATGCACGACTTCCACTTCTTGAAGTTAGTCGGCGTTAAGAGTTCAATGCCCAGACCTCTTGCAAAGCTCCCTTCCATTGCAACACATGTTGGCAACCTTTCAGCAGCTCCGAGCAACAACACAGGTTGATCACCACTCAATCACTGAGTAACAACACTGGCTGACTTTCGCTCACGCAACTGAACCTCAGAAACCTGGCTCTGATACCATGTTAAATTTTCTCAACGTGGTCAGCAAGATAGCCCAAACGCCAAATTAATATCTTCGGAACTACCCAATTCGCACGTTGAACCAGCGGAAACCAAGGAACAGAGGTAAATCCCAACAAACAATGGAAGCACAAGCAGGTCTTTTATACATTCACTTCTTTACAACATGAGACATACATAGCGAGACATGATTTCGCTAGTATAATAGCTGTAAACAAAAAGCACCAAAAAACAAGCCGGGCGGACAGCACCGGAGTCCGCCGAGACCGCGAGGTCGCCGAGACCGCTGAGCTCGCCCAAGCTATGCTGCAATCCGCCGAATAGACACGGAGTCCGCCGAAGCCGCGAGGCCGCGCGGACACACCGTTATTCGCCTCCTGCTGAACCTGAACTGAGGAACACCCCTACCCGCCTGAAGCCGGCGGACAGGTTATTGAAGCTGGCAAAGATGAAACAGAACTGACAAGCCGCAGAGCGACCTCCTGCTGAGTTCGCAGAGACCGCACACTTCCAAGTACTTGACCGAAGTCACAGCCAAACTACTGGCTCCTTGAAGCTACCCGCGCGACCTGCACACAGCAAACCGTC
Organism: Platanthera guangdongensis; assembly: GCA_039583875.1. Taxonomy (NCBI): domain Eukaryota; kingdom Viridiplantae; phylum Streptophyta; class Magnoliopsida; order Asparagales; family Orchidaceae; genus Platanthera; species Platanthera guangdongensis. The sequence goes on along the minus strand of CM077153.1, from coordinate 279,013,447 downwards.
AGCCTGAAACAATCCGCGCGGACTGGCAAACACAGACCGCAGCACTTCGCTCAACCCAACTTACTGTTCACTCTAGTTACTTAGGTTTGCCAGGGGGGTCCTATTTATAGGCAAGGTGAGGAGTGTGGTCACCGCCCAGGAGATAGCGACACCGCCCCAGCCCGCGCGATAACAAAACCATCGTCCGCTGAGTCCGCAAGGACTTAGCCGGATACCAAGGAAAACCGCTAGGAGCATGGCAACCATTGATGAACCCTCTCCAGTCCGCCCAAGCTATGCGGACAAGGCATCAGCCCGCAAGCTCCAACCACTGCAGGACAGCAATTCCCTTCAATGGCAGTCCGCACCAACCCGAGGCAGTCCGCAAGACTCACACCTCAATCTGCCACAAGTCCACGACCAAGGGCAGATAACAACAGTCCGCCCGGTCACAGCGGACTTGGCGGATACCACGGACACCATGGCCTTGGCACAAGGTGTGACCAAGTCCAAAACCATCAAGGGCCAATGCGAGCATGGCGGACTCAAACTCTCGTCCGCCAAACACCCTAACACAGACCGCCATCAGTCCGCGAGCTCCTCGCACTCCTGTCCAATGCAGCAGCCAACCCCGGACTCCAAACACCAGTCCGCCAATCGATCTCCACAGCAAATCGCCTGCTGTGTCACCAGAGCTCGACAAGGCCTCAGCCAAGCTCTAAGCCCAGTCTGCAACAGCCCACACCGCAGACACTCCAGTCCGCAAGCTACCCGCGGACACGAGCCAAACCGCCTATCAGCACAAGCTTGCACCTGCGGCCACTGAGCATAGCACCAGTCCGCAAGCCTTTATCCGCTCAGGCCGCTCCTTGACAAAGCCAATCAGCAAACACCCTATCCGCAGAAACCAGGCCGCATAGTCCGCGGACTACATGCAACAAGCCGCTCAGAAGACAGCCGACTTTCCACTAGACCTTCCACCAGGCCGCACATCTCAGTCCGCCTAGTCCGCCTAGTCCGCCAAAGCTGTCCGCCCCAGGCCGCCCGGCCTGTCCCGTCAACCACTTCCACTTCACAAAATTCAACAAAGACATCTAAGGAGATGTGGGATACTCTTATTGTGTACATGGAGGGTTCTGAAGAAGTGAGGCAGGACAGAAAGTCCTTATTAAACCAAGAATATGAAAGCTTCAGGCAAGGTAGATCTGATAGCATAACAGAATGCTATAAGAAGTTCTATAGGATTGTGAATGAGCTAATGTCCTATGGTAGAGAATTCAGTAATTATGAGTTAAATGATAAGTTTCTAAGGTCCCTGACAAAGAATTGGGACACCAAGATCTGTGCCATAAGGGAAATGACAAAGTTAGCAGATATCCCTCCACCCACACTGTTTGGAAAACTGATATCCTATGAGATGCAGTTGATGGTGAGAAAAGAAGAGGAGAAATCGACAAGAAGTGAACATAAAGAAAGGATAGTGGCATTCAAGACAGAAGCCACCAGAAAATACAGAAGTAAGTCACCAACTCCACCTCCTAAAGTAGCTGAGATTGAGTCAGATGAGTCAGCAAGTAGAAATTCTGAGAGCAGTGAAAGTGATGAGGACTTTGCAGCTTTCACAAGATACTTTCAGAAGTTCTTAAAGAAGAAACAGTGGAGGACAAAGCCATCCACTTCACAAGGAAAAGATGACTATTATCAGAACAAGAAGTCATCAAAGAAAGACAGGAAAAAGACTAAGTCAGGCAAAGCAACTATATTAAAAATTGTATGTTATTGCTGTAACAGACAAGGACATGTTATTGCAGACTGTCCAGAGAAAAGGAAGGAGTCTAATGATAAGAAAAAGACTCAATTCAAGGGTAAGAAGGAAATGTCTTTTGTTGCCAAGAATGACAAAGGCCTGTCAGACATGTCTTCTTCAGAATCTGAGTCAGAAGCTGAAGCTTACATAGGACTGTATGCTGAAGAAGAAGAAGAGTTCATCCAGATCATGAACTCCATATATGAGCAAGAGGACATCCAGTGCAAAGGACTGATGGCCTTAACAGAATGTGACAAAATCCAGGAGCAGCCTGGACCTAGTAAGGTACAAAATTGTTCTTTAAGTTCAATTTCTTGTGCTAGTTCAGAATCAGATTCATCATCATCAAGTGATGAGAGTGCATCTGAGTCTGAAGGGGATATTCATCAATTGATAGATGAATATAAAGTTCTGTTGCAAGCTTTTAAGAAGAGCAAGTCTCTAACCAAGAGTCAAGCAAAGGAAATTGCTAGTCTCAAAGTTGCTGCAACTGATTTTGAGAAGATGATTGATCAAAAACTAAATGAAATAGCCAGGCTGAAGCACATAACTGTGATTCAGATGAGGACTATAACTTTTAAGAATGATCAAATCAGAAGTCTGGAGATTAGTCTTCAGAAGGAGAGAGATTTAGTTGCTAGGTTTTCTAAACCAAAGTCTGTTCTACCCTTAATTGATGAATTTGTTCATCAAAAGGGAAAAACTGGACTGGGGTTTACTAAACCTGCAAGGAATGTTAAGTCCAAGTCCAAGGGCAAAGCCCCAGCTCTCAACAAGCCAGCTGTAGATAAAACAGCTAGGGATGTACCTAAGCAAAGGTACAATAGATTTGAGTGCTGGTGCTGTGGCAAGGTAGACCACTTTGCCATGGACTGTTGGCACAATGCAAGTGCCAAAGTGAGTAGCAAACTGCCTGTTGGAAAACCTGCAGGTAGCTTTGTTAGGAGGCAAACTAACCAGTACCAAGGACCCAAGAATTCTTTGGGTTCTAAGGTCAACTAATTTGTTTTGCAGGTAAGTCCAAGTGGCCATGCCCCAATATGGTACTTGGACAGTGGATGTTCCAGACACATGACTAGAACTAGGGGATTACTAAAGGACTTCACACCAATCAAGGATGGTCCTAAAGTCACCTTTGGTGGTTCTAAAAAAGGGATCATCAAGGGTTTTGGTAACATTTCTAGCTCCCATATAACTATTACTCAAGTGTCTTATGTTAAAGGTTTGAAACATAACCTTATTAGTATAAGTCAACTGAGTGATGTAGGATATGACATCTCATTTGTCAAAGATGGTTGTCATATCAGGAGGTCAAATGATCAAGAGATCATTTTGACAGGTTATAGAAAAAGAAATGTCTACTGTCTAGACATTATGTGTGAGAGCAATGGTTCTCCAGTGTGTCTTGTAGCTGATGAGAAAGTCTCTCATTGTGTCAAATGGCACAAGAGGCTAGCCCATCTCAACTACAAGACAATTGGCCGACTCTTTAGCAAAGAGTTAGTGAGGAATGATCCTCAAGTTAAGTGTATCAAAGATGGAATATGCTCAGCTTGTCAAAAGGGCAAGCATACTAGATCCACTTTTAGTAGCATTGAAAACAAAGATGCTATGAGGTGTTTATACCTCTTGCATATGGATCTCTTTGGTCCTATGCCAGTTCACAGCCTAGGTAGGAAGGTCTATACCTTTGTAGTTGTAGATGACTACTCAAGGTTTTCCTGGGTGTTCTTCCTTAGACAGAAATCTGAAACACCTAGTGTCTTCTATAGCTTTGTCAAACAAATTCAGAATGAACTAGACAGTACAGTGGTCAAAATAAGAAGTGACCATGGTACTGAATTTCAGTCTGATAGTATGGCAAAACTATGTGAAGAATTTGGGATATTTCAGGAGTTTTCTTCACCAAGAACACCTCAGCAAAATGGCATTGCTGAGAGGAAAAATAGAACCTTGATTGAGGCTGGTAGAACCCTATTAAGTGACACATCTCTATCAGAATATTTCTGGGCTGAGGCAGTTAATATTGCATGCCATGTAATTAATAGGACTACCATTACTAAAAGCCACAACAAGACCCCCTATGAGATTGTGAAAGACAGAAAACCAAACTTATTCTATTTCAGGATCTTTGGTTGTAAGTGCTTTATACTTAACAATGAAAAGTCTTACTTGACTAAGTTTGCTGCCAAGTCCCAAGAGGGGATCTTTGTTGGGTACAACAATAATAGTAAGGCTTATAGAGTCTACAACTTGTCTACACAAATTGTAGAGGAGTCAATTCATGTAGTATTTGATGAAACTAGACTTATTAACAATGAGTTGTCTAGTAGTATTTACAGCACCACAGGTGTGACTGAGAAGATGGACAAGCTCACTATAGAAGAAGGTCCTACTACAAGACAGCAAATAGAAGATATTGGCTGTTGTCCAGGGGGAGTACTACATGTACCTAATGCAGAAGAAGACCAAGGAGTGCAGCAAGTTGAAGAAATTGAAGAAGTTCAACCTGAAGCCAGGATGCCTCCAGCTAATAGGCATCTAAGAGATCATCCAGCAGATCAAATCATTGGTGATCTAAGATAAGGGGTACAAACAAGGAGCAGAAATATGAGTGCAGCACTCTTCTCCAGTTTTCTATCCCAAGTAGAGCCAAAGAAGTTTGAAGAAGCCATCCTAGACCCTCATTGGATTGAGGCAATGCAAGAAGAGCTGAATCAGTTCAAGAGCTGCAAAGTCTGGGAGCTTGTTCCTAAACCAAAAGACCACAACATAATTGGGACCAAGTGGATCTTTAGGAACAAGATGGATGAACATGGAGTAATTGTCAAGAACAAAGCTAGATTGGTTGCTAAAGGGTATAGGCAGGAAGAAGGTATTGACTTTGATCAAACCTTTGCTCCAGTAGCCAGACTGGAAGCCATAAGGATGTTCCTGGCCTATGCAACCTATCAAGGATTTAAAGTTTACCAAATGGATGTTAAGTCAGCCTTTCTTAATGGTAATCTAAAGGAAGAAGTCTATGTGGAACAGCCATCAGGTTTTGTTGATTCAACTCAACCTAATTATATCTATAGACTTAGGAAAGCTTTGTATGGGTTAAAACAAGCCCCTAGGGCTTGGTATGAAACCCTGTCTAGTTTCCTCATTGAGAATAAATTCACAAGGGGGAAAATAGACCAGACTCTATTCCTTAGGGAATCCAGAGGTAAGATAATACTAGTCCAAATATATGTAGATGACATCATATTTGAGTCTACTGAAAGTAGTCTTTGCAAAAAGTTTGCAAAAATAATGCAAGGACAATTTGAGATGAGTAGTATGGGGGAACTTAAGTTCTTCTTGGGTCTCCAAGTTAGACAGACTGAGAATGGATTATCCATATGCCAGTCTAAGTTCACCCTAAAAATCATAAGGAAGTATGGTATGGATTCATCCAGTACCATGAAGACTCCTATGGGGTCAAGTATGTCTCTTAGCAAAGATGATGCAGGGAAACCTGTAGATGAGACTTTGTATAGAGGGATAGTTGGCTCCCTACTCTATTTGACTGCAAGTAGACAGATATCATGTATGCTACATGTGTCTGTGCTAGGTACCAAGCATGCCCTAAAGAGTCTCATTTGACAGCAGTCAAAAGGATACTAAGATATCTAAAGGGCACTCCTTATCTAGGCCTTTGGTACCCTAGGAATGGAGACTTTGAACTAACAGGTTATTCAGATGCAGATTTTGCAGGCTGCAAAGAAGACAGAAAAAGTACAACTGGAACCTGTCAATTCCTAGGTGGAAGACTGATTTCATGGAGTAGCAAGAAGCAAACAAGTATGGCTATCTCCACTGCAGAGTCAGAATATGTGACTGCAGGAAGTTGCTGTGCTCAACTTCTATGGATACAACATCAGCTTGAGGATTATGGAATTCAGGTAAGTAGAACACCACTATTTTGTGATTCTACTAGTGCTATATCAATTGCAAACAATCCTGTTTCCCATAGTAGAACTAAACATATTGAAATAAAATATCATTTTCTTAGGAAACATGTAGAAAAAGAAGATATTTTACTGGAATATGTTTAAACAGATAATCAACTAGCTGATATGCATACTAAGCCCTTAGAAGAAACAAAGTTCAATAAGTTTAAAATTGAACTAGGTATGATAAACTTAGAATAAGTTTATAGAAATGACTAAGTAAAATAGTGTCGACACACAGAGTTGTCTGTGTCGAGACAGAAATTTGGTGTCGACACTTCAGAGAAAAGGTGTCGACACATCTAGGAAGTTGATGTCGACACTTCAGAAAATTAGTGTCGACACATGATAAGTAGGTGTTGACACATCCAAGGTGGTGTCGACACTTAGGCTTTACTCAGAATTAGTATAGTAAAGTCTCGACTATGTGTCGAGCTGAGCGGTGTCGACACATAAACAAGTGTCGACACATATATATATTGACTATACTTGTGTCGACACATTGGTGTCGAGACATTATAAGTCTGTGTCGACACTTTTCAACAGTGTCGACACAATTTAAGTTAGTTAACCCGCCCTTTCATCTTCAATCCTAGAAAGGTATAAATAGGATTTCGCCATTGTCTGTCGACACGCTCACCAAAGTTTTGAGACCAAACTTGTGTGTCGACACCTCTCTTCTCTCAATTCAAATTCTTTAAACCCTAATGGCGCCAAAGCTCGAGGAGAACGTGAACGAAGGCTATGAACTGGTGCGGCATGCGTTTGACGATGCAGAACAAGAGATCAAGGATGTGGTAACCCTAGTCGCAAACTCAGGGTTAGATTTTCTTGTGTCAGAACCAACCAAGATCTGGAAGAAGGAAGTTTTAGAGTTTCTGAATGGAGCAACCCTAGACGAATCAAGATTCAAGATAAAGTTCAGGGTTCATGGAGAAAAAGTGAAGGTCTCACCAAAAAGTTTGAGAAAGGTATTAAACCTCCCAAGGATAAAGGAAGAAGATGAAGTTACTGCTTCAAAGACCAGAGAAGCTTTAACTTGGTGTGGACTGGATTCCAAATTGAAAATTGGATCAGTGTTCAATAGAAAGGGGATGAACAGCCAGGGAAAATTTCTCTCAGAAATTGTTGGCAAAGTGATATTGAGTAAGCCTGGAGGGCATGACAGGGTATCAGCCCACATGTTCAATCTTATGACAAGGATTATCTTCACCCTACAAACTGATTGATCTGTTGTTGTCTTTGATAAGATTAAAGAAAGTCTGAAGAAACCCAATTTGGGTAGAATATTAAGTCTTTACTTGGCCGGTAGTATACCAGAAGTCCTGAGTCAAGCTGCTGGATCTAAGATCAATCATATGAGGAAAATGGACATGAGACTCTTCTCCAGATGGGACCGAGTTTTAACTAAGGAGATGCCTACTCCTGAGAAAATAACTCCTCAAAAGAAGAAGAAGAAGATAGCCCATGTGGCTCAAGAGTCATTTAGCAGCTCTGAGAAGCAAGTTGTCTTTACACCAGATGATGAACAAGAACCTGGAGATGCTGGGAAGTCTCCAGCTCAACAAGAGGTTGCAGAGAGGCAGGGGGAGTTACCTCAAGCTAGCCCCATACACCAGGATTCTATCTAGGGGGAGCCTCTAGTAGTGGAAGAGTCAACTCCACTAGAAAGTGAACAAGCTAAAAACACTATTCTTGAGGTAATCACTGAGATTAATGCATTAGATTTGCCTATAGAGGATATTGTTTTGTCTGATTCATTAAATCGTGTTAATCAGCAACCTCAGATTGCTAGTCAACTCCCAGATGTTGTCATGGAGGACACATCTGTTACAGATCAAGTGGAACCCCATCAAGTAACTGATGAGATAAGAGAATCTCCATCTCTTCCTCAACAAGAATTTACTATGGAAGATCTCTTCCTTAATCTGGATCAGACAGACTTTGACAAGGAAAGTGCTGCTGCTGAGGGGGAGAATGATCAAGTTCAGGGGGAGCAAGTAGTAATTGTTGAAGAACCTACAAGGACAGAGCCTGAGAAGCCAAAGGAAGTTGAAGAGCTACCTAAGGAGAGGGTAGAAATAACAAGCACCTCAGCATCTAAAGATGAGGAGGCAGCAAGAGCTAAAAAGAGGAAATTCCAAGTATTTAAAAGAAGAAGCCAGAATTACAAAAAAGCTCTGCAAACTATAGCACCATAGCCTGCACTACAGCCAGCACCAAATGTAGATTACAGTACTTTGATGGTTGCTATACAAATTAAGCTTGATGAGCACAGGAAAGCCATAGAAACATATGTGGATGAGGGGCATAAATCTCTACAGTTTGATCTAGCCCAAGACATAAAGTCTATAAGATTTGAAATGAATCTCAATAAGAAGGAGATGACTGACTGCTTCCACAAGGGAGGGAATGCAGTGGTATACTTAGCTACTCATCAAGAGAAAATAAAGGCTCAAGTGGATGACATTGTACTAAAGCAAGGATATATACTGGAAAATCAAATAAGAATGAATGATAATTTGACTGCTTCCCACAATGCCATAGTAACAGAGATGAAGAATATAGCTGCAGGACAGACTACTTCTACTGGTACTGCTAAGGCAGAGTTTGATAAAGCTTTACAAGAGGGCATCACCGCTGTTACATCTGCTATTCAAGATTCTCAGAAGTTGATAACTGAAAAACTCTAAAGGTTAAAACCTTTCTACAAGGATGGAGTCAATTATCTTAATGCACAAATCAGATTTCAAAAGGATGATCTAAGAGATCACATGGAAAGAGAAGTCATAAAGGGGGAGAGGGTGTTAGTCAAAGCCAGCTCTGATCATGCCAAGTGGATTTCTAATTCTATCAGAGCTACTCTTGATTATCCTCCTTTATGTGATGATCACAATGTAGCAGAATCTGGGATACATCCTGCATATCTAGAAGGGGAGCAACCTGAAGTGGCTCAAGTAATCTACCCTCCAGATTTTGATATGGTACAAGCTGATATACAGTCCATGTATAGCCCACCTGAGGGACAGCGCAATGTTATCATAGAGAAGGTGGTTCAGCCAGTATCTGAGGCTTTACAGGAGGCTATACTGAAAGAACAAGCTGAACAAGAAGCTAGACTGTCTAAGAAGAGGTTCAGAGAGCAAGCTGAACAAAGGCCTGACTTTGAGCAGTGGAGTCCCACTTCAAGAAATATTATTTTGACTGCTTGGAAGGCTGCCAAAGATAATATTCAAGATAGAAACAAATGGTTTTCTGAACTAGAATGGAGAAAGCATGAGACTAGGCAAGAAGCCATAGTGCAATATAGAAGAAAGGCAAAGATGAGAAAGCTACCTCCTACTGCCCAGGAGCCTAGCAAGTACTTTCCCAAGCCTTATCATTATTTTGAGAGGCAAAAGATTAAAGCTGAAGAGCTAAAGAAGAAGGAGCTGAAAGGGAAAAAGCCTGCTGATATTGAAGAAGCTGAAGCCCCTATACAAGCCAAGATACAGTCTGGAAAGGGAATAGTGATCAAGGATGCTGAACAAAAATAGAATAGATTTTTCTTCAGTTTACAATTGTAATCTTTTGTTTTTAAACACTTTGTAAACTTTTGAAAAATGAATATGACAAAGCTGTTAGAACAATGTGCTGTGTGATATATTTATTTCATAATTGTTCTGAGATGTTATCTGTGTATACATGTTTTGTTTGATACATGTTTATATTTGCCCTGTTATATAATCCTGCTTTACATCATGTTATGATTTTATTCTGTATGGTGTATATCATTGACTAAGGGTTATGACTTCTCCAAATAGGGGGAGATTGTTGGGTACATTGGTTTAAATGTACCTGATTTGAAGAAGCCTCACCCTACTCAATGATATACATCAAAATGTATTTGATGTATTTTGAGTTGCCTTGTGCAGGTTAAGTATTTGCAGGGAAAGATGAAAAAGTTTCTAAGTCCATGTGTCGACACCTAGAGGGAAAGTGTCAACACTTAAGAGGACTTGTGTCGACACCCAGGCAAGCAGTGTCGACACTTGGAGTACTTGTGTCGACACCAGGGATGCAGAGTCGACACCAGACAGAAAGTGTCGACACAAGGAGCTGTGTTGACACTCACTGAAGAGAAGTCCAGTGAAGGAGTGTCGACACTTAGAAGCAGTGTCAACACCCAGAAGAACTGTGTCTACATCAGAAAGTGTCGACACTAGGAGGCTGTGTCGACACTCAGCAAAAGTCAACAGAGTCTAAGTATAAGTGTCGACATAATAAAGAATGTACATGAAGAAAGTGTCGACACTAGGATGCTGTGTCGACACTCAGCAAAGTTCAACAAAATATTCTAAGTACAAGTGTCGACACTAAGGAGATGTGTCGACACTCAGCCAAAGTCTCAACAGAAGAAGAATGTGTCGACACAAGGAGCTGTGTCGATACTCAGCAAGTATCAACACAGAAGGCATGTGTCGACACCAAGAATATGTGTCGACACTGAACAAGTTCAACACATGAAGATGTGTCGACACAAAGGAGTTGTGTCGACACTTACAAGAATTCAACAAAGTACTGAAGTACAAGGAATTGTGTCGACACTCAATATCAGTGTCGACACATGATGAAGAAGCTGTGTCGAGAAGTGAATTCTACAACACAAGGAGTTGTGTCGACACCTTGAAGGCTAGTGTCGACACTTTGTCAACTTGTGTCGACACTTAGTCTATAAGTGTCGACACTTAAAGACAGACAGTCTCGATACTTTCAAACAGTTACAGATTTTTCAAGAACTGACTGGATGACTTGACAGCTGCCATTCCAGCCGGTCTACTGCACCTGTCAGAGTTGTCAGAAATCAGTTATGAACCGGACCAGCCGGTTACCATGAAGAAGGCCTATATATAGGCTTATACTGTCTACAAAAACAGATGATCAAGTTGTTGAAAAGCAATTCATTGAAGACTTTCAAGTAAAGTTCTAAGTAGTTGGAGAGAGAGAGCTCCATCCAAGAAGACATCCGTTGGAACCAGGCTGAGAAGAAGGGTTCAGACTTTGTTCTGAATATTAAGTTACAGAGATCAAGGATCAGCTGCAGAGAAGATCAATCCTATTGTGTTCTACATTCAAGAAGCTTTGAAGAAAAGCCAAGTGAGATTGATCTCAGCAGAGTTCTTCCAAGAACTCATCAAGAACCTATCTACTCATCTCTCTATTCAGAGTTGTAGGTATATACACTTTGTATTTTATATTTCTTGTAAGATCCTTAGGGATCTGAGTTGTAAGCATGCAATTATAAAGGCTGAGTGTAGGGCCTCTGTGCCTGAGTGTATGAGATTTGTATCTCGGAGTGTAGGCCTGTTGTGGCTGAGTGTAGGCCTGCTGTGGCTGAGTGTAGGCTTTGTGAAGAAGCTGAGTGTAGGTCTTTGGAGAAGACTGAGTTGTAGGGCCTTGGGCCTGAGCTGTAGGAACCTGTTTTGGGGTGCTGAGTGTAAGATCTGAGGATCTGAGATAGTGGAGGAGTTTGGCTGAATCTAGTACACTACTAGATAGGCGAAGGGGGAAAGTGGATGTACCCAAACCTTGGGGAACCACTATAAATTTGTGTGTTCACTGTGTGCTTGATTGATTGCTGTGATTGCTGATTGACTGCAGTGTAGAATTAGTTATAACTTTGAGATATAAACTGAAATCTGCCTAAAAAGTCAAAAAAGATTAAGTCACCTATTCACCCCCCCCCTCTAGGTGATTAGGTACAATTTCTTTCACGCTGCCATGGCAACCTCAGGTGAGAAAGTGGAGGCAGCGAATGGCGGTGTTTCGAAGGTACCCAGAGCAAACCCGTCGAAGGAGAGTCGGCCGGCGAAGAAGCCGAACGCGGCCGCGCGCGCTCCGGTTGCGCGCACGCTCCCAGGCCGCGCCCGGGCGTGCGCGTGGGTGTGTGCGGGCGGTCTCCCCTTTGATCGGGTGCGCTCTTGTATGCGGGTGTGCACTTCTTTTGCACGTGGTTTAGGCTGCATGCGCTTGGACGCTTGACCCCAAGCCTTCATTCTTTAGGCAAACCTGACCCTTCCATCTTTGTGTTGTGCAAGTCCCGAAGCGCTCTTCCGGTCCGATGCTCCTGCGCTCATCTTTAACTGAAGACGGTATGACAATTTAGAGGAAGAAATATGGGCTTCCTGCTGATTTGGAGGTGAGGATCCCACGTTTCGAGGAGCGCGTCCAGAATCCTCCTCGCGGCTGGTTGACGATTTGCGAAGTTTCCCTGAGGTCCGACTTCTGCTTTCCCCCATGTGAGGAGGTGATCGAGATCTTGAAGTTCCGCGGGGTGCCAATTACCCAGTTTGTCCCGGTTGGAATTGCCCGAATTATGGGCTTAGTTGCCTTCTTTCACGAGCATGGAGAACGGCTTTCCTTGGACCAATTTCGAGATTGGTGTGATGTTCGCTCCGACGGCAGCGAGCGGGTGGAGGTTCATAGCAACAAAAGTTGGTTGGAGTTCGAGGCTTGAAAAGATCGCCGTCATGGAAACACTCTGTTTGGGTATGTTAGGAATTTATGGGGCCTTCCCGAGGCATGGGATACACTACCCGACTGCTGTCGCCGTGTGAGGGGGAAGGAACGAGAATTTTCTCTGGTGCTTGTGTTTTCAGAGCCCCGTGAACTAGCCAACTGCCTCTTTAATATCTTCGTCCACATGGAGGAGAATCGCCTGCTGCGGTGTGGTATCTCTTTGGATGCAGTCCAGATTGTTGGGACTTCTCAGGGAGGGGGCCGAAAGAGGAAAGTTGTGGCAGCCCCTTTTGGCGACCTTGATACGGCGGTGGCAGCGACTCCTTCTGATGCCTGTCCTGAGTCGACTCCCGAGGTGCAGATTCTCGCTTCCCCAGTTTATCAAGCGCCCTCGGAGGCAGCAGCCCCACGAATGTCCTCTTTCTTGAGGGCAATGAGCGATGCGGTGAGTGCCTTGACTCGTTGTGAAGAATTTTTCCCTCATTTTTTCATTATTTCGTGCTAACCTTGGCCTTTTTTCTTGTGCAGATAGAGACTGAAAGTGCATCTAGATCTGATATACTCTATAGGGGGGGGTGAATAGAGTATATGGTGGTTTTAAAACTTTTACAACTGCTGTTGTATTTTAGGTGTGTGTGTGCAGCAAATACAATAAACCAGAATGCAGCAATGGACTAATCACAGCACAATCACAGAGCAAGGCCAGAAAACAAAAGGAAAAGAAAGCAACCAGACGACACAAGAATTTTATAGTGGTTCCCCAAATCTGGGTAGTCCACTCTTCTACCACCCTGGTAGGAATCCACTGCAGGAAGGGGTTGATCAGGTGTCCTGGCACCAATGGGGTTTTGATCAGGTTCCCAAAAACCAAACCCTCAAGTCTTTTGGTGGGAGACTTGCAACCAGAATAATTTTGAAGGGAATTAAAACCCTGTACAGAGGTGGAGTGAGATGGTGATGAGGTCTTCTCTTTCTCAAGTCAAATGTGAAAACTTGTGGAATGTTGTTTAGCAGCTTTTCTCCCCCTGAGATGTAGAATGGTTCAGGAAGAATACTGGAGCACTGCTTCAGGGTGATAGGTCTTCAAAGACCTAGAATTCCAGGTCCAGAGAAAGTCTTCAGGAACTTCTTGTAACTGATATGAATGTATTGTTTTGAAGTTCTCCTGAGTAAAAGTAGATGAAGAAGACTCTTGATATTGATGTGATGTTCTTCTTCTTCTTCTAGATCAATTTCTCTCTTGGCCAAGAATGAATTCCTTTTCTTGTGTTGTCTGAATCACTGTCTATCTCTTTCTTGTTGTTGTCTGGTGTTGTGAGTATTGTTCTTTATGTATTACTGACTATCTCTATATATGTCTGTCTGTCATGGAGAACACTCGAATTTTGAATGTCGAGCAGTAATGACAGACGGCCTGGAAAGGAAGCAGCAATTAATTATTTCCCCAACTGTTTCAATGTGAAAACGACATGTAATAATCCAGAATTAACTGCGCATCCTAACGGTAGTATACTGTGAAGAACTGCCATTAATTGTCCAGGAATCAGCGCCATGAAATGAGACGGAAACGGAAGAAGACCTAGACTGGAATCATCGACCGAAGAACAGAATTCGTCGAACAGAGTTAAGAGTTCGTCGAGCTAAGCTGAGTTCGTCGAGCTGAGCTGAGTTCGTCGAGCTGAGCTGAGTTCGTCGAGCTGACAGTCTTCATTCGTTGAATAGACAATCTTCAATATCAGACAAACATTATTCGTTGAGCAGAGAACCAAATTCGTCGAGCTGAGAATAAACTTCGTCGACCTGAGAAAAGTTCTGGACTTGGACGAAATACTCTGCATCTGCTGAAATGCTGTGTCGACACAAAATGGTGTCGACAGATTGATCTTGGTGTCGACACAAATCATCTGGTGTCAACAGATTGGTCTAGGTGTCGACACAAATCCTCTGGTGTCGACACAAGCTGGTGTCGACTGAAATCTTGGGTGTCGACACAAATCACCTGGTGTCGACACAAGCCCTAAGTGTCGACACAGATTCTCTGAGCACAAAAATCGTCGAGTAGAGATTAGCATTCGTCGACTTGAGAAGCTGTGAACTTGAGGTCCAAGTTCGTCGAGCTCAGAACATAATTCGTCGACCGAAGCATGAAGCTGGACTTAGAGAAATTTGAAGTAGTCCTGAGAATGCTTGAAGTAGAATCCCGGTGTTCGTCGAACAAATAACATAGTTCGTCGAGCTCAGCACTACGAATTGTCTCACGATCGTCGAGCGCAGAGCTCCCTTCGTCGAGCTGAGTTCGACGAACGTCGAACTCATTTCACTTAGTCTGAAAAACTGATAGATCTGAAGTTCCTGATGGTCTTGAAGAAGGCTGGTCCATCTGAAGTTGAGATAGAGGACTGTCCTAGACTCTAAGACAAAAACTTGACCCAGACTATACATGATGGGTCGCATCCTAAGTCAGTGAACCTAGCCTAAATCAACTAGGGATCCAACAATCTCCCCCTATTTGGGTGCGGTCACTAACAGAAACTCCAAGCAAAGAACAAACAGAAAAACAAAGCAAAATTAAGAGATATATCTGACAGAGAATTTACAACACATGCAACAAATATATATATACATACTGGCTTTGTTTTAATACAAAAATATAGACTGAAATATAAGCAGAAATGAAAATAAAACACAAAATTACTTCCCTGATTTCTTCTATTTTGGCTTGACTTCTGGTGCTTTATCTCCTGGCTTCTTGAAAATGATTTCCCTATTGGGATCTGAAGCTTGAGCCTTGGTCATAGTCATGTCAGCTGCCCCTATGATGTTCAGTGAAGTGGCTCTGGGGACAACTGCTTCTGGGTGAAGATTCATGTACTCATCAACATTGAGTAGCTTGTTTGCTTTCCCAAATCTTTTTAGTTCATCTCTCTTGTACTGAGACATAGTGGTTAAGCCTGTTGTGTCCTTGCCTTCAGCTTTAGCTTTGTTGATTAGAGATAAGCCAATGATTTCTTAGAATCTTGCCATTCTGGCTGTGTTGGCTGTTTCTGGATCTTCAGGAGTGGAATAGGGCCTTTCAACTTCATGTTTCTTAGATTCCTGGTGCTGCTGCTGTTGTTGTTGATGGTGTTGACTGCCTGAAGATGGTAGCCTTGGCTGACTACTCCCAGAGGATCTCCCTGTTTGTATCTGATAAGTTTGAATAGGGGCAGATCTTTGAGAGCTAGAGCCAGAGGCACCTGCTGCTAGAGGAGGAGGAGGATGATCCTTTCTGTATCTATGCACTGGGGGAGGAGAGTATCTCCTACTCCTCTTCCTTTCTTTTTGCTGGTTCTTAGATAACCACATCCATGCAGGCATCCCTTTGTAAGGAGCAACATTATGCAAAATATAGTATGGAGTGTCTGCAGTGGGATTAGGCTTGGGAGCAGGAGGAGGAGGAGCCTTCCTTTTCTTAGAGAGCAACTTCTTTTTCTTTTTAGCAGCCTCCTCATCTGATTCATCATCATCATCATCAGAATTTGAACTCTGAGGTTTATCATACAAAGCATTCAACTTCCTCGGAGTGGCATCAGGAATGATAAGAGGTTTGTCTTGAGGGGGAATAGAAGGTTCAAAGAGAGAGGGTTCAACAACAGTAGAGACAGAACTTGCACCTGCTGCCTTGTTCTCTTCTTCAATGTCTGCCAGAATGAGCTCATCCAGATCAGGCATGGGAGAATCATCCATGACAAAATCTGGGATAGGGAAGATGTCTGGAATAGACACAGGAGTTGGAACAGCAGTAGGAGCAGCAAAGGATGCACAAAGTTGCCTGGCAACTGCTGGACTTGCTGGAGAGGTATACTGGACAAGAGCCAAATATGGCTTAGCAATCTCTACTGAAGAAAGCTTCATATAAACAGGATCAAAGATCTGAAGTATCTCAGATAAATTAACTGTGGGATTTATAAGGAAATCACCAGCAGTTGTTATTGAATCTACTGACTCATCAAAGCTACTGTTAGTGTCCATGAATTGAATAAAATCTATTGTTGTGTCTGTATCTGCAAGTGCATTTTCAAGCACTGAATCAACTGTATCTGTAGTATCTGTATCTGTAGTATCTGTATTCACTTATGTAGCTACTGCACCAGCTTCATCATGGAGCATCTCCCCCTGCCTGGGTTCAGGAGAACCTGGAGCCAGGCCCCTGAATGAAGAGCGGGCAGCAGAGAGGGCTGAGATTTGGGCAGATAAAGAATCAATGGAAGTCACTAGAGGTGTAATGGCCTCTGTGATGAGTGATTTAATAAGAGGAGTCAGTAGAGAGATGATGGAGGGAATGGTGGAAGAATCCATAAGTGGAGAGAGAATAGTAGAGGAGGAAGGAAGAATATGTGGAGGGGATAAGGGAGGTAGAACAGATCGTGATTCAGTGGGTATGGTGTAGGATGGAATAGTGGATAGGTGTGGTGGAAGAGGGGATTGAGGAGGTGAGGAGATATGTGTTTCAGTGGGGGAAACTGGAGGTGTAGGGATATGTGTAAGGTCAGGCGGTGGAGATTGATGTTGAGGTGGAGTCAATTGAGGTGCAGGAGGAGTGGGAAGAGATTTGGTAGGGGGAATGACCTCTTCAGGATCAGGGTGGGGAGTGACCTTAACGGTCCTGGTGCTCTCAGAAGCATTGATGGAGGAGGAGGAACCCTTGGAGGTTTTGGAGATTGTCCTCTCCCATCGACCGAACAAGGCGCATGTGAGGTGCTTGCTGGCGTTAATGAATGTGGTTGGGGAGATAAACATTCACTAGCCTTTTCCTGGAGGAAAATTCCCAGGATTCTGCCGTAGCAGACTTCCTTCTTGCTAGTTCTTTTCTTGATAAGGTCAAAGAAGATCATGCCCCAATCAACCTGACGCTTGTTGAGCACTACGCACATGATCAGGAATTGATGGCGAGTGATATAGTCATGTGCCAAGTGCTTGCCCATTAGAATTTTCCCTACAATGTCAGCCAAAAATTGATAAGCGGCGGACAGTTGTTTCTCCAGAAGCTTGTTAGGGTTGTTGCCGGAGAAACCCACGACTTTCAACATATCAGCATATTCCTCAACGTCCATTTCCAAGTTGTCTTCCCCATTGATCAGGCCAAAAATTTCAGAGAGTATTGCTAGGGACAGGGAAACGGTAGTGTTTCCAATAGTTCCTGTCAGATTTCCATCTTCAGAAATTGTGGCAGTGTACACCCATTCTCTTATCTCAATTGAGTGTAGCTTGATGTTGTGTGTCATGAAGTCCTTGAGATGCAATTCTTCAAGTAATTCAAGGATATACAGAAAAATTGGGTCGGAATGCTGGAAGGACTCAAAGTCCATGGAGAACGTTGCATCAAACTTCATCGCTGCAAGTGATCCTGGAGGAATCGCCATTGATGTTCTGCAAGGAAAATTACAGAGAAAACGGCGATCAAGAGCAAAGGAACTGAAAGCGCGGGACGGAGGTCAAAGAAAACCTAGATATAAGATTTTCAGAATATGAATCGACAAGCTCCGTTCCACGAAAAAGAGACAGATCTTCGAACTGAGATCGACGAAATAATTTATAGGAGAGTAGTTCGTCGAACCCATTCAGAAGAATTGAAAACAGTTCGTCGAACTCCGTTCGACGAAATGGTTTCTGAAACAAGGTTCGTCGTTCTCCGGTCGACGAAAATTGTTTCCACACAGAGAATTCGTCGATCTCCGTTCGACGAGAATCTCTCGAACTTTCCCTAATTCGTCGAACTCCGTTCGACGAACCTTAGAAAATTCGTCGAATGCAGACAGAGATTAATTTAACTCTTCTCCATCAATCATTCCCAGTTGATTTATAAAGAACAGATGGGTTTTCTCATCCAAAGGCTTGGTGAAGATATCTGCTCTCTGTAGATCAGTAGGAATGTGGATCAAGTTAATTTTCTTTTTGTCCACATTATCTCTAATGAAATGATGTCTTATTTCAATATGTTTAGTCCTTGAATGATGAACTGGATTCTATGTTATAGCAATAACACTAGTATTATCACAAAACAAGGTTGAATTATTTAAGTTGATACCATAATCTAGGAGTTGGTTTTGTATCCATAGCATCTGTGAACAGCAGCTGCCAGCAGCCATATATTCTGTCTCAGCAGTTGATGTAGACACAGATGTCTGCTTTTTGCAAAACCAAGAGACAAGTCTCATACCCAGGAACTGGCAAGTTCCAGAGGTACTTTTCATGTCCACTCTACATCCAGCATAGTCAGCATTTGAGTATCCAGTTAACTCAAATTCTGACTCTGCAGGATACCAGAGTCCTAAACTAGGACAACTCTTTATATATCTCAAAATCCTTTTTAGAAAAATAAGATGAGATTCTTTAGGATTCACTTGGAATCTAGCACAAAGGCATGTGACAAACATTATATCAGGCCTGCAAGCTGTTAAGTATAATAGGGATCCAACAATTGCCATATAATGTTTCTGATCTACAGATTTCCCTGCTTCATCAGAATCCACAACAACATTTGTAGCCATGGGTGTTTTCATTCCTGAGGCATCACCCATCCCAAACTTTTTAATAAGCTCTTTAGCATACTTAGATTGGGAGAGGAAGATACCATCAGGGAGCTGCTTCACTTGGAGACCAAGGAAGTAGGAAAGCTCACCCATGCTACTCATCTCAAATTTGGAATGCATGAGGTCAGCAAACCTCTGGCACAATTTGGGATCAGTAGACCCAAAAATAATGTCATCCACATATATTTGTACCAATAAGATTTGGTCCTTATGATGTCTAGTGAAAAGAGTTTTATCTAGGGTTCCTCTTG
This sequence comes from Platanthera guangdongensis, assembly GCA_039583875.1. Classification (NCBI taxonomy): domain Eukaryota; kingdom Viridiplantae; phylum Streptophyta; class Magnoliopsida; order Asparagales; family Orchidaceae; genus Platanthera; species Platanthera guangdongensis. The sequence goes on along the minus strand of CM077153.1, from coordinate 278,994,366 downwards.
TAAATTTATGCTCTAAAAGAAAGCTAGCTAGGGTCTCATACCAAGCTCTTGGAGCTTGCTTTAAACCATAGAGAGCTTTATGCAATATGTAAACATAAGAGGGTTGAGTTAGAGAGATAAAATCTGGAGGTTGTTCTACATAAACCTCTTCTTTAAGTACACCATTCAGAAAGGAACTCTTAACATCCATCTGGAATACCTTGAACTTTTTGTATGCTGCATAGGCTAGGAATATTCTAATGGCCTCCAACCTTGCAACAGGGGCAAAGGTTTGGTCATAGTTTATTCCTTCTTCTTACATATATCCTTGGGTAACCAGTCTAGCCTTGTTCCTTACTATGTTCCCTTGTGCATCTAATTTGTTCCTATAGACCCATTTGGTTCCAATAACTGGGTAGTTATGGGGTCTTGGAACCAAATCCCAAACTCTACATCTCTCAAACTGATTTAGTTCCTCTTGCATTGCAAGAATCCAGTGGGGATCTTGCTCAGCTTCATGGATGGTGAGAGGTTCAATTTGAGAGAGAAAATAGGCATGCATCAAGTCTTGATTGAGCTGATGTCTTGTCTGTACACCAACTGAAATGTTCCCAATCACTTGAGATCTGGGGTGATCTCTAAGTGTGACAAGATCAGTTTGTGGAGTTGGTTGAGCAACAGCTTCTGCAAATAATTCCTCTTGAGGAATGGTATTGGCTGTTGATGGAAGTTCAGTTACTTCCTCTTGGATTTATTCTTCACTATCTTCAGCAGCCTGTGGAGTGGGATGAGTTGGAACCTCTTGGTAAGGTGTAGTCCATCCATAGACTCACACATTGGTGAAACCTGTAAAGGACTATTGGTAGAAATGTCTTTCTCCTTATAAGACATGTTAGCTTCATCAAAAGACACATGGACAGATTCTTCAATTTTAAGGGATGATTTATTGAAAATCCTATAGGCCTTGCTTACTTGGGAATATCCTAGAAAAATCCCTTCTTCAGCCTTAGCCTCAAATTTTCTGATGTATCTTTTGTTATTAGTGTGGATGTAACATATGCAACCAAAAACTTTAAAGTAAGTGATTTTAGGTTTCTTTTCTTTAAGTAATTCATAGGGGGTCTTGTGTTTTAGTTTATGTATGAGACATCTGTTCAGGACATAGTTAGCTGTGTTTACAGCTTCTGCCCAAAAGGATAGAGACATGTAAGCATCTGCTAATAATGTACCGGCAGCTTCAATGAGTGTCCTATTTTTCCTTTCAGCTACTCCATTTGTTGGGGAGTTCTAGGAGCTGAGAAGCACTGCCTGATACCTTCCTTCTCACAGAACTCATGCATAAGAAGAGATTCAAACTCTGTGGCATGATCACTTCTGATCAATGCAACATGAGTATAGAACTCAATCTGTATGGTCCTGAGAAAATCTGTAAGAACTTTGAATGTATCTGACTTAGCTCTCAGGAAGGCTACCCAACTGAATCTGGAGAAATCATCAACAATAACTAAGGTGTAAGACTTCCCTCCTAGGCTTTGTACTGCAATGGGTCCAAAAAGATCCACATGAAGCAGATACAATATCCTAGGTGAATCACTTTTATTAATGGATTTGAAGCTAGCTTTAGTTTGTTTGCCTAGTTGACAAGCCCTGCATAGGCTTTCCTTCTTGTAGGGAACAGAAGGTAAACCTCTAACAAGGTTGTCTTTAGATAACCTAGATATGTTCTTAAGGTTTACATGTCCTACCCTTTTGTGCCATAGCTCATTTTGGTTACTAGTGATATTGAGTAAACAAATGTCAGTTGTGGCAGAAATGAAATCTACTAAATATATGTTTCCTTGTCTAAGTCCAATTAAAACAGTTTGGTTTTTATCATTTATAATAGAATAAGAGGTAGAGTTGAAATGTACCTGATAACCTTCATCACATAATTGACTTATAGATATAAGGTTATGTTTAAGTCCTCTTACATATGTCACTTTTTGAAGGTTACTGCTCCAATGCTTACTCTTCCATACCCTTCTGACTGACCACTCTTTGAGTCTCCAAATATCACCTTTGGTCCTAGCTTGGACTTATAGTTGGAGAGATTTGCTCTGCTGCCAGTCATGTGCTTGGAGCAGCCACTATCCAGGTACCATGTCTGACTTAGCCTTGGACAGTTCTTCACCTCTACCTGCATCAAAAAATGAAGCTCAATTGTTCTTGACCCAGGTTACCTTGGGTCCTTGGTTTGGCTGAAAAGTAAAACTAGAAATGACTGATAATGCAGGTTGAGACTTATACCCTAGAGGGTGATATCTCCTAGGTGGGATTATCCAATCAGCTACTGGATTAAATGTCTTGTTAGCTGTTTTAACATTTCTATAGGAGAAATTATTTATATTTGGTCATTCTGGGATCGACGAATTATTGTAAATTCGTCGACCAGAGTTCGACGAGTGGGGATGAGATCGTCAACCTCCACTCAGAGAATGACCATGGTCATTTTCTGCGTCCCACGTTCGTCGACCTCTGCTCGACGAACCATACATAGTTCGTCGATCGCAGTAGGACGAATAATTATTTCTGAAGTTTGCGTTCAGCGTTCGTCGATCGGGGTTCGACGATCTTGAAGGATTTCGTCGATCTAAGTTCGACGAATTCTGCTAAAATTGGTTTTTAACAGCTTTCTTCTGTTTTTTTGTTGCTATTGTCTAGGAGATTTGATTTGTTTTCTGATCTGGGTTTTTCAGTTAGTTTCTCTTTACCCTTAGCAGTGATAAACTTTATGGGAGTGGAAAGTATATTCTTCTTTATTATGGGGGGTAAACTTGATGAAGCACCCAAGCCCAGCCTGCTATTTAATCTGGCATTTACTGTGCTTGTGATATCCATCAGCTTGAGGCTTCTCCCATTGAGAGATTGCTCAAGTTGTTTTGCCTCACATAATTTAGATTTTAACTTGATTATTTGTTCATTAGCTAGAGTCAATTGGTCAGTTAGTTTTCTATTTTTTGTGCTGACAGATTCAAGGTTTTCTAGTCTAGTCCTCAGGGTTTTTATCTCTTTCTCTGAGTTTATTAAATCTATGCACATAGTTTTAAACTCTACTTTAAACAAGTCAGAATTGAAATCAAAACTAGAAATCACCTGATCAACCTCTGAGTCTGAGGCACCTTCATCTTCAGAATCCTCTTCTGATCCACAGTTGCTTCTGGAGGCATCTATTGCCATTAGGCACACCTCCTTGGATCTGGCTTCTTCCTCTTCTTCACTGGAGCTGGAGGAGGATGTTTCCTCTTCTGTATCACTCCAGGACTCAGCAACAAATCCTTTGTCCTTCCTTTTATACTTGTTGGAGGAGGGTCTGCTGCTTTGTTTTCTTCTGGAATCCTTGTCCCTGCTCTTGTCCTTTTTCTGATTCTCTGGGCATTCTGAAATATAGTGCCCAGGCTTTCTGCATCCAAAACACACAACCTTCTTAGTTGGTGTCTTGTCATATTTGGGTTTGTCATCCTGCCTGGATGATTTTCTTCTAAAGTCCTTTCTTGCCATTTTGTAGAATCTTTTGGCAAAGAGGCTAATTAACTCTTCATTGGAGGTAGATGTTTCACTGTTTTCAGAAGCTTTGAGGGCCAAGCTGTGCTCCTTCCTAACTGGGGTAGTTGCCTTCTGTTCTGCTGCCTCTCTTGATTTGACAAGCTGCTCATATGACTTCAGCTTGCCTAGCAGAGATTCTGTTGAGATCTCATTGAGGCTTCTAGCTTCTTTGATTGGCCAGATTCTGGAGTCCCATGAACTGGGGAAACACATTAGTATCTTATCATTCACCTCAGTTAAGGTGATGTCCTTGTCAAGAGTCTTGAGTTCACTGATGATTGAACTTAATCTATTGTACATCTCAGCCACTGATTCTGTCTCATCCTTTCTGAAATTCTCATAGAGAGAAATGAGACTGGATCTCCTATCCTTTCTTTCATCAGCTGAGTCTGCTACCATTTGATTGAGAGAGTCCCAAATGGCCTTGACTGAGGTGCACTCAGCCACCTTCTGAAATATGTCATCTGACATTATTTGGGCCAGAATATTCATAGCCTTTGCATCAGCCATCTTAGCTTTCTTATAGGCTTCAGTGTTGTCTGGAGGTGGTACTGCACTCAGATTAGTTGATGTGCTGGCAAAAGTTGTAGGAGCTGGAGGAACACCTGTTGAAATGACAGAAAAAATATCCTCATCAATGGAGTTCATATATAATCTAATTCTTGCCTTCCAGATGGCAAACTTGTTAAAATTGCACACTGGTGGTCTGATGCTTGTATAATCCTTGTTTTGGGCCATGTCTGTGAGAACAAAATCTAATAACAGAATAAAAACAAAGAGATCTAACTAAGGGATCTTTGGGTTCAGGTGTTAGCCTGTACAACCAATCAGGTATGGTATGTTTAACTAACCTGGCTCTGATACCAATTGAAAGTGCAGTTAGATCTGATATACTCTAGAGGGGGGGGGGTGAATAGAGTATATGGTGATTTTAAAACTTTTACAACTGCTGTTGTATTTTAGGTGTGTGTGCAGCAAATACAATAAACCAGAATGCAGCAATGGACTAATCACAGCGCAATCACAGAGCAAGGCCAGAAAATAAAAGGAAAAGAAAGCAACCAGATGACACAAGAATTTTATAGTGGTTCCCCAAATCTGGGTAGTCCACTATTCTACCACCCTGGTAGGAATCCACTGCAGGAAGGAGTTGATCAGGTGTCCTTACACCAATGGGGTTTTGATCAGGTTCCCAAAAACCAAACCCTCAAGTCTTTTGGTGGGAGACTTGCAACCAGAATAATTTTGAAGGGAATTAAAACCCTATACAGAGGTGGAGTGAGAGGGTGATGAGGTCTTCTCTTTCTCAAGTCAAATGAGAAGACTTGTGGAATGTTGTTTAGCAGCTTTGCTCCCCCTGAGATGTAGAATGGTTCAGGAAGAATACTGGAGCACTGCTTCAGGGTGATAGGTCTTCAAAGACCTAGAATTCCAGGTCCAGAGAAAGTCTTCAGGAACTTCTTGCAACTGATATAAATTTATTGTTTTGAAGTTCTCCTGAGTAAAAGCAGATGAAGAAGACTCTTGATATTGATGTGATGTTCTTCTTCTTCTTCTAGATCAATTTCTCTCTGGGACAAGAATGAATTCCTTTTCTTGTGTTGTCTGAATCACTGTCTATCTCTTTCTTATTGTTGTCTGATGTTGTGAGTATTGTTCTTTCTGTATTACTGACTATCTATGTATATGTCTGTCTGTCATGGAGAACACTCGAATTTTGAATGTCGAGCAGTAATGACAGATGGCCTGGAAAGGAAGCAGCAATTAATTATTTCCCCAACAGTTTCCATGGGAAAACGGCATGTAATAATCCAGAATTAACTGCGCATCCTAACGGTAGTATACTGTGAAGAACTGCCATTAATTGTCCAGGAATCAGCGCCATGAAATGAGACGGAAACGGAAGAAGACCTAGACTGGAATCGTCGACCGAAGAACAGAATTTGTCGAACAGAGTTAAGAGTTCGTCGAGATAAGCTGAGTTCGTCGAGTTGAGCTGAGTTCGTCGAGCTGAGCTGAGTTCGTCGAGCTGACAGTCTTCATTCGTTGAATAGACAATCTTCAATATCAGACAAACATTATTCGTTGAGCAGAGAACCAAATTCGTCGAGCTGAGAATAAACTTCGTCGACCTGAGAAAAGTTCTGGACTTGGACGAAATACTTTGCATCTGCTGAAATGCTGTGTCGACACAAAATGGTGTCGACAGATTGATCTTGGTGTCGACACAAATCCTCTGGTGTCGACAGATTGGTCTAGGTGTCGACACAAATCCTCTGGTGTCGACACAAGCTAGTGTCGACTGAAATCCTGGGTGTCGACACAAATCGCCTGGTGTCGACACAAGCCCTAAGTGTCGATACAGATTCTCTGAGCACAAAAATCGTCGAGTAGAGATTAGCATTCGTCGACTTGAGAAGCTGTGAACTTGAGGTCCAAGTTCGTCGAGCTCAGAACATAATTCGTAGACCGAAGCATGAAGCTGGACTTAGAGAAATTTGAAGTAGTCCTGAGAATGCTTGAAGTAGAATCCCGGTGTTTGTCGAACAAAGAACATAGTTCGTCGAGCTCAGCACTACGAATTGTCTCACGATCGTCGAGCGCAGAGCTCCCTTCGTCGAGCTGAGTTCGACGAACGTCGAACTCATTTCACTTAGTCTGAAAAACTGATAGATCTGGAGTTCCTGATGGTCTTGAAGAAGGCTGGTCCATCTGAAGTTGAGATAGAGGATTGTCCTAGACTCTAAGACAAAAACTTGACCCAGACTATACATGATGGGTCACATCCTAAGTCAGTGAACCTAGCCCAAATCAACTAGGGATCCAACAGAGACCCAGGCCCGGATTGTGGTAACCTGGAATGACCATTATGTGAGTTTGAAAGATGGGTATCTTGCTCATTAGGAGAAGCTCCGGTTGACGTCGAGCTTGCTTGCCTCCTTGAAGAAGGAACACGATCGGGACATTGCGCGGTTCCGCCGGACCATGTCGGCGTTGAAATCTGAGCTAGAGGATGCACGTGCAGCCTTGGAGGTGGAGAAAACCCTAGTGGAGAGGACCACTCAGATGTTGAAGCACTCGAAGGAGGAGACTTCGGGCTTGGCGACCCAGTTGCAGACGGCACAGGAGGAAGCCACCGGATTTGAGACTCAGCTACGGGCGGCAAAGGCCCAAGTGGAAATGTTGTCCTCTGATAGCCACATGTCGAAGTTAAGAGCTGCGGGACTTGCAAAATACTTGGAGCCATTGGACTACATGTGATGTACAACCTTGGGCTTGCGAGAGGCCCTCAAAACGCAAACAGTCGAAACAGGCGAGAGGGACCGATGGGCGAGTGGGACCATGGGGTCCACTCGCAGGCAGCGAGACGCATGGTCTCGATAATAAGTGAGACTCCCCACCTAGGGGCGCGAGAAGGCCCATAATGGCGAGGTGACCTCATAACAAAGGATACCCGCAAGACGAGCAGGAAGGCCCGTCTCGCCGCTGGATGCTTCCCCCACTCGCTATATAGAAAAGAGGCCGTTTGCATATTTCTACACTCAAGGGGGATTTTACTCTTCTACCCCGGGTGTTTTTACCCTTTTGCCCTTGGTGGTCTGCATATAACTCTTCAGAACAGCGGAGTTTGGCTGATGGCAGACCCAACCGGGGGTATTTTGGTAATTTCAGGACAGCTCAATTTGGTTATTGGCAGTTCGAACTCAGAAACCTATAAATAGACCTATATGGGTTCTTCAGAAGCACACATCATCATCTACCTTTTCCCGGGACTTGAGAGGTTTTTTCTGTGCTTTCTGAGGAGCTCCAAGCCCAGCTTTTGGCTTTGGAGGGGAAGCTCTCAGTGATCTTCCGGATAAGCGGTGGGACCTCCCTGCTGCGGCTTAGGGTCAGTTTCTAGTCCTTCACGACCGGTTGGGGGCCGGAGCTTGGGACGAGTAGGTGTTGGCTACGCCCCTATTTTTCGAACGTTTGTCGAGGTCAATTTTTTGGCTTCAACAGTTCTGGTGCGGTGAGCGTGGAAGGTAGCCGATACAAGAAAAGCTTGAGTTTGGTCCATATGCAGGAGGTGAAGGTGAAGGATCTGGTTCAGGAGGTTCCCCATCTCGGGGAGAGGAGGCGACGAGGAAGATGCTGGAGGACTTCAAGCGAGAGGTCCTGCAGACGATCAGCTTGGCCTTCTTGGCAAGGAGCGAGTGGGCGACGCCTCAGGTACCGATAGAAAAGGTCCCGCTCTTAGGCGAGAACGCCCCTGGACAGCGCCCGGGGAAGGAGGTCCCGATGGAGGCTAGAGAGAGGGATGTGGCGGTGCGAGAGCTCTTCCCAGGCAGGCGTCCCGGGAAGGATATTCCAGCAGAAGTTGGTGAGAGGGAAGCAGCTGTGCGAGAGCTCTTCCCTGGGCATGGTCTCGCAGATCGGGACAGTCAGCCGAGGCCGCGAGACATGCCCTCTCGGCAGGCAGGTGGCGAGAGCCCATTTAGTGAGCTCATCATCTCGGCTCCGGTGCCGGAGGGGTTCCGGGAGCCCGACATGTCCTACTACTTGGTGAAGGATGACCCTGTACAACACGTGCAGTGGTTTGAAGATGTGGTTTCGATAAGGCAGATGACAGATGCCTTCAAGTGTCGGCTGTTTGCCATCACGTTGAAGGAGAAGGAATGGGACTGGTTCTACCAATTGTCGGCGAGGTCAATCTACTGTTTTGAGGATCTGCAAAAAGGTTTTCTATTGAGGTTTTCAACATCGAAGAAGCGCAAGAAGGAGGCGGACTGCCTGTTTGCGGTAAGGCAGAAGCAGGACGAGATGTTGGGTCACTACGTGGAGGTTTCAGGAGGAGATCCTCCTGGTCCAGGAGGTCCCAGGGTATACGCTGATGCTCGCATTTACTCTGGGGCTGAGACCGGGTTTCTTCAGTATGGAGTTGAAAAGGCTGTCCCCTCTCTTTTGAGGAGCCCATGGAGAGGTTGGCAAAGGAGACAAATTTCGAGAGGGCCAATCCGGAGTTTGCGAGGAAGCTTGCCAGGTTGGCAGAGGACGATGTGAAGGAGCCGGGAGCTAGAAGATAGAGAGAGCAGAGAGAGCAGAGGGAGCAGAGGGAGCAGAGAGAAGAAAGAAGGAGAGAGGAACCCCGAGGTCAGGGGCAGCAGGGACAACATCAAGTACGGGGGGCCCGGGAGCCAAACAACCAGATAGGTTGGAGGCCTCAGGAGGGTCGCCCCCAGGAGTTAGGAGGAGATTTTCAAGGAAGAGATAACTTTCGTGAGCCGAGGAGGTTCGATCAGCCGGCATGGAGGCATGGGCCGAGGGATCGCTTCCCGCAGTAGCAGAAGGCAATGGGGATCGGTCGAGGTAGAGGAGGAAGGAGAGGAGCTCGGGGAGGAGCTGGAAGAAGAGAAGATGGGGAAGGAAGACGGGGCCGGGTGGCGTTGCCTTTCTGTGACTTCCATTAGGAGGAGGGTCACGCGACGGCCACCTGCCCAGAGTTCTTAGAAATGAGAGAAGCCAGAGGGTTGAGGAGGCAGGATTCACCGGTAAGGATCGTCGAAGTACATCAAGGGGAGACAGAAGATATATGTGATGACTGGGTGGACGTAGGGACCCGAGGTGGGATCTGAGTGATCCACGAGGGAGTTGGGATCGAGGAGACTCGTAAGGGGAGCCTCCAGACCATGTTCCGAAGGGGGGTAGCCTCGACCTCTCAGAATCCCCTCTGAAGGAAAAAAATTACTTTTTCTTCAGAAGATATGCCGGATTATGAGGACCCGTTCTGTGACGCCTTGGTGATCCAGACGGCGGTGGAAAACTTCACGGTCTCCAAGATCCTGGTGGACAACGGGAGCTCTGTAAATGTAATCTTCAAGAAGGCCTTTGATGAGATGCAGGTGGAGACCAAGAGGGTCTTAGCTTCGGATGGGCCGTTGTTCGGCTTCTCAGGAGAGAGGAAGGAAGTAGCGCGAGAAGTAGGGCTACATGTGAAGTTGGGGGGCGTGTCACGGAACTGCAGGTTCGTGATCGTGGATGCCCCGAGAAGCTACAACGCCATCTTTGGGCGCCACCTCATCAGTTCCTTTCGCTGCGTCCCCTCCCTGTTTCATCAATGTCTCAAGTTCAACAACGAATGAGTGCAGGTTAGGGTCAGAGGGGACCCGAAGGTGGCAAGACAGTGCTATGTTATGACGGTCAACACCATATCTTGAATGGAAGAGGCGGAGGAGTTGGAGAAGGAAATGGCAGCGCATGAAGAGGTTGTCGGAGAGGAAGAGATTAGCCTAGAGGAGGCGAGAGAGGAGACTGGAGAGGTCATCGGAGAGGAGGAGATGAGCCTAGAGGAGGCGAGAGAGGAGACTGGAGAGGTCGTCGGAGAGGAGGAGATGAGCCTAGAGGAGGCGAGAGAGGAGACTGGAGAGGTCGTCAGAGAGGAGGAGATGAGCCTAGAGGAGGTGAGCGAGGAGGCTGAAGAGGTAGTCGGAGGGGAGGAGATTGAGGAGGAGCATTGGGGAGGAGGTGTGCAGAAGGTCCAGAGGGGCGGAGAGTTGGAGCCACAGGATGGTCGGCAGGTGTAAGTAGAAGGAGATGAGAGGGAAGCCCAGAGAGGCGTGGAGGTTGAGCAGCAGCAGAGTGAGAGCCTAGAGGAGGCGATGAGAGTTGAAGGAGAAGGAGGAGAAGAGGAGTTTGGGTAGGAAGAGGAGGCAAGGGCCGGCTGGGAGCTGTCGCGGCTGGAGCCGGCGGAGGAGGTGGTGGAGATGGAAGTCTTCACCAGCGCCGGCCAGGTACAGAAGGTGAGGATCAGCGGGGGTCTGAGCCCCGAGGACCAGGAGAGAGTGCGGGCTTGCATCCAGAGCAACGTTGACATCTTTGCTTGGAGTGCGGCTGACATGCCAGGCATCGATGTGGATGTGGCATGTCACCGCCTGAACCTGGATCCCCGGATGCGCCCCATACGCCAGAAGATGAGGACCATCACAACAAAGCTGGAGGAGCCAATCCGTGAGGAGGTCAAGAAGCTTCTGGAGGCTGGTTTTATCTCAGAGATCCAGTATCCAGGCTGGGTCTCCAACATGGTAATGGTGAAGAAAGGAGGGGGGGGGGGGGAAGTGGCGCACGTGTATTGACTTTTCTCTATTAAATAAATCATGCCCTAAGGATTGTTACCCCACTGCCTCAAATCGACGCACTGGTTGATTTAGCCATTGGTTTTTCAATTATGAGTTTTTTGGATGCTTTTTCAGGTTACCACCAGATCCGAATGCACCCTTCCGACGTCAAGGACGTCTCCTTCATCACGAGGGAGGGGTGCTTCAGCTATAAAATGATGCCTTTGGGGTTGAAAAACGCAGGGGCCACATACTAACGCATGATGGATCGAGTTTTCCAAGGGCAGAGGGGGAGGAACCTGGAGGTCTATGTTGATGACCTCATGGTAAAAAGAAAGGGTGTGGACTCGCACCTTTGGGACCTGGAGGAAACTTTCGCCACCTTGAGAAAGTTCAAGATGAGGCTGAACCCCTTAAAATGCGTTTTTGGGGAAAACGGAGGGAAGTTCCTTGGGCACCTCCTAACCCCGGCAGGGGTGGAACCCAATCCAGATAAGGTGAAGGTGATCCTAGAGCTAGAGTCACCACGCAATGCTAAGGAGGTTCAGCGCTTGACAGGCAAGCTGGCTGGCCTAAGTAGATTCCTCTCCAGGTCGGGAGAGAAATGCTCATCTTTTTTCAAAGTGCTACGGCGTAACCAAAGGTTCGAGTGGACCGCCGAATGTGAAGAAGTTTTTCAAAGGTTGAAGGAGCAGCTCTCCCTGGCTCCTCTACTTCAAAGCCCAAAGGAGGGGGAAGATCTAACTTTGTACCTAGGAGTAGGAGCAGAGGCAGTGAGCTCTGTCTTGGTTAGGGAAGAGGGGAGGAAGCAGTTGCCAATCTACTATGTTAGCAGGATCCTGAAGAAGGCAGAGCTTCGCTACCCTATCCTAGAAAAGCTGGCGTACGCCTTGATCATTTCGGTCAGGAAGCTCCGACCATATTTCCAAGCGCATTCGATCAGGGTAATGACAGACCATCCCCTCCATACGATTTTTGAAGGGGTGGAGCATTCGGGCAGGTTGGACAAGTGGTCCATCGAGTTGAGTGAGTTCGATATCACGTTCGTGCCAAGGCTCTCCATCAAGGCACAGGTGGTGGCCGACTTCTTGGCCGACTACGTTGTGGAGGTCGGGGCCGAGGAGTCGCGGCCGCAAGAGACATGGAAGATGATGGTTGATGGCGCCTCGGGAAAGCACTCCCTCGGAGCAGGGTGGTATTGATAAGTCCTCAAGGGGTTACCATAGAGCAGGCGGTGGTCCTGCACTTTCCAGCAACGAACAACCAGGCAGAGTACGAGGCTGTGATAGCCGGCCTCCGTTTGGCGAAGGAGCTTGAGATTCAGGATGTAGAGGCTTTCACGGATTCATTGGTGGTGACATCGCAGATTCAAGGAGATTTCGAAGCTCGGGATCCCACCCTTGTGAGGTACTTGTCCAAGGTGAGGGAGATCATCGGGGGGTTCCGGACGTTCTCCATCCAACATATTCCCAGAGAAGAGAGGAAGTTGTCGATTCATTGGCTAAGTTTTGACCTCGGGGAGGGGGTACCTTGACTGATCTTTTCCATCCCGCGATCGAGGAAGGGGAGCTAATGGAAGTGGATCGGCGACCCTCATGGGTGGATCCCTTCATAACCTTCTTCGTCACGGGCAACCTCCCTAAGGGGATCAAGGAGGTGAAGAACTTTCGTCATAAGGCAGCCCATTATCTCATGCATGAAGGAATCTTACACCGAAAGATGATGTCGGGTCTCCTAGCGCGATGTGTGATGGAGGGGGAGACCCGGCGGATTCTGGAGGAGGTGCACTCCGAGGAATGTGGTACCATTTCGGAGGTAGGACGTTGGAGGAAAGGGTGGTCAGGCAGGGGTACTTCTGGCCCACCCTGAGGAAGGACGCTACAGAGTTTGCGAGGAGGTGCCAAAAATGTCAGCTCTATGCCCCCCTCCAGCTCTTGCCAGCTCAAAGGCTCTGAAGTATCACGACACCATGATCGTTCGCTATTTGGGGGATGGATTTAGTTGGGCCTTTCCCACCAGCTAGTGGGCAAAGGAGATTCCTCTTGGTTATGATTGACTACTTCTCTAAGTGGCTAGAGGTTAAGGCACTGGCCAAAGTAGCCTCCCAAGTCATCAGGAACTTCGTTTGGGGGGAGATCATCTGCAGGCATGGGCTGCCTCAGTCCATTGTCACGGGCAATGGTCCTCAATTTTCAAGCGAGGAGTTTATAAGTTTCTGCTCTCAATTGGGCATCAACCTCAGGTTTGCCTCCGTCCACCACGCCAGGAGCAATGGTCAGGTGAAGGCGGCAAACAAGATTATCGTGAACCTGTTCAAGAAGAAGGTGGAGAACTTGAGGGGGAGTTGGGTGGAGCAGCTCCCCTCGGTATTGTGGGACTTGCGGACAACCCCGAATACAGCCACCGGCGAGACCCCCTTCAAACTTTCGCATGGGTGTGAGGCGGTCCTGCCTGTGGAATTTGAGGTCTGATCCCCACGAGTGGCGGCTGCAGGTGATGAAGATGAGGCTTGGAGGCTGGAAAATAAAGGAGGCTTACGTCTCTCGCTGGACATGGTAGAAGAGTTGTGCGACATCGCAGCTATCGGGCAGGAAGAGATCAAGCGAAGGATGGCGAGATACTTCGACAAGCATATCAGAATCAAACAATTCGTGGAAGGAGATCTAGTGCTAAAGAAATTTGATGCTGCGGGGAGGTTTACCCCCGTGGGCAAGCTCAATCCGAATTGGGAGGGGTCTTATATTGTTGAGAAGGTCCTGAGAACAGGGGGTTACCACCTCCAGGATGTGGAGGGAAGGACCATAAGCCACACCTGGAGTGGTGATGACTTGAAGCGTTTCTACCCATGAGAAGGGAGGACAAAAGTTGTATACTCGAATCAAGTTCATTGTAATATATTTCTCAAATTCCTTACTGTTTTTGTCTACTGTGAAATTCTAATGGCAGGAAGGTGGACGCTTCTAAACTACCCCAAGCACGGCTCGGCCCTAGGTAGACCCCATACGCAGGCTCCCATTAGCTGGCAGGTCCGAAGGCTCGCTTGTGGGGGAAAGGTCTGTCCTTGGTCCTTGGCTCTGCACTACCCCGAGCGCGGCTCGGCCCCAGGTAGACCCGCTGAGCATGCTCTCATTAGCTGGCAGGTCTGAAGGCTTGCCTGTGGGGGAGAGGTCTGGCTCTTGGTCCTTGGTTCTGCACTACCCCGAGCGCGGCTCGACCCCAGGTAGACCCGCTGTACAGGCTCTCATTAGCTGGCAGGTCCGAAGGCTCGCCTATGGGGGAGAGGTCTAGTTCTTGGTCCTTGGTTCTGCACTACCCCGAGCGCGGCTCAGCCCCAGGTAGACCCGTTGCACAGGCTCTCATTAGTTGGCAGGTCCGAAGGCTCGCCTGTGGGGGAGAGGTCTGGTTCTTGGTCATTGGTTCTGCACTACCCCGGCGGCTCGACCCTAGGTAGACCCGTTGCGCAGGCTCCCATTAGCTGGCCGGTCCGAAGGCTCGCCTGTGGGGGAGAGGTCTGGTTCTTGGTCCTTGGTTCTGCACTACCCCGAGCATGGCTCGGCCCCAGGTAGACCCGCTGTGCAGGCTCTCATTAGCTGGCAGGTCCGAAGGCTCGCCTGTGGGGGAGAGGTCTAGTTCTTGGTCCTTGGTTCTGCACTACCCCGAGCGCGGCTCGACCCCAGGTAGACCCGATGCGCATGCTCTCATTAGCTGGCAGGTCCGAAGGCTCGCCTGTATGGGAGGTCTGGTTTTTGGTCCTTGGTTTTGCACTACCCCGAGCACGGCACGGCCCCAGGTAGACCCGCTGCACAGGCTCTCATTAGCTGGCAGGTCCTAAGGCTTTCCTGTGGGGGAGAGGTCTGGTTCTTGGTCCTTGGTTCTACACTACCCCGAGCGCGGCTCGGCCCTAGGTTAACCCGCTACGCAGGCTCACATTACCTAGCAGGTCCGAAGGCTCGCCTGTGGGGGAGAGATCTGGTTCTTGGTCCTTGATTCTGCACTACCCCGAGCGCGGCTCGGCCCCAGGTAGACCCGCTGCGTAGGCTCCCATTAGCTGGCTGGTCCGAAGGCTCACTTGTGGGGGATAGGTCTGGTTCTTGGTCCTTGGTTCTGCACTACCCCGAGCGCAGCTCGGCGCCAGGTAGACCCGCTGCGCAGGCTCTCATTAGCTGACAGGTCCGAAGGCTCGCCTGATGGGGAGAGTTTTGGTTCTTGGTCCTTGGTTCTTCACTACCCCGAGCGCGGCTCGGCCCCAGGTAGACCCGCTGCGCAGGCTCTCATTAGCTGACAGATCCGAAGGCTCGCCTGTGGGGGAGAGGTCTGGTTCTTGGTCCTTGGTTCTAAACTACCCCGGCGCGGCTTGGCCCCAGGTAGACCCGCTGCGCAGGCTCCCATTAGCTGGCAGGTCTGAAGGCTCGCCTGTGGGGGAGAGGTCTGGTTCTTGGTCCTTGGTTATGCACTACCCTGAGCGCAGCTAGGCCCCAGGTAGACCCGCTGCTCAGACTCCCATTAGCTGGCAGGTCTGAAGTCTCGCCTGTGGGGGAGAGGTCTGGTTCTTGGTCCTTGGTTCTGCACTACCCGAGCTCGGCTCGGCTCCAGGTAGACCCGCTGCGCAGGCTCTCATTAGCTGGCATGTCCGAAGGCTCGCCTGAGGGGGAGAGTTCTGGTTCTTGGTCCTTGGTTCTTCACTACCCCGAGCGCGGCTCGGCCCCAGGTAGACCCACTGCGTAGGCTCTCATTAGCTGACAGATCCGAAGGCTCGCCTGTGGGGGAGAGGTCTGGTTCTTGGTCCTTGGTTCTGCACTACCCCGGCGCGGCTTGGCCCCAGGTAGACCCTCTGTGCAGGCTCCCATTAGATGGCAGGTCTGAAGGCTCGCCTATGGGGGAGAGGTCTGGTCCTTGGTCCTTGGTTCTGCACTACCCCGAGCGCGGCTCGGCCCCAGGTAGACCCGCTGCGCAGGCTCCCATTAGCTGGCAGGTTCGAAGTCTCGCCTGTGGGGGAGAAGTCTGGTTCTTGGTCCTTGGTTCTGCACTACCCGAGCGCGGCTCGGCCCCAGGTAGACCCGCTGCGCAGGCTCTCATTAGCTGGCATGTTCGAAGGCTCGCCTGTGGGGGAGAGGTCTAGTTCTTGGTCCTTGGTTCTGCACTACCCCGAGCGCGGCTCGGCCCCAGGTAGACCCGTTGCGCAAGCTCTCATTAGCTGGTAGTTCCGAAGACTCGCCTGTGGGGGAGAGGTCTGGTTTTTGGTCCTTGGTTCTGCACTACCCCGAGCGCGGCTCGGCCATAGTAGACCCACTGCGCAGGCTCCTATTAGCTGGCAGGTCTGAAGGCTCGCCTGTGGGGGAGAGGTCTGGTTCTTGGTCCTTGGTTCTGCACTACCCCGAGAGCGGCTCGGCCTCAGGTAGACCCGCTGTGCAGGCTCTCATTAGATGGCAGGTCCGAAGGCTTGCCTGTGGGGGAGAGGTCTGGTTCTTGGTCCTTGGTTCTGCACTACCCCGAGCGCGGCTTGGCCCCAGGTAGACCCGCTGTGTAGGCTCCCATTAGCTGGCAGGTCCGAAGGCTCGCATGTGGGGGAGAGGTCTGGTTCTTGGTCCTTGGTTCTGTACTACCCCGAGTGCGGCTCGGCCCTAGGTAGACCCGCTGCGCAGGCTCCCATTAGCTGGCAGGTCTGAAGGCTCGCCTGTGGGGAAGAGGTCTAGTTCTTGGTCCTTGGTTCTGCACTACCCCGAGCACGGCTCGACCCTAGGTAGACCTGCTGCGCAGGCTCTCATTAGCTGGCAGGTCCGAAGGCTCTCCTGTGGGGGAGAGGTATGGTTCTTGGTCCTTGGTTCTACACTACCCCGAGCGCGGCTCGACCCCAGGTAGACCTGCTGCGCAGGCTCTCATTAGCTGGCAGGTCCGAAGGCTCGCCTGTGAGGGAGAGGTCTGGTTCTTGTTCCTTGGTTCTGCACTACCCCGAGCGCGGCTCGACCCCAGGTAGACCCGCTGAGCAGACTCCCATTAGATGACAGGTCCGAAGGCTCGCCTGTGGGGGGAGAGGTCAGGTTCTTGGTCCTTGGTTCTGCACTACCCCGAGCGCGGCTTGGCCCCAGGTAGACCCGTTGTGTAGGCTCTCATTGGCTGGCAGGTCCGAAGGCTCGCCTGTGGGGGAGAGGTTTGGTTCTTGGTCCTTGGTTCTGCACTACCCCGAGTGCCGCTCGGCCCCAGGTAGACCCGCTGCGCAGGATCCTATTAGCTGGCAGGTATGAAGGCTCGCCTGTGGGGGAGAGGTCTGGTTCTTGGTCCTTGGTTCTGCACTTCCCCGAGTGGGGCTCGGCCCCAAGTAGACCCGCTGTGCAGGCTCGCATTAGCTGGCAGGTCCGAAGGCTTGCCTGTGGGGGAGAGGTATGGTCCTTGGTCCTTGGTTCTGCACTACCCTGAGCGCGGCTCGGCCCCAGGTAGACCCGTTGCGCAGGCTCTCATTAGGTGGCAGGTCCGAAGGCACGCCTTTGGGGGAGAGGTTTTGTTCTTGGTCCTGGGTTCTGCACTACCCCGAGCGCGGCTCGGCCCCAGGTAGACCCGCTGCACAAGCTCTCATTAGCTGGCAGGTCCGAAGGCTCGCATGTGGGGGAGAGGTCCGGTTCTTGGTCCGTGGTTCTGCACTAACCCTAGCGCGGCTCGGCCCCAGGTAGACTCGCTGCGCAGGCTCTCATTAGCTGGCAAGTCCGAAGGCTCGCATGTGGGGGAGAGGTCCGGTTCTTGGTCCTTGGTTCTGCACTACCCTGAGCGTGGCTCAGCCCTAGGTAGACCCGCTGCGCAGGCTCCCATTAGCTGGCAGGTCCGAAGGCTCGCCTGTGGGGTAGAGGTCTGGTTCTTGGTCCTTGGTTCTGCACTACCCCGAGCGCGGCTCGGCCCCAGGTAGACCCGCTGCACAGGCTCCCATTAGTTGGCAGGTCCGAAGGCTCGCATGTGGGGGAGAGGTCTGGTTCTTGGTCCTTAGTTCTGCACTACCCCGAGCGTGGCTCGGCCCCAGGTAGACCCGCTTCGCAGGCTCCCATTAGCTGGCAGGTCCGAAGGCTTGCCTGTGGGGGAGAGGTCTGGTTCTTGGTCCTTGGTTCTGCACTACCCCGAGCGCGGCTCGGCCCCAGGTAGACCCGCCGCGCAGGCTCCCATTAGCTTGCAGGTTCGAAGGCTCGCCTGTGGGGGAGAGGTCTGGTTCTCGAAGTTTTATTTCTTGGTTTTTGGGTATGGTTCTAGGTTCTGGGAAATTCTACACCACTTCGAGCTCATCCCGGTTCACGGTGGACTCGTTGCCCATGCTCTCATCAAGCTAGCAAGACAGTAAACTCACTCGATGACAGAATGGTTGGGAAAAGCTCCTTAAAACAACATCCCAGCTTAAACTTAGGAGATAAGAAATAAACTAAGACAAAAAAAACTTGAAGCAGTGCGTGTGGAGGCACTTGCAGCTGGCAGTTACAAGGATGATCTCGCTTACGGCGAGTGGATACTCGCGCGAGACAGAAGGCTCGCTCTAATAATAGGAGGGCAGGTTACATCACTAAAAGCCACTCGCGCAGGGAGTACCTAAAGGCAGGGCGAGAGGATTATATCAGTCAGATCTCGCACGCGAAGGTAAGGCAAGTGGTGACTCGCGTTCTTAGAAAAGCCAACTCTCCAGCAGGATAGCGAGACTGGACATAGCACCGTCTCGCAGGCGTGAGCGTATTAAGGGGTCGTCTCGCAGTAAGCAAAATAAAACAAGGTATAAAAAGTAAGGCGAGGCGGCGAGACGGGTAGGTAGCACCGTCTCGCAGGCCAAAACAAACCAGTAATTCATTTTGCAGAATAAAGAACAAAATAAACAAGACGGGCAAAAATATGTGCCTTTGATTCTATCTAATCATCACTGTCAGGTATCGCAAAATGAGGCTCACAAAAATAAATTTAAGTTTTACAGTAGCAGCAAAAAAGAGGAGGAGAGAGGGATTCTGGATCTTGGAGGTGGCACGTCATTTCTCCTCGCCGGATGAAGAATCCTCGCTCTCCTCGCCATAGAGCTGTGGGACAAGGTCCTGGACTGTCACTGTCTCGTAGTCATCCTTCACAACCCCTAGGTCCTTCATCATTTTCAGGACCAACTCTGTCGCCCGGATGCCGACATCTCGGCACTGCTCCTTAACCTCAGCATAAGAGTAGTGCGGCAGAGGCGTCTTAAAAGGCTCGCGGCGTGACGATGACGCGGCGTCGGCCTGAAGGCGAGCATTCTGGGCTTGCAAATCCTTGACCTCCTCCTCCACGGCCGCCACACGCGAATGCAACCTCTCCGCCATCTCGGCATCCTGCGAGACGTCCGGTCAATTAGCCAAGAACAGTTGAAAACGAAAATCTAAGGGTGAGGATAAGGCTTACCACGCCACCCTGGGCCTTCGCGAGGAGGGTCTCGGCATCGGAGAGCTTTCTCGCGAGATCATCAGACTTCTCTTGCTCCGCTGCTAAGCTTGACTCGCTGTCTTTCCATTTTCTATTGATATAAATTAGGCGGCGCTAGGAGCGGTGCGAGTACTCCATGGCGCGCATTTATGTGTGGGAGGTCTTCATCACGAGATCCCGCGAGGACTCGGTTTCAGGCGAGATGACACCAAGACCGCCATAGAGGCCATACCCCAAGGCAAAGGCATGGCTGGTGGGGACCTCCTGCTCCTTCCAAGGAGGAAGGAGAGTGGAGCTAGATACACGATTGACGTCCCGTCCCCTCTGCAGAACCAGGTCACCCGCGACATCTTGGACCACATGGCCCAAGTTGAAGTTAATGTGGGAAGAGGGGGCGGGACGACGAGAGGAGGTGCCCTCGCGAGAGGAGGTGGCAACTGGCTAGTTGGAGGTGGCAGCTGGCTGGCTGGAGGTTGCAGCAGGCTGACTGGGAAGTGTCGTCTCGCGAGTAGGCGAGACGACCTGGTGGGGAGGAGAGCGAGGCGATTGGGACTCCACTACAGAGATGGGGCTCCCCTGCGGAGCCTTCTTCTTCCCCTTGGAGATGACTATGACTTTCTTCATCTTTTTTCTAGGGGGGCTGGAGCGAGAGGGGGACGTGTCGCCTGTGGGCCTCTTCGGGGGGGATAGGTGCCAAGGACTCTCTCGCCGCCTCGACCGCCGCGTTGGTGACGTCAAGGCCCTTTACAAGTTGGATATTGCTTTTGTAAGGAGGGTGGACTGGTACTACTCGCTCCCCTAAAAACAAACAAATTGATGAGGTGACGTGACGGAAAAATAATCAAGCATAAAGAGAGACAGGAAGGCGAGAGTACCTTCGCCAGGGAGCACCGTAGGCAGCGAATCGAGGCCTCACCGTAGAAAGTTAACTTCGAAGTTTTTGCCGACGAAGTAATTGAATAACAACTTCTCTGTGCCACCTACTTGCGGGGATGCGTAGAAGCTCTCGGGAAGCGACACCGGAGCGAGCGGGACGCCCCCAAAGTCGCCCCGGATGAAGACGAACTTTGTGAGCCAGTGGTGAATTTTGTTGGGTGTCTCGCACACCTTGATCCCTTACCCGGTGAAGTACGAGACGTTGTCGGCGTTGGCGTGATAGATGAAGAGCTTGCGGAAGACCGTCAAGCTGAACTCAATGTTCTCCCGGCGCATGTAG
The DNA here is from genome assembly GCA_039583875.1 of Platanthera guangdongensis. Classification (NCBI taxonomy): domain Eukaryota; kingdom Viridiplantae; phylum Streptophyta; class Magnoliopsida; order Asparagales; family Orchidaceae; genus Platanthera; species Platanthera guangdongensis. Next base: position 278,974,089 of record CM077153.1, on the reverse strand, counting down.
CAGGCGAAGGCAATCAACACCGAAATGGCGTTCGGGTTGAACTGCGCCGGGACGACGCCGAAGTATTTGAATACCTGCTTTACCTCAGGCCATAGAGGCAACCTCAACCCCGCCTCAATGTGCGAGATGGGGAAGGCGAGCTCTCCCGGATAATAGGTGTTGATCGACTCGCCAACTTTCGGAGGTCGCGACTCGAGTCACTCCTCCAGATATTGATGGGCAAAATTGTGGTAGTCTTCTTCTGAGAGCCTGCCGAGCTGGAAGTCATGGTCTGTAAACCGCTTCCCGCAGAGGCTGCGCCCCTCGCCTTCCTCAACTTTTTTCTTGCCCATTTTTTGCGAGACGATTGTTGGCGAGATGACCGAGAGAGAAGAGAAAAAGAAGGATTGGCGAGACAACCAAAAGAGAAAAGGGCGAGAACGGTCGGCGAGACGAAATGAATAAATGGGCAAGAGCTTGGGGGTAACAGGAGCGAAAAGCGCGGCTATCCTTCTGATCCAGGGTCAGGTATATTTATAGCGGATATAGGGCAATGATTGATGGGCGGGAAAATGTGTACAGGAAGGGGAAGAGTCGGCGGTAGATTTTCTCTCTCTCCTCAACCTCGATCGGCGCGGCCCATCACAATCACAAAGCGATTAAAAGAAATTAAAGAAAACGAAGGAAGTAAAACAGCAGCAATAAATAATTAAAGGTATCATCCCGCATACAACGAGCACAATGTTCTCAGGCATTGCCAGCGAGACGGCAGCACAAGGTGTCATCTAATTATTACAGCATTCAAATACAAATATAAAGAAGAAGAGGCGAGACAAAAGGCCTTCAATACAGGAGCCATTGCTAGCGACCACCACGAGCTCCCGCGCTGGGGGGGCCTACTGCGCGAGTGGAAAGCGCGAACAGACTCAAGCTCACGGTGCGTGAGACAGAGCTGCATGTCGACCTCGCTGATGATGGCATCGGGGTTGGTTCCGTCAACATCCAGCTCAGCATCCGCCTCGGAAGATAGGCGAGCGCACTCGTTCTCCAGCCATTCGATCTGCTTTTCCACCGCTTGCTTGTCATGCGCCAGCGAATGGATGATACACGCGTGCTTCCGGGACAGCTCAGCCGTCTTACGCTTCATCTCCGTCGGGTTCGAAGGGTCGCCCAGGTAGTCTTCAATCCCATCCACAGGAGGAGGAGGCGAGACGGATAGTCGCCTAGGCTGCTCCTCAGCATGCGAGTCGGTCTGGGCGCCTGCGCAAAGAGTGCAACCGCAGGGTGAAAGAGGCTCCCGCAGAAGGGAGTGAGAATAGCGAATGGGACACGAAAGAGCGAGGGAAGGTCTTTTACCAGGAAGGTGGGAGGTCCCGGCGACCTGGGAGGGGTCATCCCTCCTCTTGCGGGGAGTAGTAGGAGGAGTGGAAGGTGGCTGCGAGTCGAAATCTTCACGGCGGACAGAGGAGTTGTCTCGCAGACTTCCCTGTCGCTGCGAAACCGCAGGAGCTCCCTGTACTTGTTATTGTTGTCCTTAGGCTCTGATCGCCCTTTTTTATCATTCCATCTACTTTGTATGACATTATTTTTTACGTCATCTTAGCTATTTTGTTTGCACGGCTCTGGTCCATGGCTTTGTGTGCACGAATTTAGTCCATGGTTCTGTTTGCGTGGCCCAGGTCCGCGGCTTTGTTTGCATGGCTCAGGTCCGCCACTTAATTTGCACGAGTCAGGCTCGCGACTTAGGTTGCATAGCTCAGGTCCGCGACTTTGTCGCAAAAGGGGGAAAGGCCCTTGCGAGGTTGCACGAGTCAGGCTCGTGGCTTAGTTTGCACGAGTGCTGCTTGCGGCTTAGTTTGCACGAGGGCTGCTCGCAGCTTCTTTGTGAGTGGGGCAGGACCCCACGGGGTTGCACGAGTCAGGTTCGCTGCATATTTTGCACGAGCGCTGCTCGCAGCTTCTTCGTGAGGGGGGCAGGCCCCCACGGGGTTGCACGAGTCAGGTTCACGGCTTAGTTTGCACGAGGGCTACTTGCGGATTCTTTGTGAGGGGGGCAGGCCCCACGGGGTCGCATGAGTCAGGCTCGCGGCTTAGTTTGGATGAGGGCTGCTCGCGGCTTCTTCATGAGCGGGGTAGGCCCCCACAGGATTACACGAGTCAGGCTCGCGACTTAGTTTGCACGAGGGCTGCTCGCGGCTTCTTCGTGAGGGGGGCAGGCCCCTACGGGGTTGCACGAGTCAGGCTCGTGGCTTAGTTTGCACGAGTGCTGCTCAGGCTTTTTTGTGAGGGGATAGGCCCCCACGGGGTTGCACGAGTCAGGCTCGCGACTTAGTTTGCACGAGGGCTACGCGCGGCTTCTTCTTGAGGGGGCAGGCCCCCACGGGGTTACACGAGTCAGGCTCGCGACTTAGTTTGCATGAGGGCTGCTCGCGGCTTCTTCATGGGGTGGGCATGCCCCCACAGTGTTGCACGGGTCAGGCTCACGACTTAGTTTGGACGAGGGATGCTCGCGGCTTCTTCGTGAGGGGGGCAGGCCCCCACTGGGTTGCACGAGTCAGGCTCGCAGCTTTGTTTGCATGAGTACTACTCGCGACTTCTTCGTGATGGGGGCAGGCCCCCACGGGGTTGCACGAGTCAGGCTCGCAGATTAGTTTGCACGAGGGCTGCTCGCGACTTCTTTGTGAGGGGGGGAGGCCCCCACGTGGTTTGAGAGTGTCGCCCTTCCTGTTTGAATATACAAGATTTCCAGCAACATAGTGTAATACTTTAATAAAGATAACTTGCACGGACCAGGCCCGTGGCTCACACATATCATTAAGTCTTTTTTTACAAAATACACTACACAATCAGAAAAACATAAAACAGGAAATCATTGATAAAATCAGCGCAAGTTTTGCTCATTCCAAGTGCGGGGGAGAGTCTTTCCTTCGGCGCTGTGTAGCCTGTATGTTCCTTGTTTAACCATAGTCGTGACGACGAAGGGGCCTTCCCAGGTTGGAGATAGCTTGTCACCATGCGTTCCTTTCCCAGCCGCTTCCAGAGTGCGGAGGACCAAGTCTCCCACGTTGATCGATCGGGGATTCACCTTGCGGTTGTAATAGCAGGTTGTGCGCTGATGGTAGGCTACAGTACGGACAACGACTTCTTCACGAATCTCGGAAAACCAAATCTAGATTATCTCAGAGAGCGTCGTCGTTCGCCTGGAGGTTGAAGTTGGAGACCCGGGGGCTTTGAACGTCGATGTCGACCGGGATGATAGCTTCAGTACCGTAACAGATATTGTACTGTGTTTCTCATGTGGGGGTCCTCTCCGTTGTCCAGTATACCTATAGCACGTTGGGGAGCACGTCGACCCACTGCCCCCAGCGTCTTCAAGCCGCGCCTTTAGTCCCTTCAGAATGGTTTGGTTGGTCACCTCGACCTGCCCATTGGATTGGGGGTGTGACACAGCCGTATGCCGCAACTCGATCTTTAAGTCCTCGCACAGCTTGGTAAAAGATTTTCCCGTAAACTGAGTGTCATTGTCAGTGATGATAACTGTTGGTATGCCGAAGCGGCAGACGATGTTCTTCTAAACGAATTGATTTGCGTTCTCCTCGGTAATATTGGTGAGAGGCTCTGCCTCTACCCAGTTGGTGAAGTAGTCGATGGGCATGATGATGAATTTCCTCTGTCCCGAGGCTTGTGGTAAAGGGACGAGGAGGTCTATCCCCCACTGAGCGAATGGCCAAGCTCCTTGCAATGTGTGAAGGGCAACGGGAGGTTGTCGGGGGATGTTGGTGTGTAGCTGTCAACTTTTGCACTTTTGCACAAAGTCTGTTGCTTCCTTTTTCATGGTTGGCCAGTAAAAACCTTGGCGTAGGATTTTTCAAGCCAAGGCCTTTCCGCCGAAATGCTCTCCGCAGACTCCTCCATGAACCTCGCGGAGGGTATACTCAACGTTTGCTTCTGTCAAACACTTCAGGTATGGCCCCGCGAAGGACCGTTTATACAGTTATCCACCGATCAGTGTGAAGGTGGCCGCCCTCATCCTAAGGCGTCAGGCCTCCTTCTGGTCCTCAGGCAGCTGCTGGCTCTCTAAGTAGTCTACCATGGGAGTGATCCATGACTTCTTTGATTCTCCGATCTCCACCACTTCCCACGATCCCTGGATGCTGGGAAAGACAATTTCTTCAACCCGACATCTTCTTAACTGATAGCGAGAGGGAGATGTGGCCAGCTTTGATAGGGTGTCCTCTCGGGTATTCTGTTCTCTGGGGATGTGGAGAATTTGGGCTTGGGGTATCCAAAGCAGGAGAGATTTCGCAAGTTGGAGGTACTGGACAAGTTGCTCACTCTTTGCCTCAAAATCTCCTTCCACTTGGGACACGACGAGCTGGGAGTCGGAGTAGATTGTTAACTTCTTGATGTGACAATCGATGGCGAGCCTGGGTCCTGCAATTAAAGCTTCATATTCTGCTATGTTATTAGTGGAAGGAAACTTCAGCCGGAGTCCGTACTATAAAGTGACGAGCTTTGGGCTTATGAGAAGCAAACCGGCTCCGGGGCCTGCTATTCCGAAAGCCCTGTCAACGTACATAGTCCACCCTTATGCTGGCTCTGTCGGTGCGGCTCCTGGCTCTGTTGGCAAGGTATTTTCAACGATGAAGTCTGCTAAGACCTGAGATTTAATGATGGGGCGTGGCAGGAAGTGGATCTTAAACTCGCCTAGCTCAACCGCCCACTTAACCAGCCGGCCAGAAGCCTCAGGCTTTTGAAGAATAGCGCGGAGAGGTAGCTCGGTCAATACTTTGATGGTGTGGGCCTGGAAGTAGGGGCGAAGTTTCCTTGCTGAGAAAACAAGCTCCAGAGCTGTCTTATCCGTGACCGGATACCGGGTTCCAGTGTCTGAAAGGATATTACTAAGGTAGTAGATGAGACGTTGAATCCCTCCTTCGTCCTTTACCACCACAGAGCTTAGCGCGACCGGTGTGATAGCGAGGTACAGAAAAAGAATCTCCCCTGGGGCCTGCTTTGATAGTAGCGGAGGGGACGCCAGGTACTGTTTCAGTGACTCGAAAGTCGATTGGCATTCGTCTGTCCACTGGAAACCTGTGGTTCTGGCTCCTCGGAGAATTTTGAAGACGGGAAGGTACTTATCCCCGGTCCATGCCAAGAATTGAGAGAGCGTTGTGATTCTCCCATTCAATCGTTGCACTTTTTTAAGGGATCGAGGCGGTGACATATCTTCCAAGGCCTTAATCTTCTCGGGGTTGGCCTCTATCCCCCACTGGGTTACCATGAACCCCAGGAATTTCCCTGACGTTACCCCGAAGTCACATTTATGGGGTTAAGCCTCATGTCGTACTGTCTAAGGATCTTAAAATACTTTTCGAGATCTTTCAAGTGACCTTCCTGATGGATCCTCTTAACCAACATATCGTCTACATATACCTTCGTCATCCTACTGATAAGGTCTTTAAATGCCTTGTTCATGAGTCGTTGATAGGTAGTTCTTGCGTTCTTGAGGCCAAAGGGCATTACTCTGTAACTGTAAACCCCTTTGTCAGTTCGGAAGGCGGTATGCTCCTCGTCCGCAGGATTCATTCGAATCTGGTTGTACCCGGAGTATGCATTCATGAAGCTGAGGAGTTGGTGCCCAGCGGTCGAATCAATTAACTGATCAATTCTAGGGAGCGGGAAGCTGTCTTTGGGGCAAGCTTGATTAAGGTTGGTGTAATCCACGTACATCCTCCTCTTTCCTGAAAACTTCTTTACTAGGACAACATTAGCTACCCAAGTAGGGTATTTCACTTCTCGGATGAACTGGGCGCTGAGGAGCTTCCCTACTTCTTCTTCAATTGCATGGAGACGTTCTGGAGCAAAGTTTTTCTTTTTCTGGATGACAACTTTGCGTGTCGGGTTGATGTTGAGGGAGTGCTGAATGATGTGAGGATCCATGCCAGGCATATCTTCCGGAGCCCAGACAAAGATATCCTTGTTCTTCTGGAGATAGGATGTCAATTCCTCTTTCTCTCGCTGTGGTAAGAGCGACCCGAGTTGGACTGTGCGAGCCGGGTCCATTGGAGAAAGGGGGACTTCAATTAGCCCCTCTATAGGCATCACCCGCTGCAATATCGCCTCATCGCGCAGATCGAAGTCGTCGATGTTTAATGTGGTGGCCTTGGTTGGTTGCGCATGCTTGGAATAGCAATTCCTGGCGGCCTCCTGATTGCCGCGCACAACTCCGACTCCTCCCGGAGTGGGGAACTTCATGGCTAGGTGAGTAATCAAGGGGATAGCCTTTAAGATGGACTGGACTGGCCTCCTGAAAATGGAGTTGTAGGCAGAGCTTGAATCTACCACGACGAACTGGACTTCGTGTGTCACTTGCCTTGGAAATTCCCCCATGGTAACTGGGAGGGTAATCATGCCCAGTACCTGGACTGGATGGTTGTCGAAGTCGTACACCGGCCTGTCCGTCGGCGTTAGATGTTGTCTAGAGAGCTTCATGCTCTGAAGGGTGGAGTAGAATAGTACGTCGACTGAGCTTCTGTTGTCGACGAGGATTCGCTTAACATTATAGCCAGGATCCCCGACCCCGATGCTGATCACGAGAGGATCTTGGTGAGGTGTTCAGATTCCGGCAAGGTCTTCATCTCCGAAGGTTATGGTGGTGTCTTGTCTGCACTTTCTGTCTTCATCGAAGCCTCCTTGCGCACCGATTAAGAGGATTTGAGCTGAAAGGATGGGTGACCCGACAATAGTTTCGATATTTCCGTCCATCTGCCTACCACTCGCCCCTCCCGGCGGGGCATTCTGTTGATCTCTGGGTGGCTCGGGCGGGACTTGCTGGTCCTGTATGCGTCCCTGCAAAAACCTTCCGAGAAGTCCTAGACGGACAAGGCGCTCGATTTCTTCCTTCAGCCAGGCATAGTCCTCGATTGGTGCACGTGGTGTTGCGGGGAGTATAATCCATGGGTGATTGATCTCTTTGATGGTCTCGTCGGCGCTGCCCGCTCCGGTGCCCTTCTTGGAATCTTCCCTCTTGGCGCTGAGGGGCCAGCTCCTTCTCTCTTCTCCGTTTGTGGGCCCCCTCGAACTGCTAGCGATGGGCTTCGATAGCTTCGTCAGTGGCGATCTGGGCTTCTACCCGATGCACGAGGTCATGATAGCTGGGGGCAGTCTCCCTCATGAGTGTTGAGTAGAAGCCGCTAGGCCGGAGGCCTCCAAGGAACACCCCCCACAACAACTCAGGGTCAACCCCCGAAATTTGACGGGCTTTTGCAGTGAAACGACGGAAGAAGTCCTTCCGGGTTTCTCCCTCATTTTGGCGGATCCCGGACAAGTGGGAGGGGTCGCGAACGATCCTGCGATTGGCGACGAACTGGTCGACAAACTGTCTTGTCAACTCCATGAAATTGGGGATGGTTCCGACCCTTAATGAATGGAACCATGTTCGGGCCTGGCCTTTGAGAGTGGCTGGAAAAAACTGGCAGCGCTACTGATCTGGTGCATTGTAGATTCTCATAATGGTGGTGAAGTGGTTAACATGTTCTAGCGGATTGTCCGTCCCATCGAACGTCTCAATGTTCGGGAGCTTGAATCCGTACGAGATTGGATGGTCGAGAATTGGTGGTGCCAAAGGGGAGTCTTGGCAGAGCGGTCGGCGGGCGTGAACATCTCTTCTTCCCGCCTGGCGATACCCTTCAGCAATGACCTCTCAAATCTCCTCCCGAGTAAATCTTTCAAGCGGAGGAAGGCGGGCGTCATTGACGAGATTGTGATGAAGGTGATCCGCCCTCACCCCTCTCTGGGTAGGGTGAGCGGAACTGGCGGCCTCGGAATATTCTTCGGATCCTTCCTGCCATGAAGGAACTTCCTGGGCCCTGCGTTCATTCGGTTGTGGCGGTGGGTTAGCTGGTTCTGGTGACAGCGGGGTAGCATGAGGTGCTCCTAGGTTTTGGAGCAGGGCGAGCATTTCAGTTTGCTGCTCTTCCATCTGGCAAACACGCCCTCCAAGGCGGTGACGAGGGTGAAAGCGGCTTCAGCCGTCAGTGGCACGTCCACTAAAGAGTGGGAGTGTACGAGTTCGACTTGTCCGCCAAGGGCGGATCCTTCAGTGGTGCGAGCGCTTCTTTTTGTCATTGAAGCAAGACTTGGAAGTGGCAAGGCTGGTGATCTTGTTCTTTTGAAGGATGCTGGGATTCGTGTTCCCACAGACGGTGCCAAACTGTTGCGGGCTAACTCGATGCTCCGATCGGACCGGATTCAATTGGACCGTCTTAGCTTGCGGAGCGGTCGAGTGCGCACATAGTCAGAGAAAATGAAAGATTGAATTAAGATGTAATGACGTGGAAAAACCCCCCAACTGGGTAAAAAAACCATGTGATCGGGTCTGTTCCTGTACAACCCCGTATTCGCAGAGTAGGGTCCCCTCGGCAGGCGTAGGACCAGCTTTGCGTTTTTAAGCTTTTTGGGAGTTTTGCACTCCTGGAGGCCAATTTTGGCTGGACCTGCGTAATATACTAGTAGGGGAGGAAATATTTGTCGCCCCCCCCCCCCGGTGCATGTGTTTAAGCTTTTTGGGAGTTTTGCACTCCTGGAGGTCAATTTTGGCTAGACCTGCGTAATATAGTAGTAGGGGGAGGAAATATTTGTCTCCCCCCGGTGCACGTTCTTAAGCTTTTTGGGAGTTTTGCACTCCTGGAGGCCAATTTTGGCTGGACCTGCGTAATAAACTAGTAGGGGGAGGAAATATTTATTTCACTGTACTCGAGTGATCATTTCATTGTACTCCAGTGAATGTTTCACTGTACTTGAGTGAACGTTTCACTGTACAGGAAATATTTGTTTCACTGTACTCCAGTGAACGTTTCACTGTACTCGAGTGATTGTTTCACTGTACTCCAGTGAACGTTTCACTGTACTCGAGTGATCGTTTCACCAACCGCCATCTCGCCATGCAGGCTGCCGCTGGCTAGACCGCCGTCTCGCCAAGCAGGCTATCGCTCGCCAGACCGCCGTCTCGCTAGGCCGCCGTCTCGCCAAGCAGGCAGCCGCTCGCCAGGCCGCAGCTCGCCCAGCCGACCGTCTCGCCTAGCCCCAGCTCGTAGGCCTCCAGCTCGCCCGGCCTCAGCTCTCCTAAACGCCAGCTCACCCAACTTGAGGGACTACCCCTGGTGGACTGCAATTAGCCGCTTAGAACAGCGGGATTTGGCTGTTGGCAGGCCAATCCGGGGGCATTTCAGTAATTTTCAGAGCAGTGGAGGTTGGTTATTTGCAGGCCATTCCCAAAAAACTATAAGTAGGCCCTTAGGGGTGCCTTGGAGAGCATCACTTTTTCACTCTCTCTTCATCCTCCAAGGCACCCTAGCTCAGCATTGGCTAGGGATGAGGAGATCTCCAAGGTCTTCCGGGTGTGAGGTGGGAACTCCGCGCTAGAGCCGAGGGTATGTTCCTAGTTTTCTGAGCCTTTGGTCCGTGACATCCCCCTAAGTGCAGTATGTGTGAGGTCACCACTTTCAAGGGACCCCAAACTCCATAAGAGACCAAGTTTTTGGTTTCAACAGTGTCACTCAAAGTCCACTAATTGCGTGCGATTACAATGTGCTCGGAGAATCGGGGGTGATAGGCCGCTCCCCGTTACAGCTTGGGGGAGAGAGAGACTTCGTCTCCCAGCGGGCAACAGGCTGCTCCGCCGGAGCGACTTGGACACTGGAATCCGAGGTGTGGCTCTGGTGCTTTGAAGTTTGGAGCGCGGCCTCGGCGCGCGTCTGCTTGCAGGGGTCGTCTTTCTCCCTCCGCTCGCTCCGGGACTTTGGCGTTTTCCTGCTGGTGGTGCGCTGGTGGCTCGAGGTGGCTGGAGGATGATCCGAGGGAGAAGTCCGGCAGAGCTCTCGCCTGAGAAAGAAGATGACCGAGAGCCAAAAAAGTGAATTATGAGGAGACCATGAGGCTCCTTTCATAGCCTCTTGAAAAGGATCATGGCGGGCCCCACCACTAATGTAGTGGGTTAGTGGGTGGTTACCCACCGAATCGAGGAGAGCCCGCCACGATGTGTCGGCCGTGTCGGCGACGACCTGGCCGGGGGCAGCGGCCTGGCCGGGGCCGCGGCCTGGCCGGCGGCGGTGGCCTGGCCGGGAGCCGCGACCTGGCCGGGAGGGGGGGGGCGGCCTGGTCGGCGTCGGCGTGGTCGGGCGCGGCCTGGCAGGCGGCGGCCGACCGCGGCTTGGCCGGTCCTGGGCTGGCCGGCGACGGGCTGCGGCCTGTCCGGCGACCGCCGCCCAGCCGGCGGCAGCCTCGCCGACGGTGGCGGGTTGATCGTCGGTGCGGCGGCCCAGACGGCGATTTCCCCCAAGGGGTGGTTCTTCTTAATGGTGAGAGGAAGTGGGCCACATCACCCATGTTTCCCTCATTATGAGGAGTTCATGGGAGGTGGGTTTGACTAGTCACCCCCATGATCACCCATTTTGGGAAGAGATCATGAGGGAATTCTCCCTATAAATTGAGGTGTAACCCATCAGCTCCCAAAAAAGAAAACTAGTTTTCAACATAAAACCAGATAGATCTCCTTTGGTGAGATGGGACGTTCATGAATAACAGTTTATAAACATCATTTACGACCACCACCTCAATATCAAATTAAGACCCGATTCATGTGCTCGTAACCGCTTGATCGGTGAAAAAAAGTCTGCACAAACGCAGTCTTAGGCTCTGTTTGGCATGATGGTGGCAGTCGTAAACGCATGAGTTAAGTCGTCATTCGTTAAGGATCACCTAACAAACATCATCCGTTCAAACATAAAAGTGGATGAAGTTTCTTATATGGGCGTTAACTAATGACAATTTAGGGTCTGTTTGACTAAACTGTGGCGGTGCAGGAAGCAGTGGTGTGAAACAGTGGTGCAAGAATCAGCTGTTTTGCAGTGATGAAAAAATTTATGAAACTGCTTGGAAAATTGTATTTGCAGTGTTGTATGAAACAGTGGATGCAAAATTAAACAGTGGTAGTGATAATTAAACAACCCGGAGAATTTACGAAATCTAAAAATAAATAAATAATTTGCTCGACATTAATTTTATTTAATTATAAAAATAAATATATTAATATTGATGGGGTTCCTCAAAATATGTTCGGACGAGCCATAGATTTTTTCTCGATCTTATCCGACTCGACGCTACAATTCCAACGGACACATTCTCGCATAATTTTGAGTACGTTCAGTATTCCAAACGGACGTCAGGACTCACGTATGCACCCTCGATTCACTCACGAGCAAAGACGATTCATTTTTAACCGATTCACGAGCGTCTCGAGTGACCCGCAATAAAAATTATTAAATAGTCCGCAAAATTTACGAACTCCAAAAAAAATAAATAATTGTAAAAAGTAATTATATTAATATTTTTTAATTGTAAAAATTAATTTTATTAATTGTTAATAGTGATATAAACATGTTTGACGCTACAATTCCAATTGACACATAGTCGTACAATTTTGAAGTCGTTCGGTTTTCCAAACAGATATCAGGACGCACGTATGCACGCTCAACTTGCTCACAAGCTAGGACGGTTCGTTTTTGCACGATTCACGGACGACTCAAGTTGACCCGCAAGGCCGCAATAAAAATAAAAAAAATTAAATTTTACTTTTTATAATTAAATAAAATATTATTTTAATTTCTATTATATATATATATAATAGTTTAAAATATAAAATATATTTATTATAAATATAAAACATTTTTTAAAAAAAAATTAAAAAGTTTTTTTAAAAAAAATACAGCGCGGCAGCTCCGGAAAAGTGGCTGCAGCGCTGCAGCTGCAGCTGCCGCGCCAAAATATTGTTTGGCGGAGCGGCAGCAGCTGTGCTGCCGCTCCGCCAAATAGGGCCTTAACCACATATTCATCACCGTCATCACTGTGCCAAACAGAACCTTATAATCATGTCCTAAGTTCGTATAGTTGCGTGTGCAAGCGATAATAGCTAGCCATCGTAATTGTATAAGACCCGAGACAGAGTATATAACCACCGCAAACGTTATATTTTTTTTATAATAATATAAATAAATGATTGAAGCTCATACATAGCCAATCTCCATCAAGCAGTTTATCTACGTAATATTGAAAATGAAATATATTTGTCATGTAGTATGCAAACGAATTAATTTTCTTATTATTATAAACTTTTACTGTCACAATGTGTAAGGCTTTATTTGTTTGAGTGTTTCACAATTTCTTTTTGGGCAAATGTCGTCGGAAGGATGGTAAACAAATGAACCTCCGACAATGTTTGCTCCGTTTCCACCCGCCCGCCTTGAGAAACGGCCCAAAAGCTCTGTTTGGAGCAGCCACCTCCCCACTCCGGTTCAAACTCTCTGTTTCCACCTGCCGGATCGACCCGCCCCCGCTAAAACAAATGAAGCCTAAGTCTCCGTTTGGCCAGTAGCGGCGGTCGCGAAAGCGATCATAACTATTGTCATGCTAAACATATATTTTATGATGATGACGTTTTTCTTCAAATTTATTACAGTAAATAAAACGTGTTAAACGGAACCTAAATATCATCACTTCGGTTGTAATTTACTACTGTGGGCATTGGCGGACCCAAGGCTAGACACATCCGGACACGTGCCCAAATGTGATTTTCTCGAATCCTGTCTCGTACTCGACACCTGGGAATTTTTTCACATCTAGTTTTCCCCTCCAATCTTACTTAAGAGCATAACGGTAGTGATGAGGATGAAGCTCCATTTAAAGTCTTGGGGGTGCATTTAACCACTTCTTCCCCATGATTTCTCCTATTATGGAGATCATGGGTTTGACCGGTCAACCCACTTCTCATGATCTCCTCCACAATAAGAGGATCATGGGGGCCACCCTTTCAATAACTATCATCGCCGTTGGCTGCAGCCGCCGGCCGCCGCCTCCACCACGGGTTTGAGAGGCCTGATTGGTGATGAACAGTGGTTTGAAAATCCTTTATCAAGGGGGTTGCGAGTTCGAGACCCGACCTCAATAATGCGTGCGCCCGAGAAATAAGCGCGAGAGGCTTTGGGGTATACGGACTGCAGCCTTTAATGGTGTGATCTAGGTCCCGCTGGGTCTCCCTTGGTGGAGCCGGGCCTGGGCTATTACACTCCGCTCTGCCTCTCGGTCTCCTCCTCTACACTCCTCTCCTCCTCCCCAGGGCTATCGCCATAGCCTGGTGTTGATAAGGGAGAGGAGGTCTCTGGCCCTACCTCCAGCCTGGGGGGTTGGACTGGCCTTGCTCCCCTTGGCGGTTGTCCCCTCCGTGGAAACCACATCGCTGGCCCTGATCATGCCAGTCTTGCTGCCTCCAGCCTAGCTGATTATTCAGCTCCTACCACCCCCATCTCGGTTGTTGTTGCTGCTGCTCCCTCTGCCTGGGCTCTGCCCTCCTGGCCTCATGCCCCTTGCCACCTCCTGGCTCCTTCTCCTCCTGGTCTCATGCCCCTTGCCCACATGGCTAACTTCATGGCAAACTCCGGGTTCGACGCTCCTCCTTCGACTTCCTGGGCTGCCCTCTCCATCAGCTCTTAAAAAGGCACCTGAGACACCCGCTTTAGTTCCATCCAGAAGAACCCCTACTGCAACCCCAGGGTGAAGGCCACCATGAGAATGTGCCCTAGCATCTCGTGCACCTGGAGGACCTACTCCTAGAACCTATCAACGTTGAAAGTGAGGTGATAGATCTTAATTTATTCTAAATTAGAATTAAGAGATAAAAAGTCACAGCACAAATAAAAAGAAAGAAAGAAAGCAATCCAGACGACACAAGAAAATTTATAGTGGTTCCCGAACTTGAGTACATCCACTCTTCTACCACCCTTTGGTAGGAATCCACTCAGGTTTTTGATCAGGTGCCTGACACCAATGAGCTTTTGATCAGGTGCTCAAAAACCAACCCAAGTCTTTTGATCAGGAGACTTGTAATCAAGGAATCACTTTTGAAGGGAGATGACAACCCTTTACAGAGGTGGGGGTGAGAGAGTGATGGAAGTCTTCTTTTCTCAATCACAATGAGAAGACTATGTGGATTCAATGATGTTGTCAAAGCTCCCCCTGAGATCTTGAATTGTTCGGGAGTGGAAGCTTTGCTAAGGGTGAGTAGGCCTTCAACTTTGATGTTGCTCTGCAGCAGGCTTTTAGACTGATATGTATTTCTTGTCTCTTGAAAGCCTTGGAGAAGATGAAGAGGATGAAGTTGATCTGTATATATTTCTGTCACTTTATGATATATGTTATCTACTTTAATCTTCTGTATATCATATATATATATATATATATATATATATATATATATATATATATATATATATCACTTGGACTAATTCAAACATTTGAATTCTTGTCTTGAAATGGCTGAAGCATTTTCCCGAGAATGGTAATTTCTTTGAGAATCAATTAGCATTTAATCTCTGATTTAATTCATAATTAATGCAGCCTCCAAATGGCTATATTCTTAAGAATATATAGCATTAATTCTGATAGCTATAAATGTCTGCAATTAAGCCTTAGTAAATTCTGCCAGCTGTAAATAAAACTGTCTGAAAAACTGCACAGGAAATAGCCAAACTTTATTTTAAAGCTTCTTCATTCTGCATTCTGCGTTCAGAGAATTCTGCATTCTGCGTTCAGAGAATTCTGCGTTCTTCGTTCAGAGAATCTGCGTTCAGAGAATTCTGCATTCTTCATTCAGAGAATCTGCGTTCAGAGAATTCTGCATTCTTCGTTCAGAGAATTCTGCATTCTTCGTTCAGAGAATCTGCGTTTAAAGAATTCTACCTTCACCTCTTCTGAAATACTTTTGAGGCATACCTGGAGAATCCTATGACCCATGACTATACATTTTGGGTCAATTTAATAAACCTTAATAGTGATCCTTACCGAAATCCAACCTAGGGTTCCAACAATCTCTCCCTATTTGGGTGAGGACACTATTCACATAAAATAAAACACAAAGCAAAAATAATCTGCCTGAATTAAAAGTTTTTCAGCAGATGTACAAGGGTACTTGAGAAATAAAATACATGAAACAAAAAAGCTACTGGAGAATCCTAATAAGCAATTTTCTTTACAAATAAAATAAACAATCTCCTCGTGTACAGCTACTGCTGTATCCTTTGTATTTCCTGAAAAGAGAGGTTAGGAGTTCTGGACCCAGATTACCTTGGCTCCTATTTTTCTTTCACAATAATAATTTGAAATAAAAGAATAAAAATTTCTGTTTTGAAATTCTGAGTTTGACGAAAAATATTTTCGTCGATCTGAGTTCGATGTTCGTCGTTCTCGGTTCGACAAAGAGTATTTATTTCATCGATCAAGATTTTCTGACCAGAAATCTCTGTTCAGAGATCGTCGACTTGAGTTCGACGAAGAGTATAGTTTTCGTCGAGCTCCGTTCGACGAACTATGTTGAACATACTTTTTCTGAAATTTTTTAATTTATTTGGGTAAAAATTCAATTATGTTGACAAAATCAAGGGAAGAGATAGTCTGATCCTCTTCTGATTCACATTCTGATTCTTCAACAGAGACTGATTCTTCATCATGCCTGCTGCATGAAGCATTTATTGCCATTAGGCAAAACTCTCTTGCTCTTGACTCTTCTTCATCTTCAGTTGCACATGATGAAGCTTCAGAGTCACTCCAAGATTCAACATTTAATGTTTTTTCTTTTGTTGATCCAGCAACCATTGCTGTGAGGGAGTCCTAGATGTCTTTTGCTGAAGTACATTCAGCAACTCCTTCAAAAATGTCATCAGACATTGATTGAGCAAGGATGTCCATTGCTCTTGCATTAACAATCTTTAGCAATTTTTGGGCTTCTGTCCATTGAGGTGATGGAACAACATTCATGCTTATTGTTTCCAATGGTTGATAAGGACCTGTCAAAATAGAATTGAAAATGGCTTCATCAATAGAGTTCATAAAAAGCTAATCCTTGCCTTCCATAGTGCAAGCTTATCCAGATTGCACTTAGGAGGTCCAGTGCTTGAACATTCTTCATTTTGTGCCATGAAAAACTCTTAAGAAATTTAAGATCTATCAGATCGTTTTGGTTCATGTGTTAGCCTGTACAACCAAAGAACCTCGCTTTGATACCAATTGAAAGTGAGGTGATAGATTTAATTTATTCTAAATTAGAATTAAGAGATAAAAAGTCACAACACAAATAAAAAGAAAGAAAGCAAACAATCCAGACGACACAAGAAAATTTATAGTGGTTCCCGAACTTGAGTACATCCACTCTTCTACCACCCTTGGTAGGAATCCACTCAGGTTTTTGATCAGGTGCCTGACACCAATGAGCTTTTGATCAGGTGCTCAAAAACCAACCCAAGTCTTTTGATCAGGAGACTTGCAACCAAGGAATCACTTTTGAAGGGAGATGACAACCCTTTACAGAGGTGGGGGGTGAGAGAGTGATGGAAGTCTTATTTTCTCAATCACAATGAGAAGACTATGTGGATTCAATGATGTTGTCAAAGCTCCCCCTGAGATCTTGAATTGTTCGAGAGTGGAAGCTTTGCTAAGGGTGAGTAGGCCTTCAACTTTGATGTTGCTCTGCAGCAGGCTTCTAGACTGATATGTATTTCTTGTCTCTTGAAAGCCTTGGAGAAGATGAAGAGGATGAAGTTGATCTGTATATATTTCTGTCACTTTATGATATATGTTATCTACTTTAATCTTCTGTATATCATATATATATATATCACTTGGACTAATTCAAACATTTGAATTCTTGTCTTGAAATGACTGAAGCCTTTTCCCGAGAATGGTAATTTCTTTGGGAATCAATTAGCATTTAATCTTTGATTTAATTCATAATTAATGCAGCCTCCAAATGACTATATTCTTAAGAATATATATCATTAATTCTGATAGCTATAAATGCCTGCAATTAAGGCTTAGTAAATTCTGCCAGCTGTAAATAAAACTGTCTGAAAAACTGCACAGGAAATAGCCAAACTTTATTTTAAAGCTTCTTCATTCTGCATTCTGCGTTCAGAGAATTCTACATTCTGCGTTCAGAGAATTCTGCGTTCTTCGTTCAGAGAATCTGCGTTCAGAGAATTCTGCATTCTTCGTTCAGAGAATCTGCGTTCAGAGAATTCTACATTCTTCATTCAGAGAATCTGCGTTCAGAAAATTCTGCATTCTTCGTTCAGAGAATCTGCGTTTAAAGAATTCTGCCTTCACCTCTTCTGAAATACTTTTGAGGCATACCTGGAGAATCCTATGACCCATGACTATACATTTTGGGTCAATCTAATAAACCTTAATAGTGATCCTTACCCAAATCCAACCTAGGGTTCCAACAAACGTAGCTCCCCAACGTCTCGTTCACTCCTTGCTTGATGAGGAACAGGGACTCAGACTCCTTCCTCTTCTTGGAAGTGGAGAACCTCAGCAAGAACCCTCAGAGAAGGTCCTCAAAGCAGTATATGGAGCTGGCCGGAAGCTGGTGGAACCAATCCCTCGCCTTTTCTTTAAGGGTGATGATGAAGAGCCGACACTTGAAGGTATCTGACATCTACCTGATGGAGACAACGTTCTCAAACCACTGGGTGCGCTGGACCGGATCGCCCCTTCCGGTGTAGTAGGACATATCGGGATCACGAAACCCTTTTGGAACGAGAGCGGAAGCGACCAACTCGCTGAAAGGGCACCCGCCACATGCAGGGCGAGCCAGGAGATCTCACACGTCCAACTCGTCAGACCTTCCCGCACTTGTCGATCCAAGGAACAAGGCTCGCCTTGGGAGGTCTCGCCCACTACCTTCCGCCACCGCTTCCTTCCCAGGTCGCCTAATCGGGGTGTTCTCTCCTAGAGTAAGGGCCGCGACCACTAGGACCGAGGGTGTCGAGCACTCGCCGCTAGCAGTGAGTGTGAATGTTATGAGGTTCCGCATGTAACACCCTAAAAAGGAATAAGCCTGGACAGAGATTGTCGAGTGGAGCTCGACGAAGATCGTCGAGCGGAGCCTGTTCGATGAAGATCGTCGAGCGGAGCCTATTCGATGAACTCAGCCCCTGTTCGACGAACTTTCTCCTGTTTGATGAATTTCGTTCGATGAATTTCGTTTGATGAATTTCGTTCGATGAATTTCGTTCGACAAAATTGGTTCCGTTTGACAAACTGTCAAAATTAATTATCGCTAAGGTGGCGACACGTGTTGGTGGCTGGTGTGCGGCCGCTAAGCGGTGATGGACTTTGTGGTGTAACCCGAGCCGTTGATGTAGTTTTAAGGGAGGAAATCATGTAGTTGAGAGCAAAACCGAGGCCTTATCGGGAGAGGAAGTGATCCAGGAAACTCACTATTTCCTTTTTTTTTCCTCTCTTTCTTCCCGAGTTCTGGAGCAAGAGTTCTTGGTTGCTAGGGTTGTAAGTGGTTTTGTGAGCTACCGGAGGCTTTTGGGTCTGGAATCGAAATCCAAAGCTAACGTCGACGCTCGAATCACAAAAGGGAAGTGGGGCAATCGTTTCCATCAGTGTGAAAAAGCTTCCCATGGCTCCAAAGAGATCTTCAAGGGTAACGAATTTATCCTGAACAAGTGAAGTCCTCAATGTGCATATTTGCATGAATCCCCTCACCAAAAGGTGAAAAAGGATGGATTCCAGTGGGTAGATCGGTTTGATCCCCATATATTCTTGCATATAGATCCGGAAATATAGAGTATGTAATAAGCATGCTGTGTGAAGCCCATCTGGACAGGTTGGTCTGGATTGGTGATGTTTAATTTACGTGTTAGAGAAGACTCTGTGGATATGCGTTTGAAGTACGTGTGAAATACGTAGTGAATGGGTGTGCAGGATGCTGCACCAAAGTACTGGAAGAATTTTCAGAAAAATACCAAGGAATGATCACAGTTTTGTGAATTGTTGATGTCGCCGGGTGATAGTGAGTGTCACCAGGCGATAGCTCCTTGGGAGCTAGTGTTATGAGCCCTGTTTGTAAGAGACCTGGGGGCCGTTGTATGTAGGTTGTGTGCTTAAATTGCCTGGCCTGTGGTGGGTGCCAACCCGAAATGGACAAAGCCGTGTGGCTTGCGATGCATTGAGCTGTGAAGGCCAACTATTGTGCCATCAAGTTAAGTACTTCTAAACGACTGCGCCATCAAGTTAAGTATCTCTGAATGGGTAGTTGGTCGTCTAGTTAAGTACCTCTAAATGACGTAGTCGTCAAGTTAAGTACCTCTGAATGACAAAGTTACCGTTAAGTAGTGGACCTCTGAACGCTGGTGTTATACGATGGAGTTCGGTACACCGAAAATGTGCCATGAGTGCACGGGGTGTGTGGTCGTTGGGCCAACGTCTGTGGTGAATGGTGCCTAAACGCACTTTGTTGTTGCTATATATATATGATATGCCTTGTTTGCAGGGATGGAGAAATGTTGCCCCGAGTAAGGGGTGCGATCGTTATAAACAGGTCAGCAAAATGCTGATTGTTGCTTTGTTTGCTCCGTTTTGGTGGGCCCTTTTGTGCAGTTGCTGGAGATCTAAGTGGGAAGTAGCGGGCTGAAGCCCATGTGCTGCAATTGGCCGGCCCTTGAACGCCCAAAAAGTGAACTTTACTGTTTCATTTGTGGTCGGCCTACGCGCCGATGTATGAAGTCACTTTTATTAAGTGAAACAGTTGTAATAAGGCTATGACCAAAACATGTGATGTAATATATATGTCATTTCTTTTGTGTAGTGGACATCCTTATTGTGTATGAGTTCTTAACTTAAAATGCTTCTGCTAGAATGCTCTGTGGTAGGATGCATTTTCTACTTGAACTTGGGTTTGACAAACTACATGTAATCTCCTTGCTTGTCCGTGGTATATGGAGTCGGACCCCGACCGGACCTTCTGTCATATGGTATGCGACGGATGGGGGCGTTACAAAATTGGTATCAGACTCCGTTCTTGGTATTTCTTCTTGGAATTCATGGCCGAATTCTTTTAAGGGGTGGTGAGCACGTGTACGTATGCTATCATTATAACAATAATGAACAAATGAATGTCCACTTAGAAATGAAAATATACATATTTGTGGAACTGGTATGTTCCTGTGATTGCTTTTGGCAATATTTATAGTTGCTTTTTTGTGTGTTTAACATTGTAGGCAACTAGAAGTGGTGCGGGGCAACAAAAACCCCAGTGCCCAGTGGAGAGTAGTGCACAAAATGAGGTGCCAACACCTCCTCCATCTGCGAAAACTATATGGTTGGTTGCTGAAGCCGTGTTCACAATGATGAATGCGCAACTTGGAAGTCAGAGATAACCTCCTATTCCTGAGATGATGCAGGAACTGGTTGGCGTAGTGGAACATGTAGCGGTGAGACAAGTGGCTGTTGAGCCAGTGGCCGCAAGGCGAGCAATGGAGAAATAATTGAAACACATGATGAGTTTCAATCCCCATGTGTTTATGGGTACTAGAACCCCTACACAAGCCGAAGACTGGCTCTCAAGGATAAAGAGAGTCCTGACGGCAACTGAAATGGAAGAGTGACAACAAGTCACCATGACTACCTTCTTGCTAGATGGTGAGGCAAGACTTTGGTGGGATGAGCTAAAGCTGCACTAGTTTGCTGGTCGACCGTTGAATGAGATCTCAATGGAGGAGTTCTCAAGGTGTTTTCTGGCAAAATATGTTCCATCGACACAGCGGATTGCGATGGAGAACCAGTTTCAAAGGCTAACTCAAGGCGATATGTCGGTGGACGACTACTTGCATGAGTTCACGAGATTGGGAAGATATGCAGGCTTTACGTTTACAGATGAGGAACAAAAAACAAATCGGTTCTATGAAGGGCTGAGAGATGACTTGCGGTTGCTTCTCTCAGGACCGATGACACATGGTTTTCTTACCTTGGTCAATACGGCCCGTTCCCTTGAGTTGGACATGAAATGTGTGCAGCGGAAGAATGACTTGGCGGGGAAAAAGACTGAGATCAAAGTACCTGAGTAGGCAAAATCTGGATTTCGGCGGTTGAAAAAGAAGCCTAAAACTTCCGCGCCTACTCCTTCTTCTCCTCCATCTAGAGCAACATCTGGGAGTGGTCCGCCCACATGTTATACATGTGGAAAGGTGGGTCATTTCGCTCGAGACTGTTGGAGTGGCCCTCCAAAAGGGGAGAAAAAGACGGGTGCATCTTATGCTGAGAAGGGAAAGACAGTGGTAGAATCGACTGCATCCCAAGCGCAACCCTGAGTCTATAATCTTGGCCAACAGGAGGCCATAAAACAAATTGGCGTCGTAACAGGTATGAGTTGAGTTACGCTTCACTTTTTACTATTTTCCATACTTAGTACCTTGTGCGTTACTTGTGTGTGTGATTGGTTTGCATTAGGCTTTGTCCTGATATTGGATTGTTCTGCGAGAGCACTGTTTGATACAGGAGCTTCTCATTCTTTTCTGTCGGAGGACTTCGTAGGGTGTATCATAGTGTCTTCGTTTACACCGACAGATCAAGTGAATGTGCTGCTTCCTAACGGGTGCTTGATGCGCGCAGATCGAGCCTGTTGTGTTGAGGTGCAGATAGGAAGTCAGGCTTTTGGTTTGGAGGCATCTGTGCTCCCGATATCAGAGTTTGATGTAATCTTTGGTATGGACTGGATCTCGGAGCAGCATGCTTATATAGATTGCAACTCTAAGGAAGTCACACTGGGGCAAAACACCAAACGAGAGACTAAGTTCGCTGGTATGCGAGGGTCGAGCAAGACATTGATGACTACTATTCAAGTGGTCAAGGCAGTTCGGAAGAGCGCAGAATTGTTCTTCACGCTGTTGGAGGCTGTTGAGCCGAAGCTCAGTGTGAGTGATGTTCCTATTGTATCGGAGTAGACTGATGTGTTTCCTAAGGATCTTCCGGGGTTACCGCCCCAGCGAGAGATTGACTTCTCGATTGAGTTGGTGTCAGGTGCGAAACCTGTGGCCCGCTCACCATATCGTGTTGCGCCAAAGGAGATGGCGGAACAAAAGGTTCAGTTGCAAGAGTTGCTGGAGCAAGGTTTTATATGCCCAAGTATGTCACCTTGGAGCGCTCTGGTCCTATTTGTGAAAAAGAAGGACGACAGCTTGCGGTTATGTATTGACTATCGAGAGTTGAATAAGCTGACAGAAAAGAATAAGTATCTTATTCCACGGATTGATGACTTGTTCGATCAGCTAGTGGGATCAACCGTTTACTCGAAGTTAGACTTGAAGTCTGGCTATTATCAGTTGAAGATTCGGGAATGTGATATCTCAAGACAGTGTTTGGGACACGCCACGGTCATTACGAGTGCACTGTCATGCCGTTTGGGCTAATAAATGCGTCATCAGTATTCATGGATCTAATGCACCATATGTTTATGGAGTACTTGAATTTGTTTGTCATCGTCTTCATTGATGACATTCTAGTGTACTCTTAGTCTGCAGAGAATCATGCGAACCATTTACGAATGATGTTGCATACCCCGAGGAGAAACAAGCTCTATGCCAATTTCTCGAAGTGCGAGTTCTGGTGGTCATCAATGGCCTTTCTTGGTCATGTGGTTAGTGGAGAGGGCATTGCGGTTGATCCTGCGAAGATAGTTGCGATACGGGAGTGGCCGGTATTGTCTTCTGTCGTCGAATTCAGGAGTTTCCTTGGACTGGCGCGTTATTACAGGCGCTTCGTAGAGAACTTTTCGCGGATAGCCTTGCCTCTTACCACACTAACGAGGAAGGCTCAGAAGTTCATTTGGACGCCAGAGTATGCGCGAGCTTTTGAATAGTTGAAGAGTCGCTTGACCACGACGCCAATCTTGTCGTCGCCATGTGGTTCAGACGGCTTTGAAATTTATAATGATGCGTCGGGAAGCGGCTTAGGCTGCGTTCTTCTTCAGTTTGGCAAGGTGATTGCTTATGGCTCACACCAGTTGAAAGTGCATGAGCGGAACTATCCCGTCCACGACTTAGAGTTGACAGCGGTGATTTTTGCACTTAAACTGTGCCGTCATTATTTATATGATGTGAAGACCGACATCTTCACGGAGCATAAGAGCCTTAAGTATTTTATTGGATCAAATGAATTTGAATATGCTATAGCGTAGGTGGATGAAGTTCCTTGGGGACTACACCTTTCAGATTCATTATACTCTAGGGAAGGGAAACGTCATCGCAGATGCCTTGAGTCGTAGGACTCCTACATGAGAAAATTGGTTGCAGATGCATGATGAGCATCTAATCCAGGAGTTGGAGGCCTTAAACATTTCTTGGGTGAACAAGAATGCTACTGCGAATGCATGCCTGAGCTGGACGGAGGTACAATACGACCTTGCGAACAGGATTCGGCGAGCAACAGAACTTGATGAAAGTCTACAACTATTGGGTATTGTATCCACATTAACCCAGATTTGATGAGGTCACCCTTGAACTAAAATGAATTAAGTTATATTTGATGCTTTGTTTAAGTTATGTGTTTGCAGGATTATAACGTCAAGTGTAGACCAATGTCAGTCTACAATGGGTCATCAAACACAGGACCATATAATGTAATCCCTCATTGTGTGATCCATGGTGTTGACTCATGTGTAGCCTCTCTATTGGGATACACTTCATTTTCAAGCACTAAGATAATTGGAGAAATGCTTGTTGCTGAATTTACCAAAGAAGAAGAAAATTCTATTGAAAGAATTTTCCTATGTACTTTACTCGAGTAGATCCCTACATACTCGAGTGAATTGCTTAGTCTATACTCAAGTAAGAATCTCTATACTCGAGTAAGGGAGTTAGCTCTCGAGTAGTCAAGTTATAGCTCTTGAGTAGCTAATTCAACTACTCGAGTAGATTCCTTCTCATTCTCGAGTTAACAGAATTTCTTCTCCAGAAAGTTTTCTAAGTAAATTACTCGAGTAGTCATATAAGTACTCGAGTAGTTTAGTCTTTTGTCTCGAGTTACAGAAGACTGGATTCCGTGTAATCCTTCCTCACTCGAGTAGTCAAATTCATGTACTTGAGTAGTCCATCTACTACTCGAGTAGTCCAGAGTAAATACTCGAGTAACAAGATTCTCTTCCCTCAAAATTTTCCTAAGTCCATTACTCGAGTAGATATTTCTATATACTCGAGTAGTTGTTATCCTCTCGAGTAGTTCAGTTTCACTACTCGAGTAACTCAGATTTTTCTTCCCGAAAATATTCTAAGTCCCTGACTCGAGTAGTTCCTCTACCTCTCGAGTAGTATTCCTTGTACTCGAGTAGTCAAACTCCACATATCGAGTAACTGTTGTAGCACTCGAGTATGTCTCTTTGTACTCGAGTTGCTGCTCTTCATTTCTGAATTTTCTCCAAGTGATTTACTCGAGTAGTTCTCTTCTATTCACTCGAGTAGTTTTATATAGTACTCGAGTAGGTCAATCTTCACTCGAGTATATCAGTTTCTCTTTTTTCAGAAAATTCGTTAAGTCCAGAATTGACAGAATTTTCAAACAGGCTTGACGTGATTGGTCCACGTGTATGTCATTAAGACTAATTATGATCGTTATTGAAGATCCTATATAAAGTCTTGTCAGAAGTCGACAAACCCTAACCAAGGCTGTCAAGTATTATTTTAAGACTTTTCTGAATCTTTCTCTCTCTCTCTAAAAATGAAAGCTGTCGCCGCCGCCGATCTTCATCGCTCACATCCGGCTAGGGTTTTCGATTTCAGAGGATTCAGATCAAGAGGATTTACAGATCATGATCGTCGTTCAATTCTTCATCATCTATCCGATCGTGTGAAGCCAGGAAAGTTCAGATCGTGCCTTTGCCGAGATTCTTCTTCGACCTCTCTGATAAAACCGCAAAGTTTAAGGAAGAAGATCCAGGACGATTATTTGCGGATCTGAAAAAGTTTTTACTGTTTGTATTTCTACATACTTTCAATTTCATTCTTGTAGGAGAATTCTCTCTGAGTGTAGGAGCCTTTGTCTCCGAGATTGTAGGAAGTTTTATCTTCTGAGTGTAAATCCGTTTTGTGGATCGAGATTGCAGGAACGTTGTTTCAAGGCGTAAGATTGGTTTTCAATCTGAGATTGTGGAGTAGTCAAGTCTAGTGTATTGCTAGATTGGTGAGGCAAAATGGATGTACCCAAGGTTGGGGAACCACTATAAATCTTGTGTCGTCTGTGATTGATTGATAGATAATTGCGTGCATAGATCTTAAATTTTTATTCCGCAAAAGACACGCATCTCACCTATTCACCCCCTCTAGGTGATTTAGATAGACAACTCGACACTTTCAATTGGTATCAGAGGGAGGTTGATCATTAAAAGGTTAACACCTTGATCAGATCCTTCTTTAATTGTCTTTTGAGATCTACCAAACATAGACGAGGCTAAAGATTTTGCCAAGCTTCCTTTGTGCACCAAGAATAACTTTCTCATGTGAAAAGAGAGAATCAAATTTTTCATGGAAGCTGTGGATCCAAAGATCTTCATGATAGCTGAAGAAAGTCCTTACATTCCTATGACTATATCCACAATAGATCTAACTAAGAAAGTTCCAAAGAAACTAATGGATCTAGACAAAGACAAGATTGCACTTGTGTATTTAGACAAAAAAAGGCCAAGAACATAATAGCAAGTGCAGTCGATGAATCCATGCTGTAAAACTTGATCCACTGCCAGTTTGCTAAGGAGATGTGGCAGTCCCTAGTCACTTTGATGGAAGGTACAGAAGAAGTCAGGAATGATAGAAGATCCTTTCTGAATCAAAAGTATGAAGCCTTCCGACAAGGACACAAGGACACCATTGCTGACACCTTTGAGAATTTCATCAAGATAGTAAATGGCCTAAGGGTCTATGGCAGAGTCTTCACAAACAGAGAATTAAATGATAAGTTCTTGAGATCCCTAACTAAGGAATGTGATAACAAGATCTGTGTCATCAGGGAATTTGGAAAGCTAGCTGAAATAGACCCGCAGAATCTCTTCGGGAAGCTTATGTCATATGAACTTCAACTCAACACCAGAAAGGTTGAAGAAGAGAAGAGCAGGTCTGTATCCAAAGAGAAGTCTGTTGCTCTTAAGGCAGACACCTCAAGGAAGACAAAGGCTACCTCTCCTGCCCCAGCACAAGAAGTGAGTGAAGAAGAAACTTCAGAGCCAACTACCTCAGGCTCTGAGCTATCTGAAGGAGAGTTCTCTTTGCTCTCACGACAGTTCAAGAAATTCGTGAACAAGAAGAAGCAATGGAAATGCAAGGATGCCTCCTATAGAAGATCACGACATGAGGGTGATCGACAAAGAAAAAGCTCAAGCAGCCACGACAGGTATACTCCTAAACAGAACAAACATATTTCTACTGACATCGTTTGTTACTGTTGTAATAAGTCAGGTCACGTCATTGCTGACTGCCCCCATAAGAAGAAGGAGGGTGGAATAAAAGAGGAAAAGAAGTGCTCATACAATAAGAAGAGGACAGAGAAGAGCCTAATAGCTAAAAAGGGCAAAACTCTAAGTTACTTCGACTCATCTGAGTCGAGTGAAGAAGAAGAAGCATACTTTGGGCTTATGGCTCAGACAGATGATGAACAAGAGCCCTAGTTCACTGGGAAGGTAAACTCTCACACTCCTCTTTCAAAATCTGAAGCTTCTGAGCATGATAATGAGGACAGCTCTTCTGACGATGAGTCTGAACTCATGACCCAGTACAAGGAATTGATCATGGCTTATAACAAATGTCGTCGAGTCGTGAAAACTCAAGCAAAGAGATAAAATCTCTAAAAGCTGAAGCGAGCATCTTGAGAGAGGAAGTCGCTAAGACTGATTCACTCAAAGAGAACTTCAATAAAACAATTGAAGAATATAACAAAGCTCTCGAGCACCTATACCTAAAGGAGAAAATCATCAAAGAATTGGAAGCACAACTTGCTGCTGAAAAGAAACTTGTTGAAAGTTTCTCAAAGCCTAAGACTGTTCTTCCATTCGTTGCTGAATTCTCAGCCAAGGCCAAGGGTGCTGGGCTAGGCCATGAAGAAGCTCATAGTAAATCTTCTAGGAGAAATAAGGCCCAACGGAAGAATAAGGCTGTCAAGAAGGCTCTGGCCGAAGAGAAGGGGAAAGCCCCTCAAGATCAGAGCTCGTTCAAAAAGGTCATATTTCCTTCAAATGAGTTTGATATTGACTCATCCTACGAACACTTTGCTAGGCCTACCCATGTAGAGCCAAAGTCCCGTTACCAAGGATGGACTCGCCCCAGAAACTTCGGTGAGAGTATCTTTAAGGCACCTATTGAAGAAGTCATTCTGCAAAGCTATGACTCTTACAATCATGATCATAACTTCAAGAAGGCACTAAAGGTAAAGCCCGTTGTGGAAAATCTAATGAAGGAGAAGAAATCATGTGATTGCCATCATCATGAAGCTTCTTCCTCTAAGAATGCTGCCCCTGCTAGACCAAAATTGCAAAAGGTCAAGAAGGAGAACATAAGACAAAGATACAACATGTTCGATTGTTGGTGCTGTGGCAAGGTTGGTCACTTTGCCATCAATTGTTAGTTTAATCCCAGAAATGCTGCAACTCCTCATGTTGGCAATATGAGAAAGATCGCTCACAATGCTAATACTCGTAGGTGGAGTATTCTAACACAAGACCAAAGACCCAAACATATTAGGGTTCCTAAGGCAAACTGATTATGATTACAGGTATGTCCAAAGGTCACCAAAACACATATCTGGTATTTGGACAGTGGATGCTCTCGGCATATGACCGGGACAAGAAGCCTACTTCAGAATTATTCTCCAGTCGTGAACGGACCAAAGGTCATCTTTGGAGGTTCAGACCGAGGAGTCACTAAAGGTTATGATATGATTACTAACGGTAGTGTATCCTTCTCAGATGTAGCTTATGTTGAAGGTTTGGAACACAACCTTATAAGCATAAGCCAACTCTGCGATAAAGGATACATAGTTTAATTTCATGCTGGTAAGTGCTTGATAAATTCCGTTGATAATATGGAAACGATTCTATCCGACACTCGAAGCAGAAACATATTTTGTTTAAATTTCATTTGTATAGACTCTTCTACACCAATGTGCTTTTTAGTAAAAGATAGTGCGTCTCTTGGTGACCAAAGACACAAGAGACTGACACATATTAATTCCATAACTATTAATAAATTATTTTAACTGAACTTAGTACGCGATGCCCCAAATGTCAAGTACGTCAAATATAGACCTTGTCATGCATGTGTAAAAGGCAAGCAAACAAGAGGTACCTTTAAAAGCATTATTGGCAAAGATTCTAATAAATGCTTAAATCTACTGCATATGGACTTGTTTGGTCCCCTGCAAATTAGAAGTTTGGGAGGTAAGGATTATACGTTGGTAATTGTTGATGATTACTCGCGCTTTGCGTGGGTGTTTTTTTTGAAACACAAGTCAGATACCTTCGACATCTTTATTAATTTTGTCAGGCAAGTCCAGAATGAATACAACAGCTCCATAGTCAAAATCAGAAGTGACAATGGAACAGAGTTCAAGTCTGGGGCCATGACAGAATTCTGTGAAAACTTAGGTATCTTTCATGAGTTTTTCTCTCCTCGCACTCCACAACAGAACGGAGTGGCCGAGGGAAGGAATAGAACACTCATAGAGGCCCACAAGACCATGTTGAGTGATGGCTCACTATTGGAATACTTCTGGGCTGAAGCCGTCAACACTGCATGTCATGTGCAAAATCGAGCACTCATAAACAAAAACCACAATAAGACACCTTACGAACTTCTAAAGGGCAGGAAACCAACTATCTCATATATTAGAATTTTTGGTTGTAAGTGCTTCGTGTTTAACAATACTAAGTATCATACTACCAAGTTTAGCGAAAAGAGTTTTGAAGGTATTTTTGTAGTATATAGTAGCCATAGTAAGACATACGAGATATTTAATAGAAAAACTTTAGTTGTAGAAGAATCAATACATGTTGTATTTGATGAGACGAGCTTGCTACAAGGCAACTCATCTAGCATGCTCATTGAAGATGCCGGTACAAAGTTGAAAGAACTCAACTTTGAAAGAACTCAGCTTGGATGAACCGTCTGAAGATAAAGGCGAAAAGTTCATCAAGATCACCACTCCAACCCCTATTGGAGAGGTTGATGATCAAGATGAAGAAATTATCCAAGTTGAAGAAGTCACTCAGGTGATTGAAGATAATTCAGATGCAAGGACCCTAGATCTCAAACATCTGAAGGATCACCCCATGGACCAGATCATAAGAGATCCCTGGGATGGTGTCAGAACTCGTAGAGGTACAACTAACGAGAATTTATACTTGAGTTTTCTCTCACAGGTTGAACCAAAGAAGTTTGAGGAAGCAAACTCAGACGCATCTTGGATTATGGTGATGGAAGAAGAACTAAATCAGTTCAAACGCTGCCAAGTATGGAAACTTATTCCAAGACCCAAAGGTAAGAACATCATCGGGACAAAATGGGTCTACAGGAACAAGATGGACGAGGATGGAACTATCATAAAGAACAAGGCCAGACTCATCACTAAAGGATATCATCAAGAAGAAGGAATCGACTTCAACCAGACGTACGCTCCAGTGACAAGACTGGAGGCAATCAGGTTATTCCTAGAATATGTTGCTCTTAAGGGCTTCACCGTCTATCAAATGGACGTGAAGTCTGCCTTCCTTAATGGTGACATAAAGGAAGAAGTATATGTGGAACAACTTCTAGGTTTCATTGATTTTAACTTTCCTGATTATGTTTACTTATTGCATAAAATCTTATATGGTCTGAAACAAGCTCCTCGTGCTTGGTATGAGACGCTATCTAGCTTTCTACTTGAGAACAAGTTCACAAGGGGAAAGATAGATAAAACATTATTTCTTAGGGAAATAAAAGACAAGATTTTGTTAGTGCAAATCGATGTCGACGACATTATTTTTGGCTATACTGACGACAACCTCTGCAAGAAGTTTTCAAAAATTATGCAAGAGAAGTTTGAAATGAGCAGTATGGGAGAGCTGAAGTATTTCTTAGGGCTCCAGGTGAAACAATCTGAAGATGGAATTTTCATCTCGTAGACCAAGTTCACCAAAGAGCTAATTAAGAAATTTGGAATGGAGAACACAACCTCGATGAGGACTCCAATGGGCTTAGCTATGTCTCTAGACAAGGATGAAAAAGGGAAACCTTTTGATGAAACTAAGTACAGAAGCATAATTGGATCCTTGCTCTACCTTATTAGCAGTAGACCTGACATAATGTTTTCAACATGTGTATGTGCTATATTTCAAGTGAACTCTAAGGAATCTCACTACGCTGCTACAAAGTGGATTTTGAGATACCTTATAGGTACACCGAATCTTGGCTTATGGTACCCAAGAAGTAATGATAACGAGCTAATAGGTTTTTCAGATGCAGATTTTGCAGGTAGCAAAGACGACAGGAAAAGTACTTCCGAGACTTGTCAATTCCTTGGAAGAAGGTTTATCTCCTGGAGTAGCAAGAAGCAAA
Organism: Platanthera guangdongensis; assembly: GCA_039583875.1. Lineage (NCBI taxonomy): Eukaryota > Viridiplantae > Streptophyta > Magnoliopsida > Asparagales > Orchidaceae > Platanthera > Platanthera guangdongensis. Next base: position 278,943,643 of record CM077153.1, on the reverse strand, counting down.
ACTGTGTTGCAATCTTAACAGCTGAGTCAGAGTATATCTCTGTAGGCAGTTGCTGTGCACAACTGCTATAGATAAAGAATCAATTTGAAGATTATAATTTGAAGTTCCCGAACATTTCATTCTTTTACGACTCTTCAAGCACAATTGCAATAGCCAACAACCCAGTCTCGCACAGCCGGACAAAGCACATAGAGCTGAGGTATCACTTCATCCGGGAGCATGTAGAGCATGGAGACATATATCTACAATATGTCTCTACAGACAAACATATTGCAGACATTTTCATGAAGCTGCTGGACGAGACCAAGTTCTCGTTCTTCAAAATAGAACTTGGAATGCTCAACAAAAAAGATTAGAGAAGATGGACTCACAAGAATGCTCAGAGATCAAGAATCAGTCAAAAGATGAAATTCTACAAATTTCTAACTTTTTGACTCGAGTAAGAAGTAAACTACACGAGTAAGAAAATGACCTACTCGATAATCCACTTGATCTACTAGAGTACCCTATCAGCCACTTGAGTAAACCTACTCGAGTAGCAGAATGACTTACTCGAGTAGCAGAATAACTTACTCGAGTAATCAAACTTCACTCGAGTACTTCAGCACAACTACTCGAGTATATGAATCTATCTACTTGAGTACTTCCAGACATCACTCAAGTACTTACTGCTGTCTCTACTCGAGTACCTCCAGATCTTCACTCGAGTACTATCCAGTCTCTCGAGTATCTGTCAGACAAATTTCTCTCCTTGATTCAAATTTCGTTATTCGTAACCCGAGGCTTATGCCGCCATTTCTAAGGTATGTTTACATTATTTATCTCTTACTTAGACATAAATCTAGGGTTATATAAATTGAAAATTCAAAAATCATTTTCTATACGAAATCATTTTCTCTCTCGAGTAAGCCAACAGTCGTTTCGCCTTCCGCCAAGCAGTTACAGAGCCGCGTCATCTTCCTCCCCGCCGCAGTTTTCCGAAGACTTGCTGGATCATGGCTTCTTCCTCAAAGATTGGAATCGGTTCTGAACTGGTTGCCGCTGGTATCGCCGAAATTTCAGATGATTTCCACAACCTTATGATACTTCTCGACACCGCCGGCCTTACCTTCGTTCTCCAAGAACCGTGTAAAATTATATTTTCAGTCGTTGTAGAGTTCTTCAAAAATGTTAAAGTCAAGCGACATGGAGCAATTCTCAAGTCAAAAGTCAGAGGAATCAAAATCAAACTTACCAAGACCACTGTTTCACAACTTCTTCGACTGCCTATTGTTGATGAAGAGGATGATCTAGGGCCTGATGAATCTGACAGAACATGTATGTTCTGTGGCATTTCTCCTGAAGAAGAATACATCAAAAGGTCTCAGATGAATCATGAAGGAAAATTACTAGTGGATATCATAGGCAAAATCCTTCTCTGCAAAACTAGTTCCATAAGAGACACCTCTCTCTATTTCTTTGAAATAATGCAAGCTATAGTGTGCAGGAAGAAATTTCATTTTTGAATGATGATTTTGGACAAGATAAAAGACAGTATTAAAGCTCCAAATTATGCCAGGATAATTTCTCTCCTCCTCCATTAAATCAACCCTGAAGTCTTCAACTTCTTAAAAGGGACTGTTCTTCACCACATGAAGAAAGTTTCCATCTCTTCCATTCAAATATGCGAGTTGAAACTGCAGAATCCAACTCAGGCTGCCAAGGTTCAAGAGATTCCAACCACAGAGGACATGACCCCATATCCCTCTCCATTTCAGGTTGTCAGCTCCTCTGGTGCACCTATTGAGGGGGAGCCTGCTCCTTCTGTTCCAGAAAGGGTGCCTACACCTCCAACTATTTCTCCTCCTCCACCTCAGACTCCAGAAGAGATTCCCTCTGAAGCACAACTTCAAGAAGCTCTACTGTCAACTGAAGCTGCAATCAATGAGATGATTAAATAGCTGACTGAAGATGAACCTCTTACTCCACTTCCAAAAGAAACAACTACTGAAGTTCCAAAACCACCCACTCCAGTACCATCTCCAGCACATACTTCATCCCCCACTCCCAAGTCTCCTGCTGCACACCAAGAGCAAGTTGACACCATCTTCATTTCTAATGAGCCATCTCCAGAACCAGCTGAAGATCCAATGCGAACCCTGGACTTCTCCATGCCAATAGTCACTGATGAAGGGGATGCCCTGATTCACACTACTAGAGTAAAGAGCTCTGTCTTTATTGAAGAGATAGCTCCATGGGTTGCTCCTCCTCCTCCTCCTCCTTCAGTTGCCTCTTTTGTTGCTCCTCCTGCTGCTGTTGTTGCTCCAACCAGTGATCTGATGAATCAAGTTGTCCTTTTGCTTCAAGAACAAAAAACTTACGTTGATGCTTCATTCAAAGCTGTTACTGAAAAAGTCACTGCTCTAAAGACTGAAATGTGCAGGGGATTTGCAGAAATACAGCACAATACTGATCAGCTCAGACACCTCTTTCAAATTCGTGGAAAAGCTCTAGATCACACTATTACTAGTGTTGGTCAAGTAATGGAGCAAGGTGTAACTCTTGTAAATAATCAGATAGAGTTGGATAAGAGAACTGAAGCAAACATGGTGAAGATTTGTGAAGAAGTTGGCACTTTCAAAGAAGATGTCATCGTTAAACTGACTGTAGAAGTCAGAAAGGGGGAGAGTTTAGTAAAAGAATACCCACAGAAATTAAAGATACCTTATAGGTACACCGAATCTTGGCTTATGGTACCCAAGAAGTAATGATAACGAGCTAATAGGTTTTTCAGATGCAGATTTTGCAGGTAGCAAAGACGACAGGAAAAGCACTTCCGGGACTTGCCAATTCCTTGGAAGAAAGCTTATCTCCTGGAGTAGCAAGAAGCAAAACTGTGTTGCAATCTCAATGTCTGAGTCATAGTACATCTTTGAAGGCAGTTGCTGTGCACAACTGCTATGGATAAAGAATCAGTTTGAAGATCACAACATAAAGTTCCAGAATATCCCACTATTTTGCGACTCTTCCAGCGCAATTGCAATAGCCAACAACCCAGTCTCGCACAGCCGGACAAAGCATATAGAGCTAAGGTATCACTTCATCCGGGAGCATGTGGAGCATGAGGACATAGATCTTCAATATGTCTCTACAGATAGGCAGATTACAAACATTTTCACGAAACCGCTGGACGAGACCAAATTCTCGTTCTTCAAAACAGAACTTGGAATGCTCAACAAAGAAGATTATAGAAGAAGGACTTTCAAGAAGGCTCAAAGTTCAAGGATTAGTCAAAAGTTGGAATTATACAAAATTCTAACTCCTTCACTCGAGTAAGAAGCAACCTACTCGAGTAAGAAAATGACCTACTCGAGTAGTCCACTTGACCTACTCGAGTAGTAAAATGACCTACTCGAGTACCTCAACTCACCTACTCGAGTACTTCAGCATACCTACTCGAGTACCTCAACTCACCTACTCGAGTACTTCAACATACCTACTCGAGTACTTCCAGACACATCTACTCGAGTACCTCATTTCATCTACTCGAGTAATATCAACTCACTCGAGTATCTGCCGGGACATTTTTCTTCCTGATTCAAATTTTCTAATACGCAACCCGAGGCTTATGCCGTCACTTCTAAGGTATGATTCCATCATTTTTTTCACTTAATTAGACATAAACCTAGGGTTATATAAATCAGAAATTCCATAAATGTCCTTCACAAAATCATTTCCGCTCTCGAGTAGATGACTGTCTCTTCGCCTTCCGTTAAGAAGTTGCAGAGCTGCGCCATTTCTTTCTCCCTGCCGAAATTTTCCAAGGGTTTCTGAATCATGGCCGCCTCTGCAAAAAATGGTGTTGGTTCCGAATTGGTTGCCGCCGGGATTTGCCTAACTTTCTGACGACTTTCATAACCTGATGATCCTACTCGACACCACCAAACTCACCTTCATTCTCCAAGAACCCTGTTGAATCCTCTTTCCAGAGGTTGCCGAGTTTTTCAGAAATGTCAAGGTTAAGCGTCATGATGCCGTTCTCAAATCAAAAGTCAAAGGTATCAAAATCAAGCTTACAAAGACTTCAGTATCTTAACTTCTTCGATTGCCGGTTGTAGATGAAGATGATGATCTTGGGGAAGAAGAATCAGACAGAACTTGCTTGTTCTGTGGTATTTCTACAGCTGTACAGTACATCAAGAGGTCAGATATGAATGCTGAAGGAAAGTTATTGGTCAATATCATCGGGAAGGTCCTTCTATGCAAAACCAACTCTATCAGAGGCATCCCTCTTTATTTCTTTGACATCATGCAAGCCATAGTTTGCAGGAAGAGTTTCCAGTTTGGCATGCTGATCCTGGACAAGATTAAAGACAACATTAAAGCCCCTAACTATGCTAGAAGCATTTCTCTAATCCTCCATGAAATCAACCCAGAGGTCTTCAGTTTCTCTAAAGGGACTGTTCTTCACCACATGAAGAAAGTCTCTATATCCTCCATACAAAATGAGAGTTAAAACTGCAGAATCCCTCTCAGGCTGCAAAGGTTCCAGAAGTTCCAGACATAGAGGACAGGACCCCATCTCCCTCTCCACATCAGGTTGACAACTCCTCTGGTGTACCTCTTGAAGGGGAGCCTGCTCCTGCTGTTCCAACAAGGTTACCTACACCTCCAGAAGTAACTTCTCCTCTACCTCAGACTCTAGTAGAAACACCCTCTGAACAACAACTTCAAGAAGCCCTCCTCTCCACAGAAGCTGCTATCAATGAGATGATAGAAGAATTGACTTCAGATGAACTTCCTCCCCTCTCTACAAAAGAAACCACCACTGAAGCACCACAAGAATCCACTCCATTACCATCTCCAAGACAGCCATCTCCAAAACAACCATCTCCAAGACATACTCCATCTCCCACAAAGTCTCCTGCTGCACACCAAGAGTAGGTTGAAACCATTCTCATTCCTGATGAACCATCTCCTGAGCCAGCTGAAGCTCCTTTAAGAAGTCTGGACTTCACCCTCCCCACAGTCCTTGATGAAGGGGATGCCCTGATTCACACTACTAGAGTAATGAGCTCTGTATCCCTTACAGAAATAACTCCTTGGGCTCCTCCTCCTCCTTCAGTTGCCCCTTCTAGTGCCCCTCCTGATGCTACTGTTGTTGCTCCAACACATGATCTGCTAAATCAAATTGTCCTTCTACTTCAAGAGCAAAGAACCTACTATGATACTTCTTTTAAGGCTGTCACTGATAAAGTCACTGCTTTAGAGACAGAAATGAGCAGAGGATTTGCTGAAATTCAACATAATATAGATCATCTCAGAAGCCTTTTTCAAATTGGCGGAAAGGATCTAGATCACACCATTACAAGAATTGGTCAAGTAATGAACCAAGGTGTGACTCTAGCAGGAAACCAAATAGAACTGGATAAAAGAGCTGAAGCTAGCAAGATGAAGATCTGTGAATAAGTTGGTCTCTTCAAAGAGGATGTCATCAGGAAACTGACTGTAGAAGTCAGAAAGGGGGAGAGTTTAGTGAAAGAATATTTAGAAAAATCAGATGCACTCAAGCAAGAGCTTTGGGAAACTAATATGAAAAAAATTCATGATGATGTCTTTGGTCAAATTCAGAGTGTCAAATTTCATACATATGACACTGCTGTCTGGATGCATAACCAAATCCTTCCTGAATTTGCTGCTGATCCAAATATCATTCCTCACCACCTCAATCCTTTAGCTGCTGCTGCTCCTGCTCAAGCTCCTCAACCTACCTTCTCTCCAAGGCCTGGAGACTCAGTTGCTCCTCCAGATTCATATACTCGGGGTTGAGAAGATGACCCTGTAGATATCTTCTTCCAAGATCCTCCTGAGATACAGACTTCAAAGAAGAAAAGAAAGTATGGTGATGGTGCTTCTGCTAGCAGGTCTATCCCAATTCCAGTTTTTGATGCTGAAAAGAGAAAAACTCCAGAGTTTGCCGAGATTTGGTCTCCTACCTCCAAGTCCCTCATTTTGGACACTCTCAAACTTGTTATGGACTTTCACGAGAGAAGGAATATTCACTACAGCTCACAGGAATGAGAATTATATGAGAAATCAATGACTAAGAGGAGATTGTATGACAGAGAATTTGAAAGAAATAACCCTACTGCTCCTCCAAGACCTCCTAAATACTATCCCAAGCCATACAGCTACCAAAGGAGATAACAAGAGAAGTAAGACATGCAACATCATCAAGTCTAAGCTACAAGAACATATGAGCATGTGGAAATGATTGTTGTAAAAATGATATTGTTGGATAACCACATTTATATAATTCTAAGTTTTTTTTCATATTATCTTGTTCATAGTCTTATGCTTGCTTACACTGATTTATCTACTTAGCACTTTTTATGTCCATAATTCACCTTAGTGTAAAGGGTTCTGACTTCTACAAATAGGGGGAGATTGTTGGGTATTGTATCCACACTAACCCAGATTTGATGAAGTCATCCTTGAACTAAGATGAATTAAGTTGTATTTGATGCTTTGTTTGAGTTATGAGTTTGCAGGATTCTAATGGCAAGTGTAGACTAATGTCAGTCTACAATGGGACACCAAACACAGGACCATACAATGTAATCCCTCATTGTGTGATCCAAGGTGTTGACTCATGTGTAGTCTCTCTATTGAGATACACCTCTTATTCAAGCACTAATACTAAGTGGAAAAGACTTGATGCTGGTTTTCCCAAAGAAGGAGAGATTTCTGTTTTGAGAAATTTCTCTAAGTTATCTACTCGAGTAGGTCCCTACCTACTCGAGTGAAATATCTAGTTTATACTCGAGTAAGAGTCTTTGTACTCGAGTAAGAATGTTACCTCTCGTGTAGTTAATCTTTAGCTCTCGTGTAGCTCAGTTAACTACTCGAGTAGATTTCCTTTCTTCCTCAAGTTTACAAAATTTTCTTCTCCAAATATTTTCTAAGTAAAATACTCGAGTAGCCATATAGATACTCGCGTAGTTTATACCTTCTTTCTCGAGTAACTGAAATCTGGCTCTCGTGTAGTTCTTCCTTACTCGAGTAGTCTAACTCATGTACTCGAGTAGTTCATTTACTACTCGAGTAGTCCAGATCTTATACTCGAGTAATCAGAATTTTCCTTTCTCAAAATTCCTCTATATCAATTACTCGAGTAGTCACTTCCATATACTCGAGTAGTTCTTATCCTCTCGAGTAGTTCAGCTTCACTACTCGAGTAGCCCATAATTCCAGTTCAAAAAATATTCTAAGTCCCTGACTCGAGTAGTTCCTTAACCACTCGAGTAGTTCATTCTCATCTACTCGAGTAGTATTCCTTGTACTCGAGTAGTTCACTCCACTTCACGTGTAACTACTTAAGTACTCGAGTAAGTCATTTTGGTACTCGAGTAGCTGATCTCTTTTTCTTCAAGTATATACTCGAGTAGTTTTCTTCAGTATACTCGAGTAGTTTTCTTGTGTACTCGAGTAGTTATCTTCAGTCCACTCGAGTAGTTTGATAAAGTACTCGAGTAGTCATTTCTTCACTCGAGTATGTCATTTCAGTTTTCTGAAAATTTCGTTAAGTCCAGATTAACAGATTTCTTAATGAGCCTTGACGTGATTGGTCTACGTGTACCTCATTATGAATTAATTATGACTGATCTTCATCGATCCTATATAAGGTCTTGTCAAACCGACAAACCCTAACCATCATAAGAAGAAAATTAATCAGAAGTTTTTGCAGCCGAATATTTCTAGGTTCTCTGATTTCCTCTCTCTCTCTCCAAGAAACAAAAACCGCCGCCGCTGATTCTCGTCCGGCTAGGGTTTCAATTTTAGAGGATTCAAATCAAGAAGGTTTTACAGATCGAGATTGCCACACAACTCTTCATCTTCTATTAGATCAATCGTGTGAAGCCAAGAAGATCCAGATCTGATTTTGCCGAGATTTTCTTCACCTCTCTGATAAAGCTGCAAAGTCTAGAAGAGGAAGATCCTGGCCGACAGTTTGCAGATCTGATAAAGATTTACTGTTTGTATTTCTATACATATTTTATTTCATTCTTGTATGAGAATTTTCTCCGAGTGTAGGAGCCTTTGTCTCCGAGATTGTAGGAAGTTTCATCTTCCGAGTGTAGATCCGTTTTGTGGATCGAGATTGTAGGAACGTTGTTCCGAGGTGTAGGATTGGTTTTCAATCCGAGATAGTGGAGTAGCCGAGTCTAGTATATTGCCAGATCGGTGAGGGAAAGTGGATGTACTCAAGGTTGGGGAACCACTATAAATCTTGCCTCGACTGTGATTGATTGGTAGATAGTTCTGTGCATAGTTCTGAAATTTTTATTCTGCTAAAAGACGCACATCTCATCTATTCACCCCCCTCTAGGTGATTTAGGTAGACAACTAAACACTTTCAATGCTGGAGAGCTAAGTGGGAAGTAGTGGGCTGAAGCCCATGTGCTGCAATTGGCTGGCCCTTGAAGGCCCCAAAGGCGAACTTTACTATTTCATGTGTGACCGGCCTGCGTGCCGATGTATGAAGTCACTTTTATTAACTAAAACAGTTGTAATAAAGCTATGACCAAAACATGTGATGTAATATATATGTCATTCCTTTTATGTAGTGGACATCCTTATTGTGTATGAGTTCTTAACTTAAAATGCTTCCGTTAGAATGTTCTGTGGTAGGATGTGTTTTCTACTTGAACTTGGGTTTGAAGAACTATATGTAATCTCCTTGCCTGTCCATGGTATATAGCGTCGGGCCCCGGCCAGACCTTCTGTCATATGATATGCGACGGATGGGGGCGTTACACCGCATCTCCTAATGGAAGTTCTCAAACATGCCGAGAGTGGTGAGAGGGTGGGTGGGGGGGGGGGGGGGGGCGAGTCACCCCGGTCAAATTCTTGTCCTTCACCTCTAATTATTGAGATCGCTAAGGTTTTCATTGTTGATCACTCTCCACGCTCACCACACCAAAATATTGAAACCGCGAACCGGCTTCTGTAGAGTTTGAACCCTTGGGGAAGGGGCGACCGCACACTTACTTCTCCTAGCAAGCTTATCTGACTGAAGACTTAGAGCTCAAAACTAACTCAAGGCTCCAATATAGAGGTCCCACCACACACCCAGATGATCTTAGAGTGCTTCTGTACAACCTCATATTCGCTGAGTGGGTTTTTCCCCAGGGGAGGTGGTTCGAGAGCCTTTCTCCACGCTAGGCGGAAAGGCTTGCGCCTGGGTAGGCGAAAGGCCCCTAGGGTGGGTAGAACTCCCTGGGCCTAAGACATTGAGTGAGGCTCTTCCACTCAATGCTTTCGACGTCTTTCGGCCTAAGGCATTGAGTGAGGCTCTTCCACTCAGCGCTCTCGACGCTTTTCAGCCTAAGGCGTTGAGTGAGGCTTTTCTACTCAACGCTCTCGACGCTTTTCAGACTAAGGCGTTGAGTGAGGCTCTTCCACTCAACGCTCTCGATGCTTTTCGGCCTATGTCGTTGAGTGAGGCTCTTCCACTCAACGCTCTCGACACTTTTCGGCATAAAGAGTTGAGTGAGGCTCTTCCACTCAACGCTCTCGACACTTTTCGGCATAAAGAGTTGAGTGAGGCTCTTCCACTCAACACTCTCAATGCTTTTGGACTTGACTGTGTCTCTTATAAGAGCAGGCGAGTGGGGTAGGCAAACTCGCACTCGGTCGGATTTTGGCCTTTCGACAAGGCATGTAGAAGGGTTTCCTCCTGGATGAGCGCGAAGCCCATGAGGATCAGTAGAAGGGTTTTCTCCTAGTAGGGTCCAGAGGTAAAATTACCTGGATACCCTTGGAGGTCTACATTTAGCTATTCAGAACTGCAGATTTTGGCTGCTAACAGACCATTTTGGGTTGTATATAGCATTTTTGAATACCGAAATTACGTTGTTGGCAAACCAGATACTGGAAATCTATAAATAGACCAACAGGATACCTCAGAAGACAAGCTTTATCATTTTCCAAAGTCTTGCAGCGCTTTTTGAGGTATCCTTAGCTCAGCACTTGGCTAAGAAGGGGAAGCGCTCTGAGATCTTCGGGGTTAGTGGAGGGACCTCCATGCTATAGCCTCGGGTCAATTTCTTTGTTCCTTGTGTCTGGTCAGGGGTCTGGGCTTAGGAGAAGTAGGTGTTAACTACACCCAAGGGTCCGAACTCTCGTTGGGGCCAGTTTTTGGTTCCAAAAGCTTCCCCTTCATAGCCTGTGATGAGCTAATGACACCTCAGAAAGCACAAAAAGATCTGGGAATTAGAGAACTAGAAAACTTGTCTTCTGAAGTACCCACTTGGGTCTATTTATAGATTTTAAAGTCTGACCTGCAAATAACGTAGCTCCACTGTTCTAAATAGTTATATGCAGCCAAAAGTGGTCTGTCAACAACCAAACTCTACTGTTTTGGAAGGCTATTTGCAGCCCTGCAAGGGCATCCATGTAATTTTACCTCTGCCCCCCACAGGCAAGTGACCCATGAAGGCGCCACTCGCCTAAAAGGGCGAGTGCTGGGTAAGCTAGATACTCACCTCCGCGGCACCCCCATTATGGGTGTATGTGGGATCTAAAGGCCTCTCGCCTAATAAGGGCGAGACTTTTCGCGCTTTCTTCATGGGAGAGCCACCCTGTCAACTGTGGGTGGGAGCCTCTTCACCCCCCCCCCCACTCCTTAGGCGAATGTTGTTCTGAAAGGGTCTTGTTTAATGTCTACAAATAACGATGCTTCACTCAACGCCAAACTCCAAAAGCGTCGACAAAATAAGGTTCACTTAACGACAAGCTCTGAAAGCGTCGACAGAACAAGCTTCACTAAATGCCAAGCTCTGCAAGCGTCGACAGAACAAGCTTCATTCAACGCCAAGCTCTGAAAGCGTCGGCAGAACAAGCTTCACTCAACTCCAAGCTCCGAAAGCGTCGACAGAACAAGCTTGACTCAACGCCAAGCTCCGAAAGAGTCGACAGAACAAGCTTCACTCAACGTCAAGCTCAAAAAGTGTCGACATAACAAGCTTCACTCAACGCCAAGCTCTGAAGGCGTCGACAGAATAAGCTTCACTCAACGCCAAACTCAGAAAGCGTCGAGAGAACAAGCTTCACTCCACGTCAAGCTTAGAAAGCGTCGACAGAACAAGCTTCACTCAACGCCAGAGGAACTGGCTCGCGCGGCTCGCTCGCCGTGCCTGGCGGAACCGGGCCTGCTCGGCGAACACTGGAAGGGTCTCGCTCGCCTTCTTGAGCCCTCTCTCTCCTGGAGATCCCACAAAGCATTGATCCTGGAGGGGAGACCCACTCATCAAATACATGGTTGTACAGTGGAGAGAATTGTTCTTTTACGATCTATCAGAAAATGTAGAAGTTGACAAAACATGAACACAAATACTAGAGAAATCACCTTCAGGTAGTTTACCAACAATTAATTATGATTGAGCAATGACAGCGAGATCGGACGGCGATGATGAGATCGGGCGACGGTGACGAGATCGGTCGACGGCGGCGAGATCGGGCAGCGACGACGAGATCAGAGGTGTGATCAAACGATGACGACGAGATCAGGCGGCGGCGGCGAGATCGGGCGGCGTCGACAAGATCGGACGGCAACGATGAGATCGGGCGATGACGTCCATAGTAAAAAAACTGAATTGTATGGAATATCTGTCTTTACCTCTAAAAATTACTCATAGTACAAAATTGAATTTCATGCAATTGGACCAATTCTAATTCCGATAGAATTCCTAACTACCAAACACTGAAATTGAATTTTTGTTGCCACAATTCCAATTGTCAATTCCAATTTCAGAGATCTGAACAGACCTTAAGTGATTCTGTGATTTAAGTATACTGTTGATTCATTTTGTTTATGAGATTATTGAATACTCTTGATTGATTTTGCTTAAAATCTTAGGCTGCATTTGACGCGGCTTATCACAGTTTATTTGCTCCGGTAAGGTTGGATAAAATCGTCATTGTATGTTTGGTATAAAAAATGTTGCTATCGTTATCAAAAAATGAAATTAGTTTGAGGCATAAGATTTTAGTATGAGAATGGCATTTTTGTTCAACCTCACCGGAGCAAATAAGTCGCGATAAGCTGCGCCAAACGCAACCTTAGAGTCTGTTCGTTAGGTCGGAATTGGAGCGTTGTAATTGAAATTCAATTGACAATTCTAATTCCAACGTTAGGCGGCCATAAAAATACCTCGAAATTGGAATTCATTTTCATCCTCATAGGAATTTGTTATAAATGAAACATGTGTCCCTCAATTCCTATCTCGTGAGGTCTTCATTCGCAATTCTCATTCCTACCTGTGCACCCCTAACGCTCTCAAAAAAGACCTCAATGTCAACCCCGTTATTCACCCGGGGCACACATTTTGCAGAAGTTCGTATTTTTCGACGGGGCGCACATTTTTTCGCTCGAGCGCGAATATTTTGCCCGGGCGCGCATTTTTCGCCCGAGCGTGCATTTTTCTTCTGGGCGCACATTTTTCGCCCGGGCGCGAATATTACGCCCGATCACGCATTTTCACTCGAGCATACATTTTTCTGAACGAGCGCTCATTTTTTCGCACGTGCGAGCATTTTTTCGCACTGACGCACATTTTTCGCCCGAGCACGCATTTTTCGTTCGGAGCGCATTTTTCGCCCTGACGGGCATATTTCGGCCGGGGGCGCATTTGTCGGACGGACATTTTTCAGCCGAGAGAGCATTTTTCGACTGAACGTTCATTTTTCGGCAGGGCGCACATTTTCTCGGTCGGGCACACGTTTTTCGCACGTGCGCGTGTTTTTTCGCCTGAACGTTCATTTTTTCGCCCGAGAGTGCATTTTTCGCCCGAGAGTGCATTTTTCGCCCGGGTGTGCATTTTTCGTCTGGGCGTGCACTTATAACGTGAGTGTTCATATTTCACCCGGGCGCGCAATTTTCCGAACGTGCGCGAATTTTCCGCCCAAGCAAGCATTTTCTTCCCGGGCGCTCATTTTTCTCTCAGGCACACATTTTCCGTGCGGGAGCGCATTTTTCCGCCTAATGAATTTTTCGCTCGTGTGCACATGATTTGCGCAAGCGCGCAATTTTTGGCCCGGACGTCTAATTTTTCGCCCAAGAGCGGAATTTTTTGCCCAAACACAATTTTTCACCCGAGCGCGCTTTTTTCGCTTGGGCGAGCATTTTTCCGCATAGCCGCACATTTTTTGCCCGGGTGCGCATTTTTCGCCCAGGCGCGCAAATTTTGCCCGAACGCGCATTTTTTGCCGGGGCACACATTTTCGCTCGGGCGCGAATATATCGTCCGAGTGCGCATTTGTCTCCCGGGCACACAATTTTTTCTGGGCACGCAATTTTTGTCTGGGCCCGCATTTTTTGCTCGGATGCACATTTTTTGTCTGGGGCGCACATTTTTCACCCGAGAGAGCATATTTCGCCAGAGCGTTTTTTTTGCCCGGGTAAGCGAAAAATGGGCGCCATGGCGAAATATTCGCTCCCGGGCGAAAAATGTGCGTCCAGACTAAAAAAGCATGCTCGGGCAAAAAATTGCACGCCCAGCCGAAAAATGCGCGTCCGGGCAAAAAAGGGGCGTCGGGCGAAAAATGCGCCCCCAGGAGGAAAATGAGCCATCAGGCGGAAAATGCGCGTCCGGGCGGAAAATATGCGCCCGGGCGGAAAATGCCCGCCCGGGCGAAAGAATGCACGCTCGGGCAGAAAAATACGCGTCTGGACGAAAAATTTGAATCCGTCCTGAAAATGCCCGCTCGACCGGTGAAATCCCGCCTGGATGAAAAATGCCAATAGAGCGTCTTACCTTCTAAATGTATGGAAGTCATCTTCACCTTTATGTTTCCGGCGTTCCGTCGATGTCAAAAAACTAATCGCTATATGTAAATGCATTCTATTAAATCCTCCCCTGAAAATTTTGGAAACTCCAGCCAAGGAAAGCGAGTGAGTTTGTGCGATGAAGCAAGGGCTGGCATGCGACTTTCCAGTGACCGCCGACCCGGATTTTCACTTGTCTTCTCCACCTTCCAGCTCGGGAACATCGATCGGATTTCTTCACTCATGGTCTGCACCGAACGGGCCAACTCCACTTGGTTTTGCTTGAGTGCTTCCATTTCTCCTTGTTGATCCTTAGATCGGGTAGCGTCCTACACTGGCAATCCGCGAATGCTAATCTGGCTCTAATACCTTGTTGTGAATTCCTCCCGCAACGACCGCGATATTCTCGATCTCCTCCGGTAAAACTCGCCGCAATATTCCTAATCTACTCCAGTAGAACCTACTCACGACAGAAAACACACCACAGAACAACCACCACTAGCAAGCAACATAAGAAATGATGATAGATTAATAACCAGAGATCCTAAGGCAGGGCCTGAACAGATCTCAAGAACGGTGCAGGGGAACTCTCCCATTGCAGCCGAACTCCAACACAAAAACAAACCGTTTTCAGCATAAAAGTCTCACATGCTCCATTTCCCAGAAAAAGAACAGCTCTAACTCGTCAAAAGACCCAATTACCTCTTCCCCATACAAAAATAACAAAACCGACATAAAAAATAACATATTACGTCCAACGGGACTTAACAAAACCTTCCCCATCAAATGTTTCTTTTCCTCAAGGAACGAACTCAAGTCACCTCTGAATGAGTGCCCAAAAATCTTCCCATGTAGCAACCTCTGGTGTTCCATTAGCCCACTAAATGAGTAATTGAGTCACCACGTGTCCTCCCCTGTTGGAGATGCGCCTATTTAAGATGTTGGCCGTGCGGCGTCGGGGGCCGCGTGCGGGCGTCCGCACGGCGGCCTGTCGGGAGGCCGCGTGCGGGTGTCCGCACGGAGGCCTATTGGGGAAGCCGACTGCGGCCAATGCGGCCGCATGGCACGCGGTGGCCGGCTGCGGCCAATGCGTTAGCGTGAAGCATGTGTTGCAGTCTGCTTGACTTGCGTAAGAAACATAAATTACCGCGACTTGTGTGAGAAGAAAAACAATGGACACAAATTAATAACATAATATAACACAAATTAATTTTTTATTAAATTACTAACATGATGTCGAAATAAATCAAACTGATATGATACTAAATTACTAATGTTAACAGAAGTATCAACACAATTTGGTTCAGTTCATCTTGTTTCGATTTGACAGTCAAAATTGTCAACGACACCAAATCGAACCGTAACCTATTAAAAAAGTGAACCAAACTGTACGATTTGATTTGATTTGATTTGATTTAGTTGAATTATATTAGGCGATTGTTAATTGCAAACCAATCCCAATTTTCCTTTTCATTTTGTTCGCAGATCCCCGATCTGGAGCCCTAGACGCATCCCTCCCCGAGTTCCCGCCCCCCGCCGTTGTACCTGTAAATGTAGCCGCTATCTGCCGCCCACATCGTCTTAGACGGCGAAGCTCGCTGCCGAGCACGCCATCGATTCCGTTCAGCGCCGCCCCAGTTCCTGTCACTGACGCAGAAGGCCGCAGATTTCAGATATTCCTGCATCCAAAACGGCGCCGTAGTTCTCATCGTCGACGCCCCTGCAGTTTTCAGCTATCCTGCTTCCCCACGCCGCTCTAGTCCCGATCTCCGACGCCAAATCTTCAGGTTTTCAGGTATCCTGCATCCCGATCGCCGTCATAATATAGTCTCTTTCGCCGACACCGAACGCCACATGATTAATTTCATTATGTTTTTAGGATAATAAAATTTCTTTTTTCTTGCATCCCCTTCGAGCACGCTGATTGATTTCAATATGTTTTTTTTTGTATGATTGCATATTTTTGGGCACAGAGAAAAATATTGGAGCACACACAAGCTTTTGAAGTGGCTCATTTAGCTCCGTTTGCCTTTGCCATGGTGGCGGTGGTGGTCGTAAACGCATGGGTTAAACCGTCATTCGTTAAGGATAACCTAACAATCATCATCCGTTTGAACAAAAAAGTGGATGAAGTTCCTTAATTAGATGGGCGTTAACGAATGCCAATTTAACCCCATATTCATGACCGTCATTGTACAAGCTCATATCCAACGAGTAGTGGTCGACAGGAATCAGATCGGCCATGCCAAACAGAGACTTTAAACTTTTTATTTGTTTTCAAGGGCATTTGACAGAATGCACCCCCGAAATACAAGTTTTTGGCAAAATGCACCCCCAATCTTAAATATTGGCAAAATGCACCCTAGGCTTAATATAAAGGACATTTTGGTCCCCAAATACATTAATATTGGCACAATGCACTCCCAAAATACAAGCTTTTGGTAAAATGCACCTCCAATATTAAATATTTGCAAAATGCACCCCGAAATACATTAATTTTGGCAAAATGCACCCTAGGCTTAATATAAAGGACATTTTGGTCCTCAAATACATTAATATTGACAAAACCATGAACATCCAATTGAATTAAAACATTCCAGTGAATCAAAACATCTCAATGAATCAAAACATTCCAATTGAATTAAAACATTCCAGTGAATCAAAAACAAAAACACACAAAATTTGTCCTCTTAATACATGAAACAAAATCTGTCTCCTTACAGTTAATCAAACCAAAAAAACACAAAATATGTCCTCTTGCCATGAACTCGAAATTGATAGTCATAATCATCTTCACATATTCTTACGCACCTACAATTTAATACAAAAAAGTATTAGAAACAAAGTAATAAAGAAAGTAATAAAGAGATGTGTTAATTAAAATTAAAATATTGCTTACCGGAAGTTTTGATTTTAATGTTGATGTTGAAGACATTGTTGATTGTGATGCTTCCCGACATTCTTTTTTATTATGCCCTCGTGATCCACAGTTAGAGCATGTGTACTTTGCACCATGTCTCTTAATCTCATATTGTCCCGCTTTTAACTCACCATCCTCTTTTCTTCTATTATGTTGTTGCGATCTTCCGGACTTCTTTTGTATGTTAGTCAAGGAACGATTGAAGTCAAATTAGGCAAGGGCCACTCCTTGCTTGAATTAGTTGAGTTTAGTAAATATTTGTATGCTCTCATGAACATCTCTCTTTTATACCAATGGTCCACGTAGTCTTCAATCATTTCTCTACGATGAAGGACACACGATGTTGCATGTACACAAGGAATACCAGTGAGATCCCAACGCCTACAACTACAACATCTCAAAGTCAAATCTACCGTCCACGTATCTCCACTACATCCTTGAACTTCAAATTTGTCGTGACCGTTCCATACCAAAAAAATATTTGTGGGCATCCTTCTTATTCTTTTCCAATATTTTTTGTATGGATATGCACAGCTCTCCACTAAATTTGAGCACCTTGTCCCGTTGTGTATGAAGTCTTTTTATTAGAATTACTCTTATTGTCTCCAACATAATAATTATAGGCTTGTCTCTAGCCTTTAGGATCACATTGTTAAAACTTTTACAATAGTTATTTAACAACATATCACATTTGGGTCAAACCTTAAAATAAGATCTTGCCCAATTTTTCTCATTTCTTTCTCGTACCCAATTATATGTCATAATGTCACACGCCTTTAGCTTTTCCATCGCCGCATTAAAATCAACAATTCTACTTGCAGACGCAGTTCTCTATAGCAATTCCTTTAGTTCCAAGCCTCTAAATTTTTGGTTGAAGTTGTTATGCATATGTCGAACACAAAACGGTGTTCGACATTGGACAATAACTCTTCAACGGCCTTTATTAGTCCCTTCTGCTTATCTGAAATGATTGTCCACAAGTGACTGTTCTCCATACACAAGTCTTCCATAAGGAGACTAATAAACCAAGTCCACGTCTTTGTATTTTCCTTTAAAACATAAGCATACGCAATAAGAAACATGTTATTGTTACCATCAATACCGACGACACATAGTACTACCCCACCAGCAGTTGTTTTAATGTGAGTGACATCCAAACCTATTATTGATCTACATCCAACCATGAATCCCTTCTTCAAAGCACCCCAACAAATATAAATGCTCTTGAAAATGCATGTCTGAGAGACTACAGAATGCTTACATTTTACCTTAATAGTAATATCTGGATTTGTCCTACAAAGCTCTTCACAATAGTCCCAAAGCTTTGAGTCTTGCTCCAACTCGGTGCCATTAATTGCTTTTGTACCATGCCTTTTCACTCTATACATTTTCCAAACACTCAAAGATGTTCTATTATCAACCTACATCACCTTTTGCATTGAAGTTGCATTCCGGATTGCTCCTAATATTGTGTTCATACTTAGAAGCCAAATATTTAACCTTGCAATGTCTGGAATCTGCAACTCTATAACATGAGTGCTCCCCTTTAATTGTCTTGACTTGAAAAGTCCTATCATTCTTCGATATGAAAAAGCAAATAAAACCCAATCATAATTACACGTAAGCTGAATTTTATCGCTATAATTTTTTGTAAATTTGATCGATCTACCTTGCTTCACCGAATATAATCTGACAGCATCCCTAAAATCTGTTGCTGAATTAAAGCACAACCCAACCTCAAACTCGAAGTCGTCATGATCGGCGTCTCCTTGATAAATTTGAATTTGTGAACCCTTATGTTTTTCTTGCCTTATAGTAGGTAAACCAACATTCAGATTTGTTTTGGAATCTCTTATGCCTACAGATTCAACATCACCTTCGATACTTTGACGATATGAAGTGTCATCCAACTCAAATTCACTATCTTCGAAATCATTTGTGAAAGAAGAATTAGAAGCTTCATCATCCTCTACCATAAAATCTGAATCACTATCACCATCAGATGACATTTCCTCTTGAGAGTCATATGCGCTAATTATCACATTATCCCATGCAACATTAACCATTGTATAATATTAACAATTGTCATCGAGGAGGAGATCGACGTCCAGAGCAACGGGGATTAGGGCACGCTTGCAGTTTGCTGGCAGCGGAAAGGAGACGTGAATGCGTTACTCTTCGCTGTAGCGCCCACGATGTCGTTGCCGGGAACGACGAAGCAGGGAGGAATGGCAGAAGAAAACGCCGACGATCACCAGGTCGGAAAGCACGAAGCAGGGAGGAAAATGGCGTCGTCGACCTAGTTTCACTTCTGAATACATCGTTAAAGAGGTGAGGACATTTCATGACAAAATTACCCTTCTTAATAGCACACCAGGGTGCAAAGTGCCAACATCTTTGTATTTAGGCGGTGCATTTTGCCAATATTTAAGATTCGGGGTGCATTTTGTCAAAAATTTGTATTTCGGGGGTGCATTTTGCCAAAAACCGTTTTCGTAATTCAGAACTGTAACATGTTGAATGATGGTTAAAGTTGTTTTTTATTATTATTTGGATTGCGGTTTATAAATTTAGTTGACACAATTTTCAAAAAAATTAATTTACGGTTAACAGGGGATTGTAGATAGTCATAGTCGAATTATGATTAACAGTCAGTCTTGTATTATGATGCATGTTTTTTTTAAATTATTTGGTTTGCGGACTTGGAGGATTCAGCGGTCTCCGTGGCAGTCCGCCCGGCTTGAAGTTTACTTTTGCTTGTTTACTTCTCATTTGTACTTGGTGAAATCATGTCTCGTCATGTATACCTGGCCCTGTAAAGATTGATAGTTGATTAATGCAAAATCTGTGTTTGCTCTTCATTGTTACTGATACATAGCTCAGCTTATGGTTGGAGTGTTCCTGCGCCTAGTTCTCGCTTTCCGATTGATCAAGTGATCAGCTTGATAGTTTTGGAAGTGTTTGCTTGATACCAGAATTACCAGTTGATCAGCTTGAGAAATTTCAACATGGTATCAGAGGGAACAGTGGCTGCTGCTATTACTGATCTACGGAGTCTGCACAAACCGCGGACTGCCCGTTATTCTGCTGAGATGCCCTCTTTACAAGCCGCCGCTGAACTGAATTAACAGACCGCCAAGCCCGTCGAGACCGGCGACCTGGTTATTTAACTTAGACTTCAATTGCTGGAGAGAAGACTGGTTGGCCGCCAAGTGCGACCTGCTGCAACCGCTGATTGTAAACCGCAAGCTTCACTGCTTCCTGACCTTGATCTGAACCAAACGCCTGGCTTCACAGTGCTAGCCGCACAACCTGCAAACAGCAACCAGTTAATACTTCTCAAACCGCACGACCTGAAAAACTGAGTCCGCAATAATTGATCTGCGCTCAACTTACTGTTCACTCTTTTACTGTAGAAGTGTCGGGGGAGGGGGTCTATTTATAGGCGGGATGAGAGTGTGATCCCGCCCTAGTGAATAGAGTCACCACCCCAGCTCGCAGCTAGCACAAACCCAGTCCGCCGAGTCCGCAGGGACTAAGCCGGACCAGCCAACTTGCCAGGAGCCAAAATAAGAAGCCAGTCCGCCACCGGCCGGACACCGCACCAGTCCGTACACATCGCAGCATGCGGACACAACAACATCTCACTCACTGTGACAGTCTACACGCTACAAGCGGACATGACACCATCCCGCACAACTCGCAAACACCGCTTCAGCCCGCCACACGAGTCCACGGCCAACAGGCAGATCTCCCGGTCAACAACGGACTCTGCGGACACTGCGAATACCCTGAACTTGTCACAAAGTGTGACCAAGTCCAACATCTCACCAAACAACTGGTGCGAGCTCGACTGACACGAAGCCAAGCCGCTAGCACCAAGAACAATCGGCCAACATGAATGCGGCTATCACCCGCCGCATCACAGGAGATCAAGGCAAGAACCAATGCTGATCTCACGACCTCCACTCTATCCGCCACATCGGACTCTGCGGACTCTAACTGAGTCCGCCACATTCTCGCGGACTCACTGTCAATCCGCCCGGTTACATCAAGAACAAGCTATCTGCAGAACTGTAGGCCAAGCTGTCTGAACACGCCACCAGTCCGCCATAGACAGGCCGCCCCGGCCGCTCCAATAGACCCAGGCCACAAAATCCACCCAGGCCACTGTCCAACCAGGCCGCAACATCAGTCCGCCCAGACCGCGAACTCAGACCACCCAGACCGCGCGGTATGCTTAATCAACCACTTTCACTTCATAATTTTCAACACCCATGATACGACAATATCTCTGCGCATGCTCTCTTGCTTTCGGCGCACGGGCTTCTCATGTCGCCGCCGTTCACATCCCATCCAAACACAATGGTACAGTTGCTACATGATTTCCTAATCCGATCGATTGGGCTGCAGGTGGCGGGAGTTCCTTCTTGACAAGAGTGTGTCCCGAGAGCAAGGAAGCACAGACTTAGATACTGTACTGTCATGGGTAGTGCTGACATTCATGACATAATTTGTGGATTTCATTTTTTTAAACTTTTTTTTTATAAAATCAAAGTAAAAATATTTGAGAAAACTAAAGTTGTAGCTAGCAAAAATGGTATATATTGCGCCTTCTACTTTCACACTTTTGAAAGCATTTATACTACTTAGTTTTAAATGTTGCCCATCACTGGAAAATCTAATGTTGCTCATTCTGCACCATTTCTCCCTCTTCTATAAAACGACACATGAAGAAGCACATGCCCGGGATTATCCTCATTCTACGGCCAACGACCGGGCTCTCTTCAGAAAACCCTAATTGACGATTACCAGGTATGCTTGATCCATCCGTGCATATTCACCTCTAATCCCTCTAATCTCATCTCATTATTGCGACTGACAAAATATCTGACAGAATTTTAAATCATTCAGCAGATATGAATAAATGTTCCTTGTGAATATATATAATAATAAAGAAATTCAAAATGCATAATCAGAAAGTTATGAATGTTTCTTTGAAACATCTGAAGGAGCAGGTTTTGAGACGACCATATTTCTTTTGGGATTTTCTGCTTCTCTTTGAGTCATCTTCATGTCTTCAGCACCCAGAATCTTTACTGATGTAGCTCTAGGCACTACAACCTCTGGATGAAGACTCGTATAAGTATCAATATTAAAGAGATTTTTCTTTTCATACCTTTTTATCTCTTTCTTTTTGTAGGAAGACATGGTTGAATACTGAGAAGTGTCTTTTTCTTATTCCCTGGTTTTCCTTATTTATGAAAGTGCTATAACCTCCTGAAATCTGGACATTCTAAAATTAGGATCCACTTCATGATCATATACTGGGAATAGTGGCCTTTCTGAACTTGATTTTTCTTGCTGATTTACTTCAGATGCCTGTTGTCGACTGTTTTGCTTTCTTTGTTGTTGTCTGCTGCTCTGGGAACTGTGTTGCTGCCTGCTGCTGCCTTGATATGGTCTGAAATGATAAGAAGGTGTAGACCTTTGAACTCGTGAAACATTTCCCGCTGATCCAGCTGCAGGAGGAGGAGGACCTCTCCTGAATTGTGGTGGTGGATAATATCTCCTACTCTTCTTTCTTGCTTTCATTTCATTCTTTGAATACCTCATCCAGTGAGAAGTATCTGGAGTGAGAGTAATGTTGTGAAGAATATAATAGGGGGTGTCAGCAGTAGGAGAGGGTTTAGGAGCAACCCTTAATGGAGCCTTCTTCTTAAGTTTCTCTTTTTAGAACTAGAATCTTCTAAGTCATCTGACTCTTCATCATCATCATCAGACTCAATTGGCAGGATTATCATAAAGGACATTAATCTATTTAAGCATTTCAACAGAGAGTACTGGATGAACCTGTGGCTGTATACTTGTATCTATTATCTCAGCTATATTTACTTCTTCAGCCTGAGTCTGTACTTGAACTTCTGGCTCTATAATTTCTGTATCTGTGTCCTCAACTATGAAATCATTAAGATTGGGCATGGGTGATTCAGCCCAGCCAAAAGTTGGAGGTGATAATGGAGGTGATAAAGCCTTTGGCTCTGTATCAGTTATTTGCTCTATAATATTCTCATTAACTGCAAAACTTGTCCTTAGTTGTTCCAAAACTACATGACTTATTGGTGTTGTATAGCAGACTATAGCTTTAGAAGAATTGTCAAAAACAGGTAAATTACTACTGTAAACTGTATCAAAAGAATAAAGCAAGGAAGAAATGTCAACTATGAGATTAAGGATAAAATCACCAACAGTGATGATTTTTGGAATGGAAAAATCTATTGCTTCTTCTTTTGTACAAACTGGAAGCATTTTTGTATCTGTTTCTGCTGAACTTACTGATGCTGTTGGAGTTGCTGCTGGAGCTTCTTCATTAATTGATGGAGCTTCTTCATTGGACATCTCCCCCTGCCTTGATTCAGAGATACCTGAACCCAGACCCCCAGAAGAAGGGACAGTGGAGAAAGAAGCTAGCTGTGAAGAGAGTGCAGTGATGGAAGCAGCAAGTGGAGCAATTGCCTCATCTATAAGTTTCTTGAGTGTAGGTGTAATAAGCTCAAGAATGTTGGCTGATATATAAGAGGATGACATGGAGCAGGTTGGACAGATGGTGAATGCTTGTGGAGTGTATGGTGTTGGAATGTCAGTTGGAATGTTGGAGGTTGAGACATCAGGAAGATGTTATCTTCCTGAATATATAAATAAGGTGGAGATGTATGAGTTTGAGGTGATTGAGGTGGAGTGTGTTGTGGAGATGGAGATGAAAGTAGATCAAATGTTGGAGATGAAAGTAGTAGATTTGTATCATCAATATGTGATGGTAGATGTAATTGAGGAGGTGAAGATGTTGTATCCTCAGGAATGTGGATTGGTGAGTGTGGAGATGGTGGTCTGGATGGTGAGACAGGAGGGATAAAGGTAGAAGGTGTGTCTGTAATGATAGTGGATGGTTGTTGAATAGTAGTAACATCAACAAGGGGAGTTGATGAAGGAAATATTGAATGATATGGAGATGGAGGAGGAGGAGAGGGAATATGAGGAGCAGAAGCTTCTTCAGGGGTTGGTAAAGTGGTTATTGCATCACTTGTGTCCTCTGAGGCTATCCTGGAAGAGTAAGCCCTGGAGGGCTTTGGGATAACCCTCTCCCATCTGCCAAAGATGGCAGAGGTAAGCCTCTTAGATGCATTGATGAAAATGGTCTGGGAGACCCAAAGGTCTGGAACCTTTGTATGTATATATGAAGATTCCCAAAACTCTTCCAAAACTGACATTCCTTCTTACTAATATTCTTCTTAATCAAATCAAACAAAATTTCACCCCAGTTCACTGATTTTTGATTAACCAGAGCACTCATCAGAAGGAATTGGTATCTGGTTATGTAGTCATGGGCAGAGTGCTCGCTCAAGATCACCTTGCCAACAACATCTGTCAGGAACTTGATTTCCTAATCTGACCGATCGGGCTGCAGGTGGCGGGAGTTCGTTCTTGACAAGAGTGTGTCCCGAGAGCAAGGAAGCACAGAGTTAGATGCTGTACTGTCATGGGTAGTGCTGACATTCATGACATAATTTGAAGATTTCATTTTTAAATTATTTTTTTTGTAAAATCAAAGTAAAATATATGAGAAAACTAAAGTTGTAGCTAGCAAAAATGGTATATATTGCGCCTTCTACTTTCACACTTTTGAAAGCATTTATACTACTTAGTTTAAAATGCTGCCCATCTCTGGAAAATCTAATGCTGCTCATTCTGCACCATTTCTCCCGCTTCTATAAAACGACACATGAAGAAGCACATGCCCGGGATTATCCTCATTCTACGGCCAACGACGGGCTCTCTTCAGAAAATCCTAAGGCTTTGTTCGTTTCGCAGGTTTTGTTTCGCAGGAATTGGTTTTGTTTCGCAGGAATTGATTTTGTTTGAAAAATAAAAATTGAAAGATTTTAGTTTTCTGTCAAAATCAATTCCGCTGTTCGTTTGCAGGAAGATTTTCGGGCACAAGAATTGTTTTTAAACATCATTAAAAAGCTAATCGTCCATCATATAAGTTTTCAAATGAATCTAACAATGAAAAATGGAAATTTATCACTACAAATCTAACCAGAGTAACCAGTAATGTCAATATATCCCTTCCCACAATGATATACTAATTATATAAGTATATATTGTATTTTAAACCAGAGTAACTCCGGCCCTTCACGAATGTTATTCTCCTCGATCCATCTTTGCAATCCGAATCAGATCCAGGTATTTGGCATCCCTTCCTCCTACACTTCATGGCTTATTTGATGGCGGCAAACGAGAGCGAGTGATGGCTTCGCCGCCACGCATCCCTGCAGCTTCCACGAACCCTAGGGTTTTCCAACTGCGGCGCCGTTTCAAGCCGTCGCCGGAGAAGATGATATCCCGCTCGATTGTGAGGGGGGAGCAGATAGAGGCGGGTGAAAACCGACTGAATGAGGTAAGTTTTACGCTAGGCTATTTTTATCCCGGTAAAAAACGATCGGTTTTCAAATAAAACCAAAACATTGGCTCAAAATGCCTAAATGAACGCGATTTTTGGTTTTCATTTAAGTAAAACCAAAACTCACCTATCAAAACCTGTGAAGCAAACATGGCTTAATTGACGATTACCAGGTATGCTTGATCCATGAGATTTTGGCACTTAACACCCTTGAAGGGAAACTTTTTGGGTGAGCGTGGCTCACAGTGAGCAGCGAGATCCTCACCGTGCACTCGCACATCAAATCACACGCATGATTTTTGATGTGCGAGTGCACGGCGCTGATCTCGCGTTCACCGTGAGCCACGCCCAGTCGCCCACCCAAAAATTATTCCAATTGAATTGAGAGTCTTTGACACATTGCACCCAGGTTTTAAATTTTGGCACTTTGCACCCTCCAATTGGATTTTTGGGTTTTTAGAGGGTGCATTTGGAGTTTTAGAATAATGATTTTAATAAAATGAGAGTGCATTTGGGGTTTTAGAGGGTGCAAAGTATCAAAGATTCAATATGAGGATGCAATGTGCCAAACACACTCAATTGAAGGGTGTTAAGTGCCAAAAACCCTGGATCCATCCGTGCCTATTCACCTCTACTCCCTCTAATCCCATCTCACTATTGCGATTGCTTGCTACTTCAATCCGCGCCGCAGAAAGCAATCCATCGTCCCGATTGCCTCGCAGTGAAGCCGCAGCAAGGGCAGCCAAAAATCGAAGCCATAACGCCAAAAGGCACCTGCTTCGCGCACAGATTTTCCCCTGAATATGTGCTCTACATGTTGAAATAGATTGTAATTCCATTGATGGCGGAGTTCATCTTCTCATCTCTTCAAATTTATAAGTGTGCCCTAATCTTTCTGCCCTTTTGCATCAGATATGAATTTCGAGATTATAAAGGCAGGGATTTCCGAAAGAATGTTGTTTTTGGTGTTGGCTATTTGGTTTCGGATCCGGATCCAATTGGATCCGACCTGTTAGCCTTAGGTTTTATTCCTAGAACCTAACGGCCGCGTGCTTGGGCCGATTGGAATCACGAGAATCGCCACTGATGGAGGGCTGCCGCCCTCTCCAGTGAATCCAAGGGCCGCTTTCCCTTGTGTTGGTGGTGCTGCCGTCGTGAAGGAAGAAGAAGGGCTAAACGTGGAGGAGAAGGTGTTATCGGTGGTGGAGTGCTGTCGCCGGAAAAGACCGACCTTGCTGCCAAGTTTTGCTTTCGGAGAACACGAGCAGAAGGTTTTTGTGAACTTTGTGCATCCGCTAGGCAGATTGTACTCTTCAAGGTCATTTCTTCTCCCACATTTATATTTGTATTGCATTTATATATTTTGTGATGTGTATATAAGTTGCGTGGCCTGTGATCGTTATAGGCATGTTTGTTGAAATATTGCTTGTGTATGTGTTATTGTTACCTGTTTATTATAGTTGCACGTCTGTGGGTGCCCTGGGTCCTTACATTTTGCCCATTTCTAAATTGTTTAGATGATTATCATTGGATTTTATGAAATGATTGTAAAATTTTATAAAACAGGAGGTCGCAAGAACACTTTAACCATCCAAGCCAAATAAACCACTAGAAACAAAAGATGCAAGAACAACTCTTGTATTATTTCTTGCTTTACAATGCGAGACATATATTGTTAGACATGATTTAACAATGCACCCGATGGAGATCATCAAAAAATAGACAAGTACAAAACTGGCGGGCAGAGAACTGTAACCGCCTAACTGCCAATTCGCCAAGCTATACGCAAGGTCGCGCGAACATCACAAGCCGCCAAACCGCCAAGCTTCCAGACCGCACCTCTAGCTGCACGAATTGCCGTATTGCATGCTGAAGAAACAATCTTGTCCGCACTTCTTGGTCGACTGACCGCATAAGTCGCCGCGAACAGACACTGAACTGCTGAACCAAAAACTGCCAGTCAGACCACCAGAGGCAAACTGACTTATTGAATCTGGGAAAACTGCCAAGGAAGAAAACTGCCTAGTCGCTGAACTCGCGACTTGCTGCTAACCACCGACTATTATCAGCTAGTCTGCACTGACTCCACTGACCACCGTCAGAACCAATTGTCTGGTTGCTCAATACTAGCCGCACAATCTGCAAACAACAAACAATCAGATCACTTCTCCTTCCCGCGCGGTAAGAAAACATTAACCGCAAATTTAACTCAAGCTACAGTTCTTAGGGTTCTCGTTGTTAATGACGAGGCTAGCACCCCTATTTATAGGCGGGCAATGCGAATACAGTCACCTCCCTGGAGGATAGAGTAACCGTCAGCATAGTGTCGGATAGCAACACCAGACCGCATAACAATGCGGACTGCCAACACCAGACCGCATGAGCGGTTAGCACCAACAAGTCGCACAGTCATGCGGACAACCGAGTCAAACTTCAAATGGCCAAGATCAACCACACGAACTGTGAAGCTAGCGCCCTCAATGCAATCCGCCGGTCTCCGCTGTCTACCAAACCAGACCGCGCAGTCCGCCGGTAGCCAAAAACAAACCGCGCAGATAGCCAACCAGGGAGTCTGCTGAGTCAGACCGCGAGAACAAGGATGGCCAAGGAACAGACCATGCATCAGAGTCTACCCGCGCTACCCGCGCGGTCTCAGTGGTGTAAGTGATTTGTGCGGTCTGCACATTTCAGACCGTCCACTTCACTTCAACAATATCTTAACTTGTTAATTTTGAAGCATTATATCCAGATTGTTGATATTTTGTGTGTGTGTGGATTATTTCGGATTTATGGGCTAGTGATGTGATTAAAATGGTTGGCACTCATGATGGATAAACCATCCGATGAACAGAGATCTTAGAGCCTTTTTCTTTTGCTTTATTATTCTTGCATGTTTAATCGTGCAGAATGTATTACTGACTGTTATCTTTTGAAATGAGCAATGATTGTCATGAAATGAACAATGTTGTTCATCATTGTTTAGGAATGTGCTCAACCCATAGCTGCTTGAAAACTATTATTAGGAATTCTCAAAAGTGGCCACAACTTTCAAAAAAATTCAAAAATTAGGAATTTAGTTTCAAAAGAAGGTTCTTAGAGTGAATCCCTGTATATAGAACTTACCGATTTTGGTTTAGAACATTGAGATTAATTGAAAATTTTCACCTTTTTGGAAAAAATGTGCTTTTGGATGTGTGACTTTCTGAGTTGAATTTACACTATCTGCAATTAATTCATTTAGAGTGAACCTTGTGTTTAGAACACATTCAGATTTTGGCTTAGAACATTGACATTACTTGATAATTTTTACCTTTTTGAAAAAAATTGTACTGTTGATTATGTAATATTGTGTGTTCAATCTCTCAATAACAAAAAAACAACATTCTCGATTACCTTGCAGGCATTATCATATGATGACAGAACTTTCTCACGCCTATAATTGATGCAATTAAAATGCCTCCGCAAGTTTTTTATAGCCAAAAGTATTTTTGTTTTGTTTTTTTGGTAGAGTTATCACTACTATTAGGATAGTCCCCTTCATTCGCCTACATGGTTCAATCATACCTATCTTCTATGATCCTTTCCCCAATCCTTAATCAACTTGCCAAGATTTTCTGTAATTTGTTTTTCTTCATTCTCTGTCCAAAACCAAGTTGTATATCAGATTTCGGATGATGAATATTGCTTAAACTATTACATTTTTACTGACCACTGTTAGCACTGCAGATGGCAGATGTGGTTAAGGATTTAACGGCTGGAACTGTTGGAGGTGCGGCACAATTGATTGTTGGGCATCCTTTTGACACCATAAAAGTCAAGCTTCAGAGTCAACCAGCCCCTGCTCCTGGTCAACTTCCCAAGTTTTCGGGAGCAATGGATGCTGTCAAGCAGACGATTGCGGCAGAAGGCCCACGAGGCTTATACAAAGGGATGGGAGCTCCACTTGCCACTGTCGCAGCCTTCAACGCCGTTTTGTTTACTGTGAGAGGGCAGATGGAGGCTTTGTTGAGGTCCGAACCCGGCATTGCTCTCACGGTTCAGCAGCAGGTTATATGTGGCGCTGGTGCTGGAGTCGCCGTCTCGTTTCTCGCATGTCCAACTGAGTTGATCAAGTGTAGGTTAGTAATGCCAGCTTCTGTTTACTTTCTTTCCCCTAAAATTTTCTGTTAAAGTAAGACTTTGTTTGGGACATTTGTAATTATTGAGCAGTGGCAGCCTGATTAGGGGTGAGGAACGAAAACCGAAAACCGACTAAACCGACCGAACCGACCGAACCGCACCGACTTTGAAACCGAGCCGCCGGTCCGGTGTCGGTTCGGTTTGGAGCTGAAAACCGAAGGCTTATCGGTTCGGGTCGGTTTTCAAGTTGTGAAAACCGACTAAACCGAACCGAACCGAGCACTTCACCACTGTTTTGGGGTGTATTTGATCGGCAACTTTCAGATTATCTTTAGGTCTACAACCAAGTTCACTTTTCCCATCTCTGTGCTTGGTGAGATTTTTCTGACCCTTCTCCTTAGGTTAGAGAGTTTTTCAGATCCTAAGTAATTCTGTTGGGAAAAAGCTTTATTAACAGTTTCATTATTTGGGATGTTATGTATATTAAATGATTTAATAACGACAATGATTATCATCGTGATACTCAATTGCTCTGATTGCTTATTGTTGGATCTATTAGTATTAAATTTCAAGTTATTATAGAGAATTGTGAGATGTCATAAAAAAGGTTTGCCTCAATATACCCAAACTGCATGTCTAAAAATGCACGAGTATAATAATTGTTTGTGTGTGTGACGTCAATATAATAAACATTCTCTCTGAGTTATACTCAAAAAATTGTATGTTATTTATTTAATATAAACCTTTAGTTGATAAAGATTATGAAATTATTAAAGGGAAGATGACCAATCCAAAAAAATAGCACTTGATTATGTTTGTTCGCAGAAAACCGACACCGAACCGCAAAACCGACTAAAAACCGAACCGACTTTGAACGAACCGAATGGGTTCGGTTCGGGTCGGTTTGGACACCAAAAACCGAGACATGTTGCTTCGGTTTCGGTTTGGGTCTAAACCGCCCCAAACCGAACCGCTCGCACCCCTAAGCCTGATGCTGTGGTTGCAAACTGTGATTGCTTACCTGTGTTTTGAAATTTTGGGGATAGATTTTTTCACCCAATTCACGTCGGCTAACGTTTTGACCACTTGCATAACTGTGTCGACGCTTTAAACTAGAACGTTGTGTTTCTGTAACTCTGCTCACAGCCTCCGCCACTCTTCCACCGCTCTCCCAAACAAGGCCAAATTTATAGTATTATCAATCCAAAAGTAGCTTATGAGATATATATGATTACCTTGTGGTTTAACAGCTCATCTGATCATTCTTGGATGGCTTTAGGGCAGTAGAGAAAGCACTAACTTTGATTGATAGGATGACCTGCAGTATAGGATTCTTTTGTTAGGATCATTTATACTTATTTTTATGTTTATTTCAATTTATAATGATTAGGATATTAGATTTTATTTTATTTCAATTCAATTTGCTGTTTGAATTTGAATTTTTCATGTATATATACATATATATATATATACACACATATATATATATGTGTATATATATATATGTATATATATATATTTGTTGTTCATCCACTGTCTAAAGGTTTAAGCATAATTAGAATAAATGTTTTGTAGTGAAGATTACCTTGAGATTAATTACTTGAACCTGACATACTTGGATGATTTTTGGAACAGACTTTTGTTTAAATGAGTTATAATCCATTAGATTCTTACTAAATCTGTTAGGCTCCATTTGGTTGAGCAGAATTGAGGCTTTGGAACTGTACAACCCCGTATTCGCAGTGTGGGGGTCCTCCCGGTAGGTGCGGGACCAGTTTGAGTCTTTAAGCTTTGGGAATGGTTCGCACTCGTGGCGGCCAATTTAGGCCTAGCCCTCAGAATATACTAGTAGGGGGAGGTAAAATCGGCCTCCCCCCATGACCCCTTTGTTGGGGCGGGTGCGATAAGTTGGCTAACACCCGCCCCGACCTGATAGGTGAAAGGTGTGTATGTGTGTGTGTGTGTGTGTGTGGGGGGGGGGGGGGGGGGGGGGCGAGACCGGCCGGGGTCTCGCCCCCTGCCTTGCGGCCTGGCGGGGCGAGACCGGTCGGGGGGCTGGGGTTCTCGCCCCTGCCTTGCGACCTGGCGGGGCAAGACCTGGGGGTCGGGGTCTCGCCCCTGCCTTGCGGCCTGGCGGGGCGAGACCGGCCAGGGGCCGGGGTTCTCGCCGCCTGCCCTGCAGCCTTGCGGCCTGGCGGGGCGACCGGCCGGGGTCGGTGTTCTCGCCCTTGCCCCACAGCCTTGCGGCCTGGCGGGGCGAGACCGGCGGGGGCCGGGGTCTCGCCTCCTGCCTTGCGACCTGGTGGGGCGAGACGGCCGGGGGGCCGGGGTTCTCGCCCTGTCCTACAGCCTTGCGGCCTGGCGGGGCGAGACCGGCCGGGGGCCGGGGTCTCGCCCCTGCCTTGCGGCCTGGCGGGGCGAGACCGGCCGGGGGCCGGGGTTCTCGCCCCTGCCCTGCGGCCTGGAGGGGCGAGACCGGTCGGGGGCTGGGGTCTCGTCCCTGCCTTGCGGCCTGGCGGGGCGAGACCGGCCGGGGGCCGGGGTTCTCGCCCCTGCCCTGCGGCCTGGCGGGGCGAGACCGACCGGGGGCTGGGGTCTCGCCCCTGCCTTGCGGCCTGGCGGGGCGAGACCGGCCGAGGGCCGGGGTTCTCGCCCCTGCCCTGCGGCCTTGCGGCCTGGAGGGGCGATACGGCCGGGGGCCGGGGTCTCGCCCCCCTGCCCCCTGCTTCCCAGTTCTTCGGGGGTCACCTGCTTGTCTTGGGTGCCCGGGGGATGGGAGGTTTGGCTCCTCTCGCCCTTGGACCTCTTTTGGTCATGCTTTTACCTGTTTTGTCCTCGGGGTGGAATTACCTCTTTACCCGCGGCGTGACTGTTTTCTATTGGCCCATGGGGTTGGAAAAACTATAAATAGACCCTTGAGGGTGTCTTGGAGGGCATTGCATTTTGAGCCACAAAATCCTCTCTTGCTCTCTTCCTCCTAAGGCACCTAGCTCAGCATTGGCTAGGGAGGGGAAGACTTCAAAGGTCTTACGGGTGTGAGGTGAGACCTCCACGCTAGAGCCGAGGGTCTGTTTTTAGTTTCTTGAGACGTTTGGTCCGTGACATCCCCCTAAGTGTAGTAAGTGTAAGGTCACCCCTTTCAAGGGACCCCGAATTCCACGAGAGCCCAGTTTTTGGTTTCAACATTTTGGTGCGGTGAGCGTGGAGAGTGACCAGCACAGAAGATCTCGGGAGAGTGTCATGACTGGAGGTCAGGGAGGTAGTGACGATCTCGGCGAGCTCCCCATCCCAGGACCCTTTGTGGGGAGGCAAGAGTTCATGGACCTCCATCCAGGGGATCATGGAGATGCTGCGAAGCATTGCTCCCCAGGGTGGCAGCTCCACCCCGACCCCCCAGGAACTAGCTCCAGCGCCCCCTCTCGACGAGATGACCCCAGCAGGGGGAGAAGGAAGTGCACCAGGAAGAAGGCCAGGGAAGGAGAGGATGGGAGATGGGGTCGAGCGAGACCTCACCGGCTGGGAGTTGTTCTCCAGCCCGGACGAGTGTCACCCTTCCAGGCGAGCAGGTGGCGTGGGTGGGCCAGGCGAGACACCCCCTCAGGGGGTCACCCTTCAGCGAGCTAATCATCTCAGCTCCTATTCTCGAGGGGTTCCGAGATCCTGACATGGCTTACTATACCGGGAAGGATGACCCCGTCTAGCACCTGCAGTGGTTCGAGGATGCCGTCTCCATCAGGCCGATGACGGATGCCTTCAAGTGTCGCCTTTTTGCGATCACGTTGAGAAGGCAAGAGACTGGTTTCATTAACTCCCTCTGAGGTCGATCTATGGGTTCGAGGACTTGAGTCGGAGTTTTCAACTTCGCTTCTCCACCTCCAAGAAGAGGAAGAGGAGTCCTGAGTCCATCTTCCTGATAAGGCAGGGGGCCGATGAGTCGTTGGCCCGTTACGTTGACAGGTTCCAAGAAGAGATCCTGGAGGTGCAAGAGATGTCGGGGTATGCCCTCCAGATGGCGTTCACGGTGGGGTTGCACGAGGGGTTCTTCAAGATGAGCCTGACTCGAAAGGCCCCCCTTTCCTTTGAGGAGCTGATGGAAAGGGCGGCAGAGGAGATAGCCATGGAGGCGGCCAACCCGACTTTTGTCAAGAAGTTGGCGAAGCTAATAGAGACGGAGTCAAAGGAGCAAGGAGGCTCAAGGCATCAGGAAGGAAGAAGGAGAGAGGAGCAGAGAATTCAGGGGTTCCAGGGACAGGAGGGTCCGGAACCAGGTAGGAGGCTGCAGGGAGGACCTGCCCAGGGTCCAGGTAGAGCTCTCATCCAGGGCGGAGGGAACTTTCATGTGGGTCAAGGGAGGTTCAACTTCCAGAGGCAGGCACCAAGACAACTCCTTACCCCGCCGCAGCAAGCCTTGGCGATAGGTGAAGGCGGAAGAGGCAACGGGAGAGACCGTCGAGCCCGCCGAAGGAGGGGAGGAGCGCTACCGTACTGTGACTTCCACCAGGTGGAGGGGCACGCAACGACTACCTGCCCCGAGTTCCTGGAAGTGAGGGGAGCGAGAGGCCCTGCCCAGCCACAACCGCCGGTGCGGGTGGAGGAGGTTCCACCCAGAGAAGGGGGGATGATGTGTGTGAGGACCGGGTCGATGTCGGACCCCAGGGGGGGGGGGGGTGTAGCAGTGATCCACGGTGGTGTGGGGTTTGAGGCCACTCGGAAAGCGAGCCTCCACGTCATGTACCGAAGGAGCGTCGCTTCAACCTCCCAGACCCCGCCCCCAGAGGAAAAGATCACCTTCTCGGTGAAGGACCTGCCAGATCATGAGGATCCGTTTTGCGATGCGCTGGTCATCCAGACGGCCATCGAGGGCTACACCGTCTCCCGGATCATGGTTGACAATGGAAGCTCCGTCAACGTCGTTTTCAAGAAGGCGTCTGACGAGATGAAGGTGGAGCCAAGGAGGGTGTTGGCCTCAGACGGACCCCTGTTTGGATTTTCAGGAGAGAGGAAGGACGTTGAAGGTGGAGTAGGACTCCAAGTGAAATTGGGAGGGACTTCAAGGAACTGCCGGTTCGTCATTGTTGACGCTCCAAGCAGCTACAATGTCATCTTCGGAAGGTCCCTCATTAGCGTCTTTCGTTGTGTGCCGTCATCATTCCACCAGTGCCTCAAGTTCAGCTCAAGAGGGATCCAGGTCACAGTCAAGGGAGACTCCAGGATGGCAAGCAATGTTATGTCACGGCCGTCAACATCATTTCTTGGTTGGCCAAGGCAGAGGAGATGGAGAGGATCATGGAGAGCCTGAGCAAGATGGAGGTCTCCGAGGGGAAGGATGACGACCATCATGCCCAGACCACCTGAAGAAGCCTCGCCCCAGCAGAGTCCTGTATTTTTTCTTATATTGTAGTGAGTCCAGCCCCCGACCAGCTGAGTCGGGGGGATCATGTAACCCATATTTTTCCCGTTTGAGGACGTTGGATTTGGTAAGGTTTGATTGAGATACCAAGTTACTCTTGCTCCGATGATGGTCCCGATGTCAGGCTCCCACTAGCTGGCAGGGCAGACGTACCTCTCGTGGAAGCTCAAGTCCTCTTGCTCCGATGATGGTCCCGCTGTCAGGCTCTCACTAGCTGGCAGGGTAGGCGTACCTCTCGTGGAATCCCAAGTACCTTTGCTCTGATGATGGTCCTGCTGTCAGGCTCTCACTAGCTGGCAGGGCAGGCGTACCTCTCGTGGAAGCCTAAGTCATCTTGCTCCAATGATGGTCCCGCTGTCAGGCTCCCACTAGCTGGCAGGACAGGCGTACCTCTCGTGGAAGCCTAAGTCATCTTGCTCCAATGATGGTCCCGCTGTCAGGCTCCCACTAGCTGGCAGGACAGGCGTACCTCTCGTGGAAGCCCAAGTCCTCTCGCTCCGATGATGGTCCCGCTGTCAGGCTCTCACTAGCTGGCAGGGCAGGCGTACCTCTCGTGGAAGCTTAAGTCCTCTTGCTCCGATGATGGTCCCGCTGTCAGAATCTCACTAGCTGGCAGGGCAGGCGTACCTCTCGTGGAAGACCAAGTACCTTTGCTCCGATGATGGTCCCGCTGTCAGCCTCTCACTAGCTGGCACGGCAGACGTACCTCTCGTGGAAGCCCAAGTACCTTTGCTCCGATGATGGTCCCGCTGTCAGGCTCTCACTAGCTGGCAGGGCAGGCGTACCTCTCGTGGAAGCCCAAGTCCTCTCGCTCCGATGATGGTCCCGCTGTCAGGCTCTCACTAGCTGGCAGTGCAGGCGTACCTCTCGTGGAAGCCCAAGTCCTCTTGCTCCGATGATGGTCCCGCTGTCAGGCTCTCACTAGCTGGCAGGGCAGGCGTACCTCTCGTGGAAGCCCAAGTACCTTTGCTCCGATGATGGTCCCGCTGTCAGGCTCTCACTAGCTGGCAGGGCAGGCGTACCTCTCGGGGAAGCCCAAGTCCCTTTGTTCTGAGACGGTTCCGCTGTCCAGGCTCTCACTAGCTGGACAGGGCTGGTGGTACCTCTCGTGGAGGCTAAGTATTTTTACCCGGAGGGGGTCTCGTCACCCAGGCTCCCATCAGCTGGCATGATAGGTTGACCCCTCCGAGAGGCTAAGTGATTTTTACCCGGAGGGGGTCTCGTCACCCAGGCTCCCATCAGCTGGCATGACAGGTTGACCCCTCCGGGAGGCTAAGTATTTTTTACCCGGAGGGGGTCTCGTCACCCAGACTCCCATCAGCTAGCATGACAGGTTGACCCCTCCGGGAGGCTAAGTATTTTTTACCCGGAGGTGGTCTCGTCACCCAGGCTCCCATCAGCTGACATGACAGGTTGACCCCTCCGGGAGGCTAAATATTTTTTACCCGGAGGGGGTCTCGTCACCCAGGCTCCCATCAGCTGGCATGACAGGTTGACCCCTCCGGGAGGCTAAGTGATTTTTACCCGGAGGGGGTCTCGTCACCCAGACTCCCATCAGCTGGCATGACAGGTTGACCCCTCCGGGAGGCTAAGGGATTTTTACCCGGATGGGGTCTCGTCACCCAGGCTCCCATCAGCTGGCATGACAGTTTGACTCCCCGGAGAGGCGCG
The DNA here is from genome assembly GCA_039583875.1 of Platanthera guangdongensis. Classification (NCBI taxonomy): domain Eukaryota; kingdom Viridiplantae; phylum Streptophyta; class Magnoliopsida; order Asparagales; family Orchidaceae; genus Platanthera; species Platanthera guangdongensis. The sequence continues at coordinate 278,907,255 of CM077153.1, read as the reverse complement.
CAAGAAAGTTACACTCAGCGAATACGTTGGGTTGGATGTTTCTTTCCGAGCTTGTGCCAACCTCGAAAAGAGCAGGGATTGTGTACAACCCCGTATTCGCAGAGTGGGGGTCCTCTCAGCAGGTGCAGGTCCAGTTTGAGTCTTTAAGCTTTGGGAATGGTTCGCACTCGTGGGGGCCAATTTAGGCCTAGCCATCAGAATATACTAGTAGGGGGAGGTAAAATCGGCCTCCCCCATGTCCCCTTTGTTGGGGGTAGGTGCGATAAGTTGGCTAACACCCGCCCCGACCTGATCGGGGCGAGACCGGCCGGGGGGCCGGGGTTCTCTCCCCTGCCCTGCAGCCTGGCGGGGCGAGGCCGCCGGGTAAGACCGGCCGGGGGCCGGGGTCTCGCCCCCTGCCTTGCGGCCTGGCGGGGCGAGACCGGCCGGGGGGCCGGGGTTCTCGCCCCTGCCCTGCAACCTTGCGGCCTGGCGGGGCGAGACCGGCCGGGGGCCGGGGTCTCGCCCCTGCCTTGCCACCTGGCGGGCGAGACCGGCCGGGGGACGGGGTTCTCGCCCCTGCCCTGCAGCCTTGCGGCCTGGCGGGGCGACACCGGCCGGGGGCCGGGGTCTCGCCCCTGCCTTGCGGCCTGGCGGGGCGACACCGGCCGGGGGTCGGGATTTTCGCCCCTGCCCTGCATCCTTGCGGCCCGGAGGGGCGAGACCGGCCGGGGGCCGGGGTCTCGCCCCCCCTGCCCCCTGCTTCCCAGTTCTTTGGGGGTCACCTGCTTGTCTTGGGTGCCCGGGGGGATGGGAGGTTTGGCTCCTCTCTCCCTTGGACCTCTTTTGGTCATGCTTTTACTGTTTTACCCTCGGGGTGAAATTACCTCTTTACCCCCCGGCGTGACTGTTTTCTATTGGCACAAGGCGTATTTGTCGTGGGGGTATTTCGGGCATTTTGGCCCATGGGGTTGGAAAAACTATAAATATACCATTGAGGGTGTCTTGGAGGGCATTGCATTTTGAGCCACAAAATCCCTCTTGCTCTCTTCCTCCAAGGCACCTAGCTCAGCATTGGCTAGGGAGGGGAAGACTTCAAAGGTCTTCCGGGTGTGAGGTGGGACCTTCACGTTAGAGCCGAGGGTCTGTTTTTAGTTTCTTGAGCCTTTGATCCGTGACATCCCCCCGAGTGTAGTAAGTGTGAGGTCACCCCTTTCAAGGGACCCCGAACTCCACGAGAGACCAGTTTTTGGTTTCAACAGGAACTAGAATTAGAAGTTAAATTTAATTGAAAATGACCTCTAATTCTAATTCCAATTCTCCAATTCCGTTAAAAAATTGTTCTTATGAATGGAGTTGGAGCCCTGAGATTAAATTGAAGGTTTATTTTCATTAAAATTGAACATCTATTCCAATTCTCAGGCTCCATTAGTGACCCTTATCCTCTCTATAATAGCATCAAACCATGCACATTTTCTTTGCTTCTACTCACTAGAAAACAGATTGCAGGCACAGAGTGCTTTAGCGGGGTCATCAAAATCGGCAGCAGGCGCCATAAAGTACGGAGGACCTATGGACGTGGCGAAGCATGTTCTGAGATCCGAAGGCGGACTGAGGGGCCTTTTCAAAGGTCTGGTTCCGACCTTGGCTCGAGAAGTGCCTGGAAATGCAGTGATGTTCGGCATCTATGAAGCCCTGAAGCAGTCCTTAGCCGGCGGCATGGACACCGCAGGTCTCGGCCGCGGTTCGCTGATCGTTGCCGGAGGGCTGGCCGGCGCATCCTTCTGGGCCGTGGTTTATCCCACCGACGTCATTAAGAGTGTGATTCAGGTCGACGATTTCCGAAACCCGAAATTCTCGGGATCCATTCACGCGTTCAAGAAGATTCTGGCGGCGGAAGGCGCCAAGGGACTGTACAAAGGGTTCGGTCCTGCCATGGCTAGAAGTGTTCCCGCCAATGCCGCTTGCTTCTTGGCATATGAGGTTACCAAATCAAGCCTCGGATGAAAAGGTTGGGCCTTTCTCGATCCGATCGCGGGTAAATTTGATCACGATGGTAAACATTTCTTGTTGAATTTCGATTTATTTCTGCAATACATTCCACCCGAGGAACCATTATTTCAGCTAATTGAAGTTGAGGATATAAATCCTTGGGTTTTTGCTTGTTTCTTTCTGCTGAGTATTGAATGAGAATTAAACACATTGAGATTTGATTGTCATTTTCTCTAATAAAGAAAGAGTTTGGCCTGAGATTCATATCTGCTTCATTTATGATTTTTATGCTACAATGACAATGACTAAATTGGGTTTAATTGGCATTTCAATGTTATTTTCATGGAATTTGAAAGGCTTTTTCATTCATGTAGAATATTAAGGGCTTCCTTTCCAGCTCTTCCTAATTTTTGGGAGGTGGATCATCGTCCATTCGAGCGGACTGTCGGCGTGGCGAGCCATAGCAGCCCGTCCCGATTTTAGAGTTTAAAGTTGTATATGGTCTAATTATTCTGAGCGCACAATGACTCTGATATTGCGCTCCATTTAAAGGATGGGTTGGCTTGTTGATGGCTTTCAACATCTCATCTCTCTGGCAATCGATGACCACCTTTTCGTCAGTGAAATTGTGCATCTAAAACAAACTGTTCACAACGACCACTTCGTCTTCATGGAGGTTGAGCTCCTAGAGCTTCAAATCGTCGATTGGATGCAATGGCATGGTACTCGGAAGGTACACCGAATCTACCTACGCAGTCTGCTAACCTCCAGCCGATCTCTATCCTCTCCGCTAGATGGAAGCCTGGCTGAGGGTTGTCGATGATGCAAAGCTTTGGCAGACTGTCAGGGCGGATGGAGATGCTCTCCATTAGAGGGGTTTAGGAATCTGGGCGACCGCGAGGGGCAGGCTCTGGCGGTGTCGCGACCTACTGCAGGAGAAGGGCAGACCTTCGATTGCTTACAGCAGCTGGCCACAAGGATGTGGTCCCGAAGAGGCGGTGAATGATAGACCTTTAAACCGGTGAATAGCGAGGGGGGCAGGCCCTGACAACGTCGCGACCTACTGCAGAGAGAAGGGCAGACCTTCGATCATCGGCAGTGGGAGGCCGCAGAGACGTGGTCCCGAGAAGACGTTGAAGAGTAGATCTTCGAACTGGTTGCGAGCACGAGGGGTGCATGCCCTGGCGACGCCGGGACCTACTACGGAGAGAAGGGCAGACCTTCGATTGTCGGCACTGGGAGGCCGCATGGATTGGTCTCGAGGAGGCGGTAAAGAGATCTTCGAACTGGTTGCGAACGTGAGGGGGGCAGACCCTGGCGACGCCGCGACCTACTGCGGAGAGAAGGGCAAACCTTCGATCGTCGACAGTGGGTGGCCGCAGGGGCGTGGTCCCGGAGAGACAGTGAAGGGCAGACTTTCAAACCGCTAGCGAACGCGAGGGTGGCAACCCCTGGCGATGTCGCGAACTACTGCAGAGAGAAGGACAGACTTTCGATCGTCGGCAGTGGGAGGTCGTAGGTGTAGGTCTTGCGACCTTACCTTGTGGCTGACGCCGACCGCTAGGGGGGTTACCCTCTAGCGACGACAAGTGTAGGTTTTGCGACCTTACCTAGTGTCAGACGCCGGCCGCCAAGGGGGGTTAGCCTCCAGTGACGACAGGTGTAGATCTCGTGACCTTACCTATTTGCGGGCACCAACCGCTATGGGGGGCAGGCCCCTAGCAGTGGTAGGCGCAAGTCTTGTGATCGTACCTATTGTTGTTCATTATCTAAAACATGTGAAGTAAATAGAGTCAGAGCATCAATTTGTTGCAATAAGGCGCAGTAGCTTAAACACTTTCGTGGAGTGCTGATAAAGTGTAGATAAAACTCTATGAGCGGGGAGGGAGCTTTTTCCCTGAAGAGATTACTTTACAGGTTGCCTCCAGTTTTCTCTAGCAGATGGATGGTCGTTCATCTGTCAGCTTGTGCGATGCTGGCTAATTTTATGTTTTGTTCTGCAGAAATCTTTTCAAGAACCCTTGGCGAAGAAGGCGTTTGATTTCTTTCTTTAGTTTGGTACAATCTTCTGTGTTGTGCCCGGACCCGTGGTGAAACTCGCAGTACTGCGATTGGTCACCTTTGTTTGGGGCAATAGGCTTAGGCCTGTGGAGCGGTACCTTATCTTAGATTGTATGAAGTATGTTGGTCATGGAGGTGTTAAGGAGAGTGTGGTTCTGATGTTGTTGGGCTTGTGGCTTGTTGCGGCGATCACTGCTCTTCTTCTGAGGCGACGATCGTCGTTGCGCTTTCCATTCCGAACTGTCTTGAAACTGCTGTTGATGTGCTTTGACGTATTCGTCGGCTACAATTTGAGCCTTGATACGACGTATAAGGTCAGCATGGTCGGAGACCGTTTCCCTTAGTAGTGTTGAGTAAAATCCGTCGGGCTGGAACCCTCCTAGGAGGAAGTCGCGCAGGAGATGAGGGGCGATTCCTGGGATCTCTCGTGCTTCAGCCGTGAAGTGACAAAAAAAGTCCTCAAGGGATTTTCCCTTGTGCTGACGAACCCCCAGAAGATCGGAGGGGTCTCGAGCGATTTTGCGATTAGCGATGAACTGGTCGACAAAGAGTTGAGATAGATCTGTGAAGTTGTCGACCCCTCCTTCGTTCAGTGAATAGAACCAAGTGTGAGCTTGCCCTTTTAAGGTCGTGGGAAACGCCTGACATAGCAGTTGATCGAGGGCATTGTTGAGCCTCATTATGGCAACGAAGTGATCGATGTGGTCTTGCGGGTCGTCCGTTTCAAAGAACATTTCGAGTTCTAAGAGCTTGTAGCTGTTCAGGATTAGATGCGCTAATAACTTTGGTGCTAACGGTGAGCGGGGATAGTGGGCAGCACGTTACCTGGCTTGCTTATTTTCCTTGATCATGACACAAACTTCTTTGTGAGTGACCCCCTGTGCCGCGTGCCTGATGTCTGCTATTTCCAGGTGGTTGTTGTGATGTTGTGCTTCAGGTCCATCTGGACGGACTCCGCGGTCTTGAGTATCTACGTTGGGAGCCTTCCTTCGAGCAAGTTAAGGGGAATTGGATCTTCCTCTCCATCATGCTGTCTTTCAAGGATATTTTTGCCGACATCAAGGCTCGCAAGGAGAAGAACAAGACACTCTCCTCTGGCCTCATGGCCATTGCTACCGAGCACTCTTCGCACACTCCTCGCAGTCACGTGGAGAAAAGGGTTGCCAAAAAAGTTAGGCGCGAATCTCTTGGAGAGGTAGCGACTCCGCCCGAGCTACAACAACCCGGGTTCAACGTGAGCCTTGAAACATCTAATCTGGTGCGAGTCCCCCTCTCCTTAAAACCACATTCAATTTTATTTTACAAAATCCAGCCGGTTCACAAACAAAATTCGCAGCCCAACCTCGCCGCTAAGGAAGACACGGGAGCTCGGGCGGACGTTGAACAGGACGGCGCGAGCACTTAAGTGAACCCCGACGCTCGCCCCCGGATGTCTGGTAAGTAACCAACTACCTCCCCGTGCCCGACTCGAGTTTTTTGAGTACAATTAACCACATGTTTACTTTCGCAGTGCCCTCTTTCGTTAACCATGCCAAGACAACCCCGCTACTAAAGTCGCCTGCTCGCGATCTCGCCCAGGAGCTCGCCGACACAGTTCTCCCCCAGCGGTCAATTCTCGTAACCTCATTGTGGCCCCCGTAGTGGATGGCTCTGACAAAGCTCCTCCGCGAGTGGGTTTGGGGAAGTCCCCGGTACTTCCCCTCTCCAACCCTCTTGGAGGGTCGTCGAAGCTACCCCCAAGCCGTCGCCGCGAGCCCTCTCCCCATCGTCAGGGGAAGGGTGTTGAGACTTCGCACGGTAAGTAAATGCACTCGCCTCTTTCTTTATCAATTTTTAATATCGGGCTAACCTTTCCCCCACCTCTCAGTTCAAAATGAGATTTTGATGGCTGACAAGTCAGATTATGCAGGGATCTACTCGCCGCCGCCTTCCCCTGACATGATTGATGAGTACCTGGGCAACCCCTCCACCATTGCCGAGTTGAAAAGTCGCATTGCAAGTATCCTCCGAAAGTATGGATACATGTTACGTGATCTCAAGGAAGAGAGGGCTTTGGGCAAGACTGACCCTTTCCCTCGCATCCTCGCCCTAGAGCAGCGAATGAGCGCTCTGGAGGGAGATTGTGCCTTGCTCGCGGAAGAGGTGCGGCAGCGTGCGGGAGACGACGCGACATCACTGGAGGACCATCTCAATTGAATTGAAGACTACACAGACTTCATGCTGGATGAGTTAGCTATTGTCCGCGAGTACTTCAGCACCGGGCGAGGCCGGGGTTTTTGGAAATGGTACCCTGAATGATCTCGCTCGCACCCGCCTTACTTTTTAAGAATGGTTTTTTTTCATTACTACATCCGAACAAATTTTTTTTACTATGCTTAACCCCATGTCGCTGAGATTTATGTTTTTATTTGATATGCCTCGCATGTCATGTTTTATTATTTTTTCTTTTCAATTTTTGATGCCTGGGTTTGAGTGATAGGGGGTGCTCGTGCTCTCCTCTTATTGGCGAGCCGGTGAGCCTCGCGGTGTGGGCGAGAGCGAGAGGGTTGAGGGTGAATGTGCGCGCCCCCCCCTCCCAAATTTTTCTATAAATACCCCCCCTCCTTTGCCTACCGCATTAACTGCACCCCCATCCCATACCTTCTTCTTGAAATCGCGACCTCCACTCGCTGCTCTCACTATACAATAACTGGCGACGCAGAATCTTCTGATGGGCGCAAGAAGTGTGTTGAAAATTTCACCAACCACCTCTTCCCCGACCAGAAGGTGTCGGAAGAGGACCTTCTTGCCTTCAAGGCCACGCTCCTGCCACCAGGGTATGTTGATCGCCGCCCAGGTTTAGACGAGTCGATCAACACATTCTACCAAGATGAACTCGCCTTTTCCCTCCCTCACTTTGACGTTGGACTCTGCTTTCCAGTGTGGCCTGCGGTAAATCAATTCATCAAGTACTTTGACATGGTGCCCGCACAAATGAACACAAACGTGATCGCAATGTTGGTTGTGTTTGCATGTTATATGTGTGAGGAGAAGGTGAGGTTCAACCTCACTGTTTTTCGCAAGTTGTTCATCTTCCGAGCGACCTTAGACGGGGTCGCCTACCTAACGAGCTCGCAACTAAAGGTCCACAAGACCTCCAACAATGTACACCACCAGATCTATCAGTTTCTCTTAATCAAGGGGGACTTTGGTAACATCCTGTACTCGCCGGTCCAGAAGGGCGAGACGATCTACAAGGCCCCAGCGTGGACGACGCGGCGGCGGAATTGTACATGTTTTTCGTCGGGAAAAATTTCAAGGTCGCCTACCTGCCTCACCCCCCCCCCCCCCCCCCACACACACACACATGTTCAGTCGAGGAAGGTATTTTTTTTGACTCGCTCACTTCTCTTTCTCTCACTCGCCCCTTCTCAAGGCCAAACCTTATACCACTGTTGCAGGCAAGCGGCTACTCCCGGTGAACCCGCCATACGCGGGTAAAGTGAAGCTCGCCTCTCATCTTGCCCTCGCAAAGGCTGTCACAGATGCCTGCGTCGATGACTTGGGCGAGCCTGCGTCCAGCAGCGATACAAAGAAGAGGTCCATAGTGGATTTGCCCCCCCCCCCCCCCCCCCCCCCCCCCCCCCCCCCCCTAGAGCGACACGGGCGAGCCAGGACAATCCCCTGAGACTCGCCAATTTAATGGGTTAGGGCTTTTTCCTGCTTTTCATTTTTGATTTTTTGCTATGTATGGGCGAGGACCACATATATTGTAACCCTTTTTGATGAATATATGAAATTTTCTAAGTTTTGTGTTCTTATTTTTTTAGGTACGTATGTGTACCTATTAAATAGGTACGCATATAAAAGGCCTTTATTTCGGGAAGAACTCCTTTTCCCTCCAAAAAATTTCGCATTCACGTTTTCAGGGTTTAGAGCGGCAAGTAGTCGTCTTCTTCGTAAAAAGGGTCTGTTTGGCCATCGCGTTTTCTGGGTTTGGAGGGAAAAGGCTACCCTCATCTTTGTCTTTCGGCGTAACTCTCTCAAATAGCACAACAAACGAAGAAGACGAGCTCGAAGCTAAATATGCCGACGCATATCTGAACGACAAAGTCTCGCGGACGGAGATCTGCATTTCCCGCCATTGTAGTCCGTAAGTATATGCTTCCCGAAATATCTTGGGTTTTTCCCTGTTTCTTGTTATTTGCTGAAGATTATAAGGGATGTTTTAAAATTTTGAGGGTCCGTTTAAGGATAAATTTATGTGTTCAGTGTCATTTCTTTAGTGGGAGAGGCCAACAACACGTTCATATGTCATAGATCTATGGAGGACAACTATATAGCACCTGAGAAGACGCAGGAAGTGGACAAGAATACTGTTCCATGTAATGATACTAGAAACACGGTAAGATACTGTCTTATTACTACCATATATATATATAATGAAATAAGATTGTATTACATGTGTAATAGAGTAGTATATTTACTTTATCTGCTGTCTTATTGGCAGGTGAATAAAGAAAAAGTTATGTTTCGTACAATACATTCTGATGATGAGGCGTACAAAATGTACTCAGAATATGCTCTTCAATGCGGATTTAGTATACGAAAGCAACATGTATTTTATTGGACACATATAAGGATTATCAAGGGGCGAGAGTTCTCATGTTCAAATGCAGGATTTAAACGTGACAAGTCGTGCCACGATGTAAAGAGAAAATTCCATAAACCGGATTTTAGGACTGAGTGCTTAGTTTGCTTGCACTTTACTGTGGACGAAGAGGGTAAGAATTGGAAGGTAACAAAATTTATTGAAGAGCACAATCATCATTTGACGCTGCCGCAAGACTTACATCTGTTGAGATCTCATCGTCATGTTAGGGATGCCCAAACAACCATGATTCGTAATATGTCAGGAGTGGGGATACGAACTGTTGACGCATTCAACCTTATGGCCGAAGAAGTTGGCGGAGCTCATAATGTAGGGTTTACAAAAGCGGATGCATATAACTTCATACATCGAGAAAGAAGAGCGCTCGTCGAAATTGGAGATGCAGTTAGATTATTGGAAATTTTTAAAGAGAGACAATTGGTAGATAACATGTTTTCTTTTGATATTCAAACAGATGAAATGGACCGTCTGCATAATTTCTTCTGGATTGATGGCTAGGAAAAATTGGAATTACGAATGCTTTGGGGACGTCATCATATTTGACTGCACTTATAGGGTAAACAAATATAATTTAGCACGCGCGCCTTTTATAGCAGTAAACCACCATTGGCAGAATATTTTTGTTGGATGTTCATTTGTAGCAGATGAGACGATAGACTCTTTCTGTTGGGTATTTGAGGTTTTCTTAAAGTTTGTAGGATCTAAGCGACTGATCACAATTTTCACAGATCAAGATCAGACCATGGCAGTTGCTATTGGAAGAGTTTTTCCTACTACTCGTCATCGCTTATGTCAATGACATATTTCCAAGAAAGCGTCATCTAAGGTTCCGACTTTTAACACCGAGACAAGCACATTAAATCTTTATTTTATACTTGCATGAGTAAATGTGACACTGAAATGAAGTTTGAGTTGTATTGGAGTGAAATGATTAGCAAAGGAAATTTGGAAGAGAATCGGTGGTTAAATGAGCTTCACAAACTTAAAGAAAAATGGTCCACTGCTTTTAATAAGGATAGACTTGATCTCGGGATTTTATCCACACAACGTAGTGAATCGGCAAATCACAGTCTTCATGGTTGCTCGAAGCATACAAGTTCACTGACCGAATGTTTTCTTGGTTTTGAGAAATTGTTTGATTGTTGGCGAAGGAGTGAACAAGAGGAAGATTTCAAATGCAAACAAGGTGCACATACTCTAAAAATCAAAAGCTCAATGATAGTAAGACAAATGTCCAAGATATACACTAGAAAATTATTTTCTATATTCGAGCATGCTTTTATGGAAGGGACACTTGGTTTGATGGTGTTAGAGGATTCAATGTACGACTAAGACACGATTGTATACAAAACACAGCTTTGTGATACTAGTGATCCTGAAAAGCAGTGGATTGTGACAATAGACACAAAGAACAATGATATTGAGTGCTCTTGTGGAAGTTTTCAAACAAAGGGTTTTTTGTGCGAGCATGTTCTACGGGTTTATAATTTCTGTAATGTACAAAGAATTCATTCAAATTACATATTAAAGAATTACAATGCAAGCTAAGAGGCGTTACAATATTACAATTCCTACATCCACAAACCGCATTCAGTCGAACATGATTTTCAGAAATAATATGATGCGGTGGACATATGACATTTGCCAAAGAATTGAAAATTGTCAAGTGGCAAAGGAGTACATGGTTAAAGTAACAAATGACGTGGGTCAAGTTATAGAAGATATGATCGACAAAGATGAGAAAAAGAAAAAAAAGAAATTTTTCCATCCATGCAGAAGGACTATGGTGTTTTGAAAGATCCACCATCCATACGACCGAAAGGGGCACCAAGGACACGATTTAAGAGTTATTGGGAATCTAGCTCCAAAAAACAAAGTATGATTACCTTGAGTTTGTTTTAATTTGACATCTTTTAAAATGGTGAATAATCCATAAAAGTGATTGTTTAATCTGAATTTTTCTTTTTTTCCTTTTTGGATAAACAGGGAAGTTGCATGCAGTTAAAGGGAGAGGTTCTTCTGCTATCGATTTTTTTGGGCCTCCAATCGAGCATAATTTCATGGATAACAATTCCATTTTGGATTCTAATGCAATTTCAAACCCCACTATTGAACATGTTGACTTGAACGATGATTACTCGACAAATGATGATTTCTCTGTTAATGAATCATTAGATTTTTCCTGTATTCCTGATGTATTCAAATGGTGAAGAATCTGTAAGAGTAATGATTATTATGTTTTAAAATTTTAATGTTTATATATATTTTTTTAAATATATGTTTAATTACGCTAGTATTGTCAGTAAATAATTCAATAACATGTTTTAATAGTAACAAATCTTTGAGTTTTTAAATTTGAAAAAAATATAGTCATGTAACTGTACTGTATTACAGATGGAATAGAATTGGAATAAGGTCGTACCTACATACTATACAACCGTCTTGTATAATCAAAATGTTTTAGAATCAATAAAATTACCACACAATATGGGCCTACTACAATACGACTGTATTGTGTGTTCAACATGGGCCTACTACAATACGACTGTATTGTGTGTTAAACATTGATAATATGATGCTGTGGTAAATAAATTCGTCTTTTTTGCTTACGTAAAAGCTAAATACAATGGTATCTACATTGTATACAACCGTATTATGAATGTATCGTCTCCAATTATAATAGAAGCCTCTCCCAAATAAAATAAAGGTTCCAGATAAAATTGTTACACGGTTTCAATAACATATCAAAGGTGTACCAAATAACGGTACATGATTTTCTAAATATAAGTTCAAAACTCTTGTATCTGCACTTTATTTGATCGTATAACGGTAGTATTGTCAGAAAATATTGTCATAACTTGTTATAATAGTAAGAAGTTATTGAGGTTTTAAATTTCGGAAATTATAATCGTGTAACTGTCATGTATTACAAATGGAATACAATTGGAATACCGTCGTATATATATACTATACAACCGTATTATGAATGTATTGTCTCCAATTTTAATACACTTCTACCAAACTAATCAAAAAACCTCCAGATATAATTGCTACACGGTTTCAAAAACTTTTTAAAGAGTAACAAATAACATATGTAAATACCAAAATTATATCATAATCTGATACACTAATCTAATCAGTAATAAATACCATCAGCATCAATGTACTCAACCTGTGTGAAATTGTATTTTATGAAATTAAACAATTAAATTTATCCATATAAATAGCAGAAGTGCTCTTGAACAACTGGCAGCATCAAAGTTTCCTATCATTAACTCGTGCAAAGTAGACCACTTTATCTACCTACAAAGAATATATTGAAATAAAAATATTAGATATTGCATATCAAATAGTTAAGACGTGTTTAACAATACTTACTCATAATTTTGTCAGGAAACACTTTAATTAGGTCAATTACAATTTCAGCCCTTAACTTCGGCATTTGTTTTACCCAGAATTGACACTTTTCCCAATCAATTTTCTTTTTCCTGACAATTATTTTCATATACAGAATAACGAAAACACCACAATCATCATGACTATTTTGTTTTGGAATGTTATCAACATAGAATAATGGTCACTCATGGATTCTCTCGGGAAGGACTTCACATAAATCTTCTTCAAAAAAATTTATCTGTATAACCCAAAATATGTGAATATAACTATTTAGTAGTACAGTTTCTATCGACAAGAAAACATACCACTATTCTAAGCTTGTTGTAATTAGAATCGTTGTACAAGGAATCATAGTATTGCCAACATTCCTCCGCAATGTTTCCAACGAGCAAACCCCAATGATTAGTGAGGTGTACCGGAATTAGAATTAACTCTGCATACTCTAATGAATTTCTTGTGATGTGACTAACAAGTGCTTCAGCATTTCTCTTGTGTTTCTTCATATTGTGCATAAGATAATCATGGATTATATAACAATGTAAATGACATTTTGAAGTTTTGTATAAAAGGATTAAGGAAAAAAGACACTAATGGCATGATTGGAGGACACGTATACGAAGTGCTTAAATTTGCGTGGATATTTGATTTTTGTATTGTTAACACTATGTTGTATGCATCTAGGTGGGCATCATTAAGCCACCCATTTCCTAGTAGATCATCAATGTGGGATCGATACAAAGTAATATTACCAGCTTCGATCACCAAATTATTTCTACATACAAACAAGGCAAAGTGAGCAAAGAGACAATTTAGTGAAGATGCAATTTAGAAGGTAAAATTATAATATGGAAAAACCTGTTTGGGAACTCTTCCATAATATGGTCTATTATCAGACAATTTGATTTGTTTAGTGTTTTTTTTCCTGGAAATGCCACCACATAGGACGATGATTTAATATTACTATTCTGTTTCCGATCATGACGCCCTTTAATTGTTTTTACCAAACTCCTTTGTACTTTCTGATTAAGTGAAGGAAGCACACAAACCACCAAAGCATCAGATATTTGATCTTTTACCTCATTACCAGCTATAATCATTTCTTCTGACTTATGTGAGGAGTGATGAGATGCGGTAGGAGTAGATTTTTGGGAGACTTCCGGTTTTTCAAATGCATGTGACGGGGGACTTTTTAGACCTTCCCGAGTGGTGGCAGTCAATTTATCCATCCTTGCATTGATATTTTTACGTAGTTCCTTCAGTTCTTCCATCACGATATCATGACGTTTTTTGACTTGGTTTCTATTTCTGAGGTCATTCGTCTCACAATTTCTTCAAACATTTTGATTGCTCCATCATCCTTTTCCTTACGTCTTTTACCTTCAATAAACGCTTCTTTAACTCTCTTTTTTTTTCTCAAGCTTTTCTTTTTATTTTCCTCTTTTTTGGATATAGAGTCTTTTTTTTTCTCTTCACATACTGTTTCATTTCTTCTACACTATCTTCTTCTTCATCCTCTATTTCATGTTCCTCCTCATCGGACTCTTCGAAATCACTATCCTCCACATATACATCTCCCAATAAACCCTCCTCGGATGGCAATATGTTCTCAAAACCCTCTCTCACTTGTACAATAGTTCTATTAATTTTAGCGATTTGTTCGAAAAATATTTCTTCATGTCGCAATTTAATCTAACCACGTACATGAAAAACGAAGGAACAACATATCTGGCCGTGCAGACTTAGCTTTGATTTTATCTCTGAACAAAACTTATTGGAAAAGCTGAATTTAGGAGACCATCGACATAGTCGATGCCTGACCAAGTCATCATCAACATTTAGAAATTTAGTGTACTCATAAAACCACACCTACAAATATGATACTCCATATTTAACATTCAATTAGAAGATAAAATAAGAGGTTAGATTAAATTTTTTCTCACCACCAATAGGATCGAGCAACCTTCGATGTAGCCCAAACTCTCCTTTGACTTATTCTTGGTTGCTGCTATACTTAACTGTCGGAATTGCGACTGTAGAAATGAGTGAATTGCTTCGGGCCAGTTGTATTTTTGAAATCCTCCAAACCGCCAAACATATGTAAACATTTCGGTATTTTCATAACCTTTAGTGGAAAAAAAAAGTTTACATAAAACAAACCTCACTAGCGCCTCAACTCTTTGACCCTCTAACTCTTCAGTCCACTCTGCCTCTGAAAGGCGCAACATTTCCGCCACCAAATCCTTTTGCTCGTACATAGCCAAAGGGGTTCTATTAAAATTGAATTTTAGTCCTTTGTTGGGTAGACCTAACATTAACGCAACCTCATTGACAGTATTTTTTTTATAAACTCTTCATAAAAGGAATGCCCTATTCCTCTTGGAGTATGATCGAAGCAAAGTTACAACTAGGGGAATATTTTGGTTTAAACTTGGAATAGAGAACAACGACAGAATCACAGCTTCTTCCAAATCCTTCCTCGTGTTTTCATTTAATGATCTTAGTAGTGGTATTGCTTTTTCTTTGAAAGAAGAGACGACACAACGACAGTGAAAACTTGTTGATACAGTCATCTGTCATATCATTCAGAAGATATTTGGATAAATAGAGGTGTGAAACTGTAATGTATTACAAATATAATACATTTGAAATACGGTCGTATCCGCATACTATACAACTGTATTGTAACACCGAAATGTTTTAGAAACAAAAAAAACCACACAACATATAACTACTACAATATGACTGTATTTTGTGTTATACATAGATAATAGAAGAGTTGTGCCTTTAACATATGACTACTATAAAAAAAACCACACAACATATGACTACTACAATACGATCTAATAAGGATGTATTTTCAGATAGGACACTAATTTATAAAAATAGAACGGCAATACGACTGTATTTACTGCAATACAATAGGAATACGACCACATTTACATGCAATACAATCGTATTATTAAAAAAAATGTTTTAGATCCAACAAAAAATCCGACAATATATAATAATACATATGTATGGCAAAAATAAGTACTAAGTTCTTATCACAGATGCACTTAAACAACAAATGACTATAGAATTTTTCGTGCACATTATGTTTGCATCAATCCTGGGATTTTGAAAAAATAGAGTTGTTAAAGGCACTGTAGTTTTAGCTAATCATATCGCAATTTTACACAATTTTACATTAAATCTACTTCTAAAAAGTACAAGTTGTATCGCAATTTCTCCTAATGTTTGATGTTGAGCACTAATTTTAGAAATGATGTGTTTTCAGGAAGGGCGCTAATTTCTGGAAAATAGAACTTCAATACGGCTGTATTTACGGGGTTATATGCAATACAATAGAAATATGACTGTATCTACATGCAATACAATCATATTATAAAAAATGGTTTTTTATAACACAAAATCCGACAAAAATCGCAACTACTCGGAAATCTGCACTTAAACAACAAAAGACTACACATTTTTCATGCACAGGGAGATCTGCATCTAGCTGGTAGTTTGCGCATTATATTCAGGACGATACAACTGCAATACGAATGTATGTAATGCTAAATGTATATATATAACAGGTGTTGTATCATAACATTACAACAATACTGCCGTATTGTAATACAAAACTACTCAGAATGCTAAATGTTAAGTTCCAGATCCGTTTTGCTCAGTAAAAAGAAACAGAAAATCGCAACTACTCGGAAAATAGCCAGGAAATCGGAGTACGATGCATGAGACTAACCTTTGTCGAGGATATTTCCTTCGATTAGCAGTAAAAGGAAGTGATCGCAACCAGTTTCGAAGGCCTCCGCTTCTCGGCGATGGAGAAGAAACTATAGTCTTCTTCGCTTTGTGAAAACGCGGGCCCCACGGCAAGAAAGAAATGCCTTTTATATGCGTACCTAAAAATAGGTACGCATAACAGACCAAAAACGGACCCTTTGCTTGGTGACTCGTTTTGGTCTCTTGAGCTCATCAAGTGTTGGACTTAAAGGCCAAAACTTTACCAAAATGCCTGACTCTCCCCAAGGGGACTTGCAAGACCTAGGCCTAGAGTCACCGCCGCGCCTGCAACCTTTCAACAAAAAAATGTGTTAGAAACAGTTTGATGGTCAAGAGTCCACGAGTGCACTTGGTGTCGGGCTCGCGAGACATCTGGGAGACCAATGTACTCGCTCCGCTTGTAGGGTGTTAACGTTATTGAGGCGTCGACACTAATTGTTCCCCTCTACCTGACGAGTGCTCAAATCTAGGTATTAGTACTTATGCCTTTAGGGAGAGGTAGCACCTGCTCCTGCCAATCTTTACCACGTGTTGCGTAATTCACGTGACCATTAACGCCTTAGAGTATGCGAGTGTAAGGCACGCGAGGCCCGGGCGAGACCAACTGTGTTTGCCCCCTGTCCCCATTTTTACTTGTGCTACCATGCCATTTTTACTTTGTCGCTTTCTCTCGTTTGTGCATCCACTGTTATAATGACGGTCCCCTAGCCTTAGAGCGCCTTCCAGCTTGATTTAGCCTTTTTCCAACCAAACCATCCATCCACGATGGTCGTCGGTCGATCTCCATCATCTTTCTCTCATCAATGGATGGTCGGAACAATTCTATCATTGTTCCTCTTGCGCAATGGCTATACTTCACCAGGTAGTCCACTTGAGTGTTTTTCTCCCTCGGCACATGCTCAATGAAGAAGGTGCAGAACAAACCAATGAGACCATTGACCTTTGCCAAGTACCGCTGGAGAGTCAGCTCCCTCGTCTCGAACTCCCCCTTAAGCTGGGATAGTACCACCATCGAATCTGTAAAGACTTTCACATCCTAAATCCCCAACTCTCTTGCTAAGCAAAGTCCTGCTACTACGACCTCATACTCGTCTTGATTGTTGGTGAGAGGGAAGCAGATGTCAATTGCCTGCTCGATCTTCGTCCCCTGCGGACTTACCAAAACCACTCCCCCTCCCAGGGAGTACCTTCCTAATGCTCCATCAATGATCATCTCCCAGGTCGCAGGCTCGGGAGACTCGGACTCTTCCACTTCAACCACGTAATCTGGCAGGAAGTCAGCCACCGCCTATGCCTTCATTGACAGTCGAGGGACGAATGAGATCTCAAAGTCACTCAGCTCCACAGACCACTTTGTTAGCCTTCGTGAGTGGTCCACTCCTTCCATGATGTTGTGAAGAGGGTGGTCGGTTACCTTGATTGAATACGCCTGAAAATACAATCGAAGCTTCCTAGCCGAGATGATCTGGGAAAATGTCAACTTCTCAAGGATGTGATACCTAAGCTCCGCCTTCTTCAGAACCTTGCTGACAAAGTAGAAGGGTAGTTGTTTCTTTCCTTCCTCTCGAATCAGGACCAAGCTTACTACCTCGTCTCCCACCCCGAGATATAGTGCCAGATCTTCCCCTTCCCTCGGCCCTTGGAGTAGCGGGGCCTGCGCGAGATGCTTCTTCAACACCTGGAAGGCCTCCTCGCACTTCTGCGATCATTTCAACTTCTGGTTCCCTCGCAACACTTTGAAGAAGGGTGAATATTTCTTCCATGTCCGAGAGAGAAACCTAATCCACTTTATCAGCTTTCTAGTCAGACTCCGTACCTCCTTAGCATTACAAGGCGACTCCAAATCCAAGATCACTTTTAACTTGTCGGGGTTGGGATCTACCCCTGCTGAGGTGAGGAGATGGCCCAGAAATTCCCCCCTACCTGCCCCGAAGATGCACTTCAAGGGGTTGTGCCTCATCTTGACTTCCTTAGGGTGGCAAAAGTCTCTGTCAGGTCCTGAAGATGAGACCAGACACCCTCGCTCTTCACTATCAGGTCATCCACATAAACCTCCAATTCTACCTCCTGAAAACTCGGTCTATCATCCTTTGCGTTTCTCAACCCAAAAGATATCATTTTATACCAATAGCATCCATCACTCGTGATGAAAGAGCCGTCCTTGGCATCCGACTAGTCCATTCAGATCTGATGATAACTTGAAAAGCGTCTAAAAAACTTAGTATAGGGAAACCGACGGCTGAACCTACAAGCACATCAATTCGAGGCAGTGAATAACAATCCTTGGGGAATGCTTTTTTCAGAAGAGAAAAATCCACACACATCCCCCACCTCTCATCGCACTTTTAACCATTTCAACATTGAAGACCCAGCCTGAGTACTGAATATCTGACACGAAATCAGTCTCCAACAGCTTGCTCACTTCCTCCCAGATGGATTCGGCCAGAGAGGTTGCCATGACCATCTTCTTCTGGCGGATAGGGTGGACGCTTGAATCAAAGTTAAGATGGTGACATGCCACATCTGCATCGATACCTGGCATGTTTGTGGCGCTCCAAGCGAAGACATCCATATTTCGCTGAATGCATTCCCAGACCTTCTCCTGGTACTCCTCGCTCAGCCTCCCGCTGACCTGCACTTTTTTCCGACCTCTCGCCCCGGGTGATGATCTCCATCATCTTTATCTCTTCTGTTGCCTCCAACCTGGCCCTGTCCTCCATCTCCTTATTGACCTCTGTATTCTTTCACGAGATGGTGTTGGTAGTCATGGCGTAACACTTTCTAGCCACCCCAGGGTCTCAATTGACCCAAATCTGGACTCCTCTGATGTTGTACTTCAAGCACCAGTGGTAGGAGGAAGGCACACACCGGAAGGCGCTGATAAGGGGCCACCCAAAGATGGCATTGTAGCTGTTTGGGCGTCCACGATGACGAATCGACAGTTCTTTGACGTTCTCCCACAAAGTAACGTGGAACTCGGCTCCTCCTCTCTAGTTCCTTCATCTCTCCCATTATCCACTAAGATTCTGGAAACCGTGAAGTTCTCGATGACTATATGGATCACTAGCTCATCGCAAAACAGATCCTTGTGCTCTGGCATATCCTTCTCTGAGAAGGTGATCTTCTCCTCTGGGGTGGGGCCTTGGAGGTCGAAATGACACTCCGACGGTAGATTGCATGGAGGATCCCCTTGCAGGTGGCCTCAATCCCCCTATAGATCACTTTGATCCTACCTCGGGTGCCCACGTCAACCCGATCTTCACAATGATCTTCCACTTCAGCCCCTCCTCCTTCTCATACTCCCTGGATCTGCTGCTGCCCCCTCGGGGTTCTCACTACTTCTCTCACCTCCAAGAACTTTGGGTAGGTGTTCGTTGTGTAACTTTCATCTTGGCGGAAGTCACAGTATGACAACGTCACCCTTCCCCTTCATGCCCCTCCTGATTGGTTCCTCCTTCCTCTTCTTCCTCATCGGTCGATCACCATGGCTTGCTGGGGAGGGGCTTAAATGGCCTCAGACCTAGTCTCCACCCCGGAGGGTTGAACCGTCCTTGCCATGCTTGAAAGTTTCCCCCTCGTTGGAAGAGCCCTCCGCTCTGGGCAAACCCTTTCCCTGACCCAGGGGGGGGGGGGGTCCTCCCGCCGGCCTCCAGAATGGCTGGCTAATCGACAACCGAAACCTCCATCATGGCTCCTGCTCCCAGGGGGTCCTTAAAAATCCCTACTTCCTCAGCTCTTCCCTTCTCTTCACCGTCTTACTTCCTCCTAACTTGTCTAACTTCGACACAAACGTGTGGTTCACAGCCTCGCACTCGATCTCCCGCCTTGCTCGGTCGATTAACTCCTCGAAAGACGGAGGGGGTTCCCAGGCAAGCTCCATCTTGAAAACTCCCTGCTGCAGCCCGATGGCGAGGGCAAGCTGCAAGGTGTGCCCGGGCACCTCCTGAGCCAAAAGAACCTCATCCTAGAAATGATCCACGTAGCTCTCCAATGATTCCTCAACTCCTTGCTTTATTAGAAAGACAGCCTCAACCCCCTTGTTCCTCTTCTTGGATGTGGAGAAACATAACAGGAAACTCTGACGTAAGTCTTCGAAGTCGTAGATAGTTCCTAAGGGGAAGCTGGTGGAACCAGTCCCTCACTTTTTGAACGAGATGACGAACAACCTGTACTTAAAGACGTCCGTCACTTACCTGATGGAGACGATGTCCTCAAACCACTGGAGATGCTGTATGAGATCATCCTTGCCGATGTAGTAGGACATGAGGGGATCCTGGAACCCCTTTGGCATCGGGGCCAAAAGGATCAATTCACAAAATGGGCTTCCTGACCAGGCTTGGCGAGCCAGAGGGACTCGCACGGCCTCCTCGTCCGGGTAGCGAGTACCTGGCGGGCTGGGGAACAGGACTCGCATGCGGAGGGTTCGCTCATCCTCCTTCACCGCCATCTCCTTCCCTTCTCGCCTGTCTTGCGCCTCCTCGCCCAAGGCTTGCGAGGTGAGTATCGAGATTGTGGGGGTCAAGCACTCGCCCAGCGGCGTGGGGCGAGGTGCAAGGTCTCCAGGATGGTCATATTGAACTCAACAAAGTTGCTCTTTCTGACAAACTCACTCAAGGGTGGCGAGCTGCCTGGGTCGACTCCTTGGCCTTCGCTTCCGACCATGAGGCTCACTTAGAATATTCTAAACAAGGTACGATCCACGCACACCGAACCCAAATGTTGAACCCAGAAACCACGGTTCAAGAGGAGTTTAGATCAACTTGGTGTAGCTTCTGCTAACTTCTCTTGAGTTGGAACACTAGGTCAGACACTCGAAGCAAAGAACCTCACTCACAAGGGTATCTAATAACAAACCCTGTGAGCTGCAGCGAGGAAGTCCTGCCACAAACCCGGAAGATCAAAAAGAATTTTCCCTCCCAAAACCAAAGCTGAATTGGGCACCTTGGAGGGCACTCAGGAGCACCAGAATGTCAACTCAAAAACCTGGGTGAATAGAGTGTTGGAGCTCTCGCCAACCAGAACCAACTAAAGGAGAGAAGAAGCCAAAAGTCCCTCCTAAGATGTCATTATTGATCTATTTATAGTTTTTTGATAATGGTCTATTGATAGTGGAATCTCGCCTTTTGGTATTACTAAATGCAACCCAAATTGGTCTGCCGACAGCGGAATCCCGCTGTTTGGCAAGGTTAATTGCATGCCAAAATGAGATTTCCTGGAAAAATGGATCACCCCTCGGGGCAAGTCCACGCTGCTTGAGGTATGCTCGCCTGACGGTGGCGAGTACTCGGTTAGGCTGGGTACTTGCTACTCCCCCCGAACCGAGGGCAGGTGCAAGCTATCATACGTGCACTAGCCCATAGTTGGCGAGTGCACTAGGACCCATTGTTGCACTCGCCCCTCCTTCCGAATGTTATGTCAACTAGACGCTTCCAGGTGACATGGAGAGTGTCAGTTTGAGATGCTTAATTCTTGTGATATCGCCTTGATGCGATCGATGTCAGTGTCGCTGGCTGCACTCGCATATCAGCTAGAAGTCTAGCCGATTGGCTAGAAGTGAGTCGACTCGCCAGAGCTTAGTGCCTCACGATAGCAATACCGATGGCATTAGGCGCGTATTGTCTCTTCTACCTACTGGTCTGATGAGTCCACTTGGCAACTACAGGGTTGTACACACATCATTTGTAATCTATACAATAGATTTGGAAAAAGTAGTCTTTGGTGAAATAAGTGATTCATCTAATCAATTTTAAGTTTTTTATTACAATTTTGACAACTTTTAAAAATACGAATTGTTGCGACCAAACTCGACGCCTCGGTTGGACCGGAGTAACTTGGACCGCCTTTGCTCTTGGAGTGGTCGAACACGCACACAATCAATGAGAGAAATTGTACACACGAGGTTTTGACGTGAAAAAATCTCTCAACAGGGTAAAAAACCACGCGACCTGATCTGTGTCGGCCAAAATCCACTATCTGCTTGCGATTACAAATTTCTTGGAGAATCGAGGGTGATATGTCATTCCTCATTACACTTTGGTGGTGAGAGAGAAAGAGAGACTTAGGCTTGCGGCAGGCAACAAGTTACTCCACGCGTGGATGGTGGTTTTGACGATGCGCACGAACGAGCGCTTGCTGTCATAGGGTTTTCCCTCTTGCTGCACACTCGTGGATTTAAGCGAATCTCTGGCGGAGAGGAGGCACGTAGGAGAATTTTAGTGGTGGAGCGGTGGCTCGAAGGTGGCTCGAAGGAGGTATCCGACAGAGCTTTGACCTGAGGATGAAGAAAGTAGATGAGAGAAAAGATGAGAAATGAGGAGTCCCGAGAGCCTTTTATAGCCTCCAGGAGGTGATTACAGTAGTTATGCGGCTATCTGCACACTATAACCACCAATATAATAATTATGAGTATGGTTTTGGGGGAACGTTACTCATATATTTAATTTTACTAAATGCAGGCCCCCGCTAAAACATGTCCCCCCATTACTGTAAGTGGTTACGCAAGTGGTTACCAGCGTATTGGACGACCACGATCGTGGCAGAATGATCAAACAGTGGGGACGACGCCCAAGGAGGGCAAGAGAGGCGGTCGACCAATGCTCAACGGGTGGCTGACCCCGGCGGAGCCGGTAGGCCGCCAGCGCGGCACCAGATGGGGGTGCGGCCGACGACCGACGAGGGCCGGCCGTCCGCACCCGGGCGGCACACCGGGCGCGACCACGTCGGAGGCCTCCAGGCGTGGCCCTGACACCGGCCACCGGGCGCGGCACCGGCCGCAAGGCGCGGCGCCGGCCGCAAGGCTCGATACCGGGCGACCGCAAGGTACATCCAACCGGAGCTGGCCTGAGCAGTGGCCGGCCGACCGAGCCTTCCCCGCCAAGGGGCGGGGCGTGGCCGGCAGGAACGACCATTATGTGAGCTTGAATGACGGATATTTGGCTCTTCAGGAGAAGCTTCGAGCAGCAGAGGCTTCAGTTGCAGCTTTCATAAAGGAGCTAGATGGAGAAGTATCCCGATTTCAGCGGATCGGATCAGATCTGAAGTCTGAGATGGAGGAAGCTTGAGCATCGTTGCAAACAGAGAATCAATGTCAGAGAAGATCGTGCAGACTTTGAAGACTGCTCAGGAGGAGAGCTCCAACTTGAGGGCGGAGTTGGAGGCTTCCAAAGCTGAGATAGCGGTCTTTCTTCAAAAGAGCAGGTACTTGAGATGAAGGCAACTAGTCTTGAAGAGTACAGAGATTCCTTGGATTACATGTGTGATCGTGATTTGCTTGCCGAGGAGGTTCGCGAGGATGTTTGGGTCTGTGAGGTTGAGCCTCAGATAGAGGACGCCCGCGAGGTTACGCTCAGACGCAGTGTGTCGAAGGCTTTTCGCCTATTAGTCAAGCGTCTGAAGTGTGACGTTTTCAACCCTAGTTTTGATGACATTTCTGATGACGAAGGTGGTGAGCCTTGAGTCTGGTGTAGATGTGAGCAGCAGCTTATACTTTTACTTTTGTATGCTTGAATATGTTTGTTTTTGCTTTGTTGCATTTGATGTATGTTTGTCATCACCATTCAGTGATTTTATGTAGCGCATTTGCGCCTATGTTAATATGACAGAATTGTTTCTATTCTTTTTGCTTCTGTTGTACGGATCCTGGTGGCTGGCGGAATGTAAGTTTGTGGCAGTGTCAGAGAGTGCGGCGACTCAATCCAAGGGTCGAGGAATGTAAAGATTCGTTCCGAGCGTGGAGCCAAGCCTGACCAAGAGAGGACTGTCGGAGAATGTAAGTATTTGATCCGGGTGCCGGAGAATGTAGATATTCGATCCAGGTGTTAGAGAATGTAGGTATTTGATCCGACTGTGGGGCCGAGCCTGGCTACGAGATGACTGTCGAAGGATGCAAGTATTCAATACGGATGTCGGAGAATGTAAGTATTCAATCCGACTATGCGACCGCGAGTGGGGCAGGCCCTGGCGATGGCGGGGCGTTGGCCTGCAGCAACGACGAAGAATGTAAGTATTCGATCTGACCGCCAGAGACTGTAAATATTTGATCCGGGTGCGCGACCTAGCTTGGTTATGAGCTGATTACCGGAGAATGTTAGTATTCGATCCGGATGTCATAAAATGTAAGAATTCGATCCGACGGTACGACCGCGAGGGGGCAGGGCCTTGCGATGGCGGGGCGTTGACCTGCAGTAACGACGGAGAATGTAAGTATTCGATCCGACCGCAAGAGAATATATATATTTGGTATTGATGCGCGACCTAGCCTGGCTAAGAGCCGATTGTCAGAGAATGTTAGTATTTGATCCAGATGTCGGAGAATATAAGGATTCGATCTGACTGTGCGACCGCGAGCAGGGCATACCGCGATGGCGGGACGTTGGTCTGCAGTAATGGCAGAGAATGTAAGTATTCGATCCGATCATCGAAGAATGTAAATATTTGATCCGGGTGTGCGACCTAGCCTGACTATGAGACGATTGCCGGATAATATTACTATTCAATCCGGATGTCGGAGAATATAAGGATTCTATCCGACGGTGCGACCGCGAGGGGGTGTTGATGGAGGGGTGTTGGCCTGCAGTAACGGCGGAGAATGTAAGTATTCGATCCAACTGTCGAAGAATGTAAATATTTGATCCGGGTGCGCGACCTAGCCTGACTATGAGCCGATTGCCGGAGAATGTTAGTATTCGATTCGGATGTCGGAGAATGTAAGGATTCGATCCAACGGTGCGACCGCAAATGGGGCAGGCTCTGGTGCTGGTGGGGCGTTGGCCTGCAGAAATGGAGGAGAATGTAAGTATTCGATCCAACCTCTAGAGAATGTAAATATTCGATTCAGGTGCGCGACCTAGCCTGGCTATGAGCCGATAGCCAGAGAATGTTAGTTTTCGATCCGGATGTCGGAAAATGTAAGGATTCGATCTGAAGGTGCGACATTGAGTGGGCCAGGCCCTGGCGATGGCGGGGCGTTGGCCTGCAGTAACGGCAGAGAACATAAGTATTTGGTCCGACCGTCGTAGAATGTAAATATTCGATCCGGGTGCGCGACCTAGCCTGGGTATGAGCCGATTGCCGGAGAATGTTAGTATTCAATCCTGATGTTAGAGTATGTAAGGATTTGATTCGACAGTGCGACCACGATGGGGTAGGATCTGGCGATGGCGGGACATTGACCTGCAGTAACAACGGAGAATGCAAATATTTGATCCGGCTGCCGGAGAATGTAAATATTCGATTTAGGTGCGCGAACTAGCCTGACCAAAGAAGTGGCTTCCAGAGTGTAAAAATTCGATCTGTAAGTGTCCAAGCCTGGTTAGAAATGTCTCGTCGGAGAATGTAAGTATTCGATACGGGGAGTGACCTAGCCTGGCCGAAGAATTATCGTAATGGGAATAAGGAAAACACAATGCAATATAATAAAATAAAAAATAGTATGCACGAGTCATGACTCACGACTTTTACGTCATACAAAGTTTAAGACAAAAATTGAAATACAAGGAAAACGATAAACGGATATAAAAAAACAAGGATGAGGGTGGTGTCGTGCTTTTTTCTGACGGGGGTGTTGGAACCCTATTACTAATTTGGGCTAGGATCACTATTATGATTAGTTTGACCCAGTGTGTATAGTCTAGGGTCATAGGTTTATTTTCAGGGTTGTTCCTTCAGAAGAATTCCAGAGATGTCCAGATAGACGAACGCAGAATTCTGTTCGACGAAAGCTGAGATCAGTTCGACGAACGTCGAGCTCAGTTCAACGAACTTAGATTTCTAACTCTGAGTTTAGCTCGATGATCGATGAGCTCCGTTCGACAAACTTTGTTCTCAGCTCAAAAACTTAGCTCGACGAAAGCCAACATCAGTTCGACGAACTTTGTTCTCAGCTCAAAAACTTAGCTCGATGAAAGCCAAGCTCAGTTCTACGAACTCCAGGCTCAGATCGACGAAAATAGAGCTCAGCTCGACGAATGTATTGCTCAGTTCATACAAGCTCTGT
The DNA here is from genome assembly GCA_039583875.1 of Platanthera guangdongensis. Classification (NCBI taxonomy): domain Eukaryota; kingdom Viridiplantae; phylum Streptophyta; class Magnoliopsida; order Asparagales; family Orchidaceae; genus Platanthera; species Platanthera guangdongensis. The sequence goes on along the minus strand of CM077153.1, from coordinate 278,881,399 downwards.
TCGATGAAGGTCAAGCTCAGGTTGACGAATTCCTTACTCAGTTTGACGTTCATGCAGTTTCTGATTTCAGAAGGCAGAATGATTTTTAAAGCATAATTACATCAGTTATAACTTTGATATTTAATGCTAAATATTCTAATTAAATATAGTCGTTTTAAGACAACATTAAATATGAATTTATCACAGAGTTTCATTCTAATTTAATTCTCAAGGGCAGTTACAATTCTCAGAGATTCTTCAGACGTTTTAGAATGGATTTAATTCAAATGTTTGAATTCTTCTCAGAGATTATATATTCAGAGTATTTCTACTTCAAAGGGTTACAAGACTGACTCAGAGACAAAAAAAGATAAAAAAAAGATACCTTCATTCTACTTAGACTCTCAAATAGACATCAAAATTTCATATATGTCTGAAATTTCTACTGGAGAGGAACAATACTCAAGGAGGCCTACACCCTGAAGAAAAGCTCTTATCCCTTGATCACAAATTCTACTCAACTCAGGGGGAGTTTTTTGCAACATCAATCTACTTAGTCTTTTCAGAGAAACTTGAAAGAGAAGACACCATATAAACTTCTTTCCTAAACTGTGTACTGGGTTATAACTCTTTTCAAAAGTTAACCTCTTGGTTCATAAGTCACCTGATCAAAAGACTTAAGCTTGGTTTTTGGGCACCTGATCAAAAGCTCAATGGGTTGCTAGATCTCCCTTAGAAAATAGATCTTCTGGTGACAGAGCACCTGATCAAAAACCTGTAGTAGATTCCTACCAGGGTAATAGAAGAGTAGACGTACCCAGATTTATTGGGGAACTACTATACAAATTTCTTGTGTCGTTTGTGTTTGATTTCCTTTTTATTCTTATGCTGTGGATTTTATTTTTCTATATATATATATATCACCTATTTTCTAAACAGTTCTTAAATAAAATCAAAGTTTTTAATATACACTATTCACCCCCTCTAGTATAAGTAGATTTATCACTCACTTTCAATTTGTATCAAAAGCAGGTTGGTTGTTTTACAGGATAATACCTAAACTAACAAGATCCTGATAGATCTTATTGTACCTAGAGTTTTGATTTTATCATGACACAAAATAAAGAGTATGCAAGCACTAGACCACTTATATGCAATCTTAATAAGTTTGCATTATAGAAAATAAGGATTAGGTTATACATGAATTCTATTGATGAAGATATCTACAATTCTATCTTGACATGACCACCTCTACCACTTGCAACAACAAGCATCAGTGTTGTACCACCTCTAGAATGGACAAAAGCCCAGAGAAAAGCAAAAATTATTGATGTCAAGGCTATGAACATTTTATCCCAAATCATGCCTGATGACATTTTCTAGAAAGTTGTTGAATGCACCTCAGCAAAAGACATCTGGGACTCCCTCACTGTCATGATTGTTGGATCAGCAGATGAGAAAAAAGATAGAAGATCTCACCTGATTTCTCAACATGAGAATTTCAAAAAGGGTGAAATGAAATCTATTGTTGAAATGTACACAAGACTCGGTCACATAATTAATGAGTTGTAAACCTTGGAGGACATTACATTGACAGAAGTCAATGACAAAATCCTCATGTGTTTCCCTAGCATATGAGATTCAAGAATCTGGTCAATCAGAGAAGCCAGAAGTGTCAATGAAATCTCAACAGAGACTTTGTTGGACAAACTCAAATCTTATGAGCAGTTCATCAAAACTAGAGAAGCTGAACAAAAGACTTCACCTTCAGTAAAGAAAGAAAAGAGCATTGATTTTCAAGCAACTGAAGAAGAAGAACAACTTCCTGAGAATGAAGAACTCATGAGTATACTGGCTAAGAGATTCTACAAAATGGCTAGAAAAGACTTCAAAAAAAAATTTCCAGGAACCAAGACAAACCAAGGTATAAAAAAAATCAACTAAAGAAATTGTTTTTTATGCTTGCAGGAAATCAGGACACATTCTTTCAGAGTGTCCTGAAAATCAAAAGAAGGATAAGAAGAAGGATAAAGACTATAAGAAGCGCTCCAACAAACCCTCTGAAAATCAAAAGAAGGATAAGAAGAAGGATAAAGGCTAAAGAAGTCTGCTAGATGACAATCAATGCATCATGCAACAATTCAGATTCTGAATCTGAATCAGAAGAGCATCCGGTAATCTCAACCTTTGACTTTACATCAAATCAGTTTAAAGTAGATTTTATATTGCTATGTAATGATTTGATAAAATCTGAGAAGGAAATAAAACTTCTCAGAGATAAGTTAACTGAATTTAATAATTTATCCTAAAAAAATATGAAACTTAAAGAAGATTTGAAAATAGGTAGTGAACAAATAGTTTCCTTAGAAAACAAGTTATATTATGCTAAGATGTTTGAAGAATCTCTTAATGGGAGAAGTATCAAATTGATGGATATCACAAACACTGTCAATGCTAGACTAAATTGTAAACTTGGCTTGGGAGCTTCATCCAGTCAACCTCTCATACTTCAGAAAAATATTTTATCTACACCAGTAAAATATATATCAGTTAAAGGAAAAGAAGTATTATCTATCACAGATAAAGACACTTAGGTTCAAAAAACAAAATCTATTTCAACACAAAATAATAGTTTTTAGAAAAACAGTGTTCAACTAAATTTGTTGAACCGAGATCGACGAAATCACTATAATTCGTCGAACGACGATCGACGAACTCTGAACACAGGGTTTAAGTATAACCATTCTGTGAATGGAGCTCGATGAACTCACCACCATTCGTTGAACGCAGCTCGACGAAATCACTATCATTCGTCGAGCTCAAATTTCTCATATAGAAATTTAAATTCTTTTCAAAAGAATAATCAAACACAAAGATTTATAAATCATTTTACTCAGCGGATCATTCCTCATAGGAGATATCATCCACTTGATTATAAGGATCAACCTGAATGTTCTTATATTTCTAATTATTATGAAAGAAAACTAGGACTCAAGGTAATCTGGGTCAAGAACACCTAATTTGTTTTGTACAGGAAAAGAACTATCCTACCACAGAGGAACAATGGTATTTGGATAGTGGATGTTCAAAACATATGATGGGGAGAAAGGTTAATCTAAAAGATTTTAAAGCAAAGCTTGGACCTAAAGTTATCTTTGGAGACTCCAACTGTGGACAGACATAAGGCTATGGTAAAGTCAAGGTTGGAGCAGTTATCTTCAAAAATGTAGCTTATGTGAAAGGTCTCAAGCATAACCTTATTTCCATTAGTCAATTATGTGATGAAGGTTATCGGGTATCTTTTAATAAATCTTTATATTTTATTACATCCAATACTAACAAATTTGTTTTAACTGGGGTTAGACAGGGTAATATATATCTAGTTAATTTCAACTCCACTAATTCTGAAATTTGTCTGTTTAATCATATAAGTAAAACTAATGATCTTTGACATAAAGATTAGGACATATAAACCTTAGAACTATAGCTAAATTATCTAAGGATAGCCTTGTCAGAAGACTGTCTTCTGGTTCTTACAAGAAGGAATGACTTTACAAGGCTTGTCAGTTAGCTAAGCAAACCAAAAATAGTTTTAAATCCATTTCTAAAAGTAATTCACCCAGAATTTTGTATTTGCTACATATGGACCTTTTTGGACCTATTACAGTATAAAGTTTGGGAGAAAAGTCTTACACTTTAGTGATTATTGATGATTTCTCTAGATTAACTTGGGTGTTTTTTCTTAGAAACAAGTGAGATAACTTTAAAGTTTTTACAGACTTTCTTAGGAACATCAAGATTGAGTACTCTACTCAGATTGCATTGATCAAAAGTGATTATGACACTGAGTTTGAATCTCTTTTGATGAAAGAATTCTGTGAGAAAGAAGGTATCAAATATTATTTTTCTGCTCCTAGAACTTCTCAACAAAATGGGATAGCTGAAAGGAAAAATAGAACCCTAATTGAATCTGCTAAAACATTACTTGCAGATGCTTATTTACCCATATTCTTTTGGGTAGAGCCAGTAAGCACAACAAACTATATTTTTAACATAAGTTTGATTCATAAACTGAAGGGTAAGACTCCCTATGAAACCTAAAGTTAGTTATTTTAAAATTTTTGGTTGTAAATGTTATATTCACAATAATGATAAGAAATATCTAAAAAAATTTGAAGCCAAAGCAGTAGAAGGAATACTTCTTGGGTATTCTCAAGTCAGCAAGGCTTATAGGATTTTTAATAAATCAACCCTTAAGATAAAAGAATCTGTACATATCTCTTTTGATGAAACTAATATGTTTTACAAGGAGAAGAACACGTCTACCATAGATTCTTTTCAGGTATACCAAATCTGTGTGAGAAACTGGATGAATTAATCCTAACACAAGAGGATACATTACATCCTTCTTAACAGATTGCTGATGATATCATTGATGAAGAAGATTCAGAAATTTATTCTGAAAATATTATAGCTAATGAAATTCCACCAGAGGAATTAGCACCATAAATAGTTGAAGAACCAACTCCACTTGTTGACTTTGTCACACTTAGAGATCACCCTATATCTCAAATGAGTAGAGACATATCAGCTGGTGTTCAAAAAGGCATCAATTGAATCAAGATCAGATGCATGTTTGTTTTATTTCTCAGATTGAACCCCAATCCATCAAAAAAGATGCAAAACAAGATCTCCACTGGATCATTGTAATGCAAGAGGAACTCAATCAGTTTGAGAGATGTAGAGTTTGAGACTTCGTTCCAAGACCAAAAGACTATCCAATCATTGGAACCAAATGAGTCTTCATGAATAAGTTGGATGCTCAAGGAGTTATTGTAAGAAATAAAGCTAGATCGGTAGCTCAAGGATACTCACGGGAGGAAAGCATAAATTATGATCAGACTTTTGCTCCTATTGCAAGATTAGAGGCTATCAGAATATTTCTTGCATTTGCAGCATTCAAGAAATTTAAATTATATCAGATGGATGTGAATAGTGCATTTCTAAATGGAGAGCTCAAAGAAGAAGTTTAGGTAGAACAACAACCAGGTTTTATCTCTCCAACTCACTCTTCTTATGTTTTAAAACTTAATAAAGCCCTTAATGATCTTAAACAAGCTCCAAGAGCTTGATATGAGACCCTTGCTAGTTTTTTTTTAGAAAATAAATTTAGTAGATGCATGGTAGATAAAACTTTATTTTTCAGACATCATAAAACCAAAATTTTACTAGTACAAATATATGTTGACGATATAATTTTTGTTTCTACTGATTCCAAACTTTGCAAAAGGTTTTCTGACTTAATGCATTCAAAGTTTGAAATAAGTAACATGGGTGAATTATCCTACTTCCTTGGTTTACAAGTGAAGCAAATACCTGATGACATTTTCATATCCCAATCTAAATATGTTAAAGAGCTGATTAAAAGATTTGGAATGTCAAATGTCTCCTCTATGAAAATACTCATGTCTACTAATGATGTTGTTGATAATAATGAACATGACAAACCTGTTGATCAGAAAACATATATGACTATTATTGGGTCTTTATTATATTTAACGGTAAGTAGACCTGATATTATGTTTGCAAACTGTATTTGTGCTAGGTTCCAAGTTAATCCTAAAGAATCTCACCTAATTTTAGTAAAAATGATTTTAAGATATATAAAGGGTTGCCCTAATGTAGGACTCTGGTATCCTACTGAGTCGGAATTTGAATTATCTGGATTCATTGATGATGACTATGTTGGATGCAGAATTGACATAAAAAGGATATCAGGAAATTGTTCGTTTCTTGGTGATAGGCTCGTGACATGATTTTGCAAAAATCAAACATCTGCATCTACTTCAACTATTGAGGCTGAATATATTACAACAGGTAGTTGTTATTCACAGATTTGTGTATTCAAAACCAACGGCTAGATTATGGTTATAACTTAAATAATTCAACTATTTTATGTGATAATACAAGTGCAATATCAATTGCACAAAATCCAGTACTTCATAGTAGGACTAAGCATATAGAAATTAGACATCATTTTCTAAGAGATAATGTAGACAAAAAAAATTAAACTAGAATATATTTCAACTGATTTTCAAAAAGCTGATATTTTCACTAAACATTTAGATGAAAAGAAACATAATTTCTTTTTAAGTCAGTTAGGAATGATTAATGGAGAATCCTTAAATTAATTTTTGTTCTGAGATCGACGAACTTCAAATTTTCGTCGAACGGAGATCGACGAATTGTAAATTTTTCGTCGAACGGAGATCGAGGAGTTGTGAACCTTTCGGCAATTGACGATTTTCAACTTTTTGTCGAACGGAGCTCGACGAATTATATTTCTTGTGTGAAATTTTTCATCGAATAGAGTTCGATGCTTTGTTTTTCGTCAGACGGAGTTCGTCATTTCAACTTCTGAAAACTTATAATTAAAATTTCATCGAACTCTATCCCGCGCATTTCCATTTCCCTTGCACTTGATCTCTCTGTTTTGCAGGACAATGACGATTTCTCGGGCGATTCTCTCAGCAATGAAATTTGATGCTGGATTTGATATTGATATGGAATCATTCAGTCATTCAGATCAAGTTTTCCAGGATATTATGAAACACTTTGAGACTCAGAATCTGTGACAGTTTATGTTAACCAGGATCAAACTTCCAGTGGTAGAAATCAAAAAATGGGTTCATACAGTAAGGATCCCTGATCTTATAATTATTACTGGTTCTATCTCTGGCAATAAGGTTCCTCTAACACCTGAAATACTTTCTGACGTTTTCAATTCTGTTAATGGAAATGATGATATCGAACTATCTAGTTCTGAATTTGAGATAATGTTAGATAGATTGGGTCACTCCCAGGGAAACCCTAATCATCTTTTGAAAAAGAACTTTTCAATAAAATACAAATTCTTAGCTGATATTGTTGGTAAGGTCATATTGGGCAAGCATTCTGTAACAGCCCAATTTTTATCAGCAGGCAAATTTTCGGGTGACACGGCCTGGGACAAGGGCGTGTCCCAGGGCGTGTCCTGCTTGGGTGCGAGTCGTCGCGAGATCGACGAAAGTCGTTCGACGAACAGTGTTCGGCAGGAACACGCCAGGCGATACGGGCGTGTCGGGAGGGCGTGTCTCCTTGCGTTCAACGAAAGTTGCTCGACGATCATCGAGTGTCGAGATGTGGTCGACGTTTGTCGAGTGCAGTGAACACGGCCTGTGACACGGGCGTGTCACAGGGCGTGTCCCTTTGGTTCGACGAACTCAGCCCAACGACTTTTAGCTGGGGCGTGTCGAGTGCCGTATATGGGCACACGGCCTGGGACACGGGCGTGTCACAGGTCGTGTGAGTCTCGGGTGATTTTGAGATTTTCAACCTGATGAACACGGCCACAGACACGGGCGTGTCTGAAGACGTTCAGGTGACACGGCCTAGGACACGGGCGTAGCACATGGGCGTGTCACTAATTTGGATAAGTCGGTTGAGCACCGCTTGAGGCACACGGCCTGGGACACGGGCGTGTCACCGGCCGTGTCAGGCACAAATTGTCCTTTTGTGGCAAAATCGTGGCCGTCCATTCTTTCAACTGGGATCCAATGGTTGAATTGCTTCCCTATTTCCTTAAGGCCGTGAATGAGAAGAGAAATCTCATTTCTCATTTGGTATTCTCTTTCTTCACTTCTATAGAGAGAAAGAGAGAGGAAGAAGGAGGAGGAGGATAGGGGGCTGATCACCGGTGGTGCTGCGGTTTACCGACGAGATATCCGAGGCCAACATTGCGGAGGAAAAGCTCTTGTGCGTCGTTCAAGCTGGCTTAGAGCTCATGGCACCAAAGAGGTCTTCAAGGGTAATGACTTTTCTTCCTATCCATGTGAAGGCTTCCTTTTGGCATATGTTTGTGATTCCCCCACCAAGAGGTGGCTGATTTTGGGAGTCTTTGGGTGGATTCATGAAATCCCCTTTGTTGGCATATAGATCCGGAAATGGAGTACGGAATAGGAATGCTATATGAAGCCCATCTAGACAGTTTGGTCTGGATTGGTGATGTTGCATACGAACCGGAGAAGAGTACGTGATAAACGTGTCGTTGAAGGAGTCAACGGATTATACCTGTGACGGGTAGTCGCAGGAAGTACTGGAGTGGATAGTCCAGGAAAATATCCGTGTTATGCTCATGCTATTGGGTCGTACCTGTGAACGAGTAACAGGAAGTACTGGTGTGACCAGGAAAGGCCCTTTGTGATGCTTAATGTCATAGGTGGTACATGTGAAGCGAGTAACAGGAAGTACTGGCATGATAGGCAGGAAAGACCCCGGACATTTGTGCTATTGCGGTGTCGTACCTGTGAACGAGTAACAGGAAGTACTGGTGTGCCCAGGAAAGACCCGTTGATGTTGTGAGAGAATGGGTGTAATAGAAATACCCAGGCTTGAATGCCAGAACAGGATCGGTGAGACCTACCCGCGCCTTTATATAGCCGCGAGTACGCCGTGCTCGGTGATGGCAAGGCGATTTGAACAACGGGGGTGGGGGGGGGGGGAGGATCTGACCTGCGTTATGTCAGTCCGACGTGAGACCAGAAGGTGCGGTCTGTTGGAGCGCATAGCAAGAGTCTTAGGCTTACATGTCGTGATACAATGGGGGGCTAAGGGCCAGTCCCGGTTCACTAAGACTATAGAACTTCGGCTGCACGCCATGGAGTAAATGCTCAAGAGAGTTACCGTTGGGTTGTGACCCTGATACGGTAGTGGGCAACTGAATTGCCAGTACACCAAGAATGTGCCCTGAGTGCACGGACCGTTAGGCTGGGTGGCTAACGGTTGTGATGGCATGTGTGTGTGAAAGCACATTATATGAAATATATTGTCATGCTTGTGATATGATATGCCTGCAGGGAAGATTATCGCTGCCCCGAGAAAAGGGGTAGGGTCGTTATAATTTGGTCAGCTGAATGCTGACTATTGCCTCTGTTTGCCACCCTTGGGTGGATTGTCCCTATACAGGTGCTGGAGAGCCAAGCGGGACGCATAAAGGTTGATGCCCCTGTTGCTGCTGCTGCTGTTGCTGGCCCTCGAAGGCTTTTTGGAATGAATGTTGTGATTTCTTTTGATGTGGCCGGCCTGCGTGCCAATGTTGGGGCCAATGTTTGAAAACCTTGTAAGGCCATAAGGCCAATGATGTTTACATGTTGTAAGACATTCCTATTATATATATACAATGTGGAGTTATTTTATATGTTGGACATTCAAGTGTGGAGTTCATTTGTTAGTATAGGCTTCAGCGAGAATGTAGTGTGTTAAGATGCGCTGCGCTGCTCTGGTATCCTTTCGTAACTTTTTTGCCTGTTTTGTGATATATGTTGTGGGGCCCCGGCCGGACCTTCTAGTATTTACCATATGAACGGATATGGTTGTTACATTTTTGGTATCAGCTGTCCTGGTCTTTCCCTCTCGAAGTCGTGGTCGACTTCTTTTGTGGGGTGGCGAGCACGTGTCTGTGCAAACCACGTTAACACGTTTGAACTCCTGAATGTCCATGATAGTAATGCAAATTCTTGTGTTTGAGGAACCTGCGTGTTCCTATTTTGTGTTGTTTGCTTGTGTAAGGCCGTTAATGTGTGTGTCTTGTCCCCATTAGGTGACGCGGAGTGGTGCGGGGCAATCGGAGCCCCAGCGGTCTGATGAAAGTACGGCACCAGCTGCGGTGCCTACACCTCCGCCATTTGCAGAAACCGTGCGACAAATTGCTGAGGCTTTGTTTGCGATGGTTCAAGGGCATCCGGTTGGGCATGCGCAGCCGGCCGTGCGGCCAGAACAGGTGGAGGTGAGGCCAGAACCTGTTGTGGTTGTGAATCCTCAAACCGCTGAGAAGCAGTTGGCGCGGTTTATGAGTTTTCACCCGCCGACGTTCTCGGGCGTTGGAGCTGCTGCACGGGCTGAGGATTGTTTATCGCGCGTCAAGCGAGTCATGACGACGATTGGAACGGAGGAGCATCAGAAAGTCACCCTAGCGACTTTCCTTCTTGAAGGAGAGGCTAGACTGTGGTGGGACGAGATGGAGCTGCATCACTTGGCGGGTCGTCCCTTAACACAAGTCTCGATGGAAGAATTCTCCCGACTCTTCCTAGCAAAGCACCTTCCTGCGGCACAACGGATTGCCATGGAAAATGAATTCCAAAGGCTGACGCAAGGTGATGGCAGTGTGGAAGCTTACCTGCATGAGTTTACACGCTTAGGGCGGTATGCGGGTTCTATTTTTGCTGATGAGTAGAGAAAAACGAATAGGTTCTACGAAGGACTACGGGACGAGTTGAGATTCCTGGTTTCTAGTTTGGTGAACCAAGGCTTCCAAGTATTGGTCGACATTGCAAGCGCACTGGAAAAAGATATGAAGAGGGTGCAGGGGAAGAGGGCTTTGGCTGTGACGCAACCGGAGTGGAAGGTGCCCCTACCTGGGAAACCATTTTATAAGAAGAAATGGGGCAAGAAGTCCAAGACAAGTGGACAAGCTCCTTCATCAGTTGCATCGGGAGCAACGTCGGGAGCCACCTCAAGGTCGGATACTCGTACATGCTTCAATTGTGGACGGGTGGGGCATATAGCTCGAGATTGTCGGGTGCCGCCAAAGAGTGACAAGAAGGCGGGAGCGTCTCATGCGGAAAAAGGAAAGGCGGTGGTGGACTCCTTTGCCTCTCAGGCGCAGCCCCGGGTCTACAGTCTTGGCCTGCATGAGGTCATCAAGCAGAGTGACGTCGTCACAAGTATGAGTTTAGTTTTGTGTATGCTATTGCTTGTGTGCTTTGCTTAGTGCATATGTGTATGCGGCTTGTGTGTGTGGTATGATTGTCACAGGTTTTGTGATGATCCGAGACACGCTGGCGCGAGCACTGTTTGATACGGGTGCATCACATTCTTTTCTGTCTAGCGAGTTCATAGTGCGGCTTGGGATACCTAGTCGTGAAAAGACAAATAGCGTCAGAGTGGTGTTGCCGAATGGCTATTGGATGCTTGCGGATCAAGCTTGCGATGTGGCGGTCCAAATAGGAAGTCGGGATTTCAGTTTGACTGCTTCTGTATTGCCGATATCGGAATTTGACGTGATTTTTGGGATGGATTGGCTTGCGGAGCAGCATGCCTTGATTGATTGTCAGTCCAAAGAGATCACGTTGGGCCAGAATACCGAACATGAGACAAAGTTCGCGGGTATGCGAGGAGTGGGCGGGACGTTAATGTCTGCACTCCGGGTAGTCAAGTCTGTTCGGAAGGGTGCGGAATGTTACTTCACACTGATTCAGGCTGTTGAGCCTAAGGCCAGTGTGTGCGAGGTTCCGATTGTGGCGGACTTTACAGATGTGTTTCCCACGGATCTCCCTGGGCTACCACCCCAGCGGGAGATTGACTTCACAATCGAGTTGGTGCCAGGTGCGAAACCTTTGGCCCGCTCGCCATATCGCGTCGCGCCAAAAGAGATGGCTGAGTTGAAAGTACAACTACAAGAATTGTTGGAGCAAGGTTATATACGACCAAGCATGTCACCTTGGAGCGCGCCTGTGCTTTTTGTGAAGAAGAAAGACGGTGGGTTGCGATTATGTATTTACTACCGTGAACTGAATAAGCTGACCGAGAAGAATAAATATCTGATACCACGGATTGATGAGTTATTCGATCAGCTGGTGGGCTCGACCGTCTATTCGAAGTTGGATCTGAAGTCTGGTTATTACCAGTTGAGAATTCAGGAAAGTGACATTCCCAAAACTGCATTTGGAACGCGTTACGGGCACTATGAGTTCACAGTCATGCCATTTGGACTGTGCAATGCGCCCTCGGTGTTTATGGATTTAATGCACCGCACCTTCCGAGAGTACCTGGATCGATTTTTGATAGTGTTCATTGATGATATCCTGGTGTACTCAAAGTCGAAAGCTGAGCATGAGACTCATTTGCGGTTGGTGTTGAATACATTGAGGCAAAATCAGCTTTATGCCAAGTTCTCAAAGTGCGAGTTTTGGCTATCGTCAGTGGCCTTTTTTGGCCATGTGGTGAGTGGAGCGGGCATTGTTGTAGATCCAGCGAAGATAAAGGCCATAGAGGAGTGGCCAATGTTGTCTTCCGTGGCCGAGGTCAGGAGTTTCCTTGGACTTGCGGGCTACTATCGAAGATTTGTTGAAAACTTCTCGCGGATTGCTTTGCCGCTAACCATGTTGACGCGAAAAGATCTGAAGTTCGTTTGAACGCCAGAGTGCGCGCGAGCTTTTGAAGAGCTGAAGGTTCGGTTGACCACGGCGCCGGTGTTGTCTTTGTCAAGGGGGACCGATGGATTTGTTATTTATAGTGATGCCTCAGGGAGCGGCTTAGGCTGCGTTCTTCTGCAGCATGGAAAGGTAATTGCTTATGACTCACGCCAGCTGAAGGTGCACGAGTGAAATTATCCCGTCCATGACTTGGAATTAGCGACGGTGATTTTTGCACTAAAGTTGTGGCGACACTACCTTTATGGAGTGAAGGTAGAGATCTATACAGATCACAAGAGCCTAAAGTGCCTATTGGAGAAGAAAGACTTGAACATGCGACAACGAAGGTGGTTGGAGTTCTTTGGGGACTACACTTTTGAAATTCACTATACTCCCGGGAAGGGGAATTTTGTCGCGGATGCCTTGAGTCGGAGGGTTCTGGCTAGAGCGAGTTGGTTACAAAGGCATGATGAACGTCTTATCCAGGAGCTGGAAGCATTAGAGATATATTGTGTTGACAAAAATGCCACTGCCAATGCATGTTTGAACTGGACGGAGGTGCAATATGACATTGCAGACCGAGTTCGACGGGCAACGGATTTGGATGAAGATCTCGTACGCTATGTTCACAAGGGGCCAGAGGGCAAATTCTCCTGGAATGACGGTCTTTTATGAAAAGAGGGACGTTTGTGCGTCCCGAATGTAGATAAATTGAGGGAAGAACTGATGTATGAAGCGCATTATACAAAGTATTCCATTCACCCCAGGAGCACAAAGATGTTCAATGATATGAAAAAGCTATTCTGGTGGCCAGGGCTCAAGAGAGATGTTGCCCTCTATGTGGCCAAATGTCAAACATGTGCGATGGTGAAGGCGGAATGCCAAAAGCTGGGCGGTTATTTGAAGTCGATGTCGATCCCAGAGTGTAAATTTGATGATATTTCCATGGATTTTGTGCACGGGTTGCCAAGATCTCAGCGAGGGAATGATTCCATTTGGGTGATTGTTGACCGACTAACTAAAGTGGCACATTTTCTCCCGAACAGGCGGGATGATTCGGTCAAAAGTTTGGCAAAATTATATGTTGACCAGATTGTACGGCTTCACGGTGTTCCTCGGAGCATCGTAAGTGATCGAGATGGGCGATTCACGTCAAATGACTAGAGGCTAGTTCACCGACTGTTGGGCACGAAGTTGACTTTCAGTACGGCCTTTCATCCCCAAACGGATGGCCAAACCGAACGTACCAACAGAACGATGGAGGACATGCTCTGAATGTGCGCCCTCGACTTCGGCAAGAGATGGGAAGATCATCTCTTTATGGTGGAGTTTGCGTATAATAACAGCTACCAGGCGAGCATCGGGATGACACCATATGAAGCTATATATGGCAGGAAGTGCCGTACTCCCTTGGCTTGGGTAGAAGCGGGCGAAGCTCGAGTGTATAAACCAAATGAGGTTGCTGAAGCAAATTCAACCATACGAACTATTCGAGAGAGGCTACTGATAGACCAAGATCGTCAAGCAAAGTGCTACAACGCCAAGCACCGGAACGTGGCATTTGCGGTTGGTGATTGGGTCTACTTGAAGATCAAGCCCTTCAAAGGTGTCTCCAGGATTCGATGTTTGAAAAAGTTGAGTCCACGATTTTTGGGTCCATTGGAGGTGGTTGAACGAGTTGGAGAAGCGGCATATCGGCTAGCTCTGTCGGCAGACTTGAGTGGATTACATGATTTATTTCACATCTCGGTACTTCGGAAGGTCGTTAAAGATCCAGCTCAAGTGATCGCGGATGATCGTGTGCCGGCGGAATATGGGCTAACAACGAGAGTTAGACCCATTCAGATCGAGGATCGAGCCGAGAAACAGTTGCGGAACAAGACGGTCGGCATGGTTAAAGTCCGGTGGGACAACTGCGGCCGTGAGGAACTTACATGGGAGCGAGAGCAAACCATACGAGAGGAGTTTCCCGAGCTGTTTTTATAATCCGTGGAGCGAATGTTGTTGTAACATGAGACTTTTAATGTTATAACTATTTGGTTGCTGTTTGTTGGTTACCTTCCTGTGTACTAATTTCGAGGACGAAATTTTTGTAGGAGGGGAGGGTTGTAACAACCCAATTTTTATCAGCAGGCAAATTTTCGGGTGACACGACCCGGGACAAGGGCGTGTCCCAGGGCGTGTCCTGCTTGGGTGCGAGTCGTCGCGAGATCGACGAAAGTCGTTCGATGAACAGTGTTCGGCAGGAACACGCCAGACGACACGGGCGTGTCGGGAGGGCGTGTCTCCTTACGTTCAACGAAAGCTGCTCGACGATCATCGAGTGTCGAGATGTGGTCGACGTTTGTCGAGTACAGTGAACATGGCCTGTGACACGGGCGTGTCACAGGGCGTGTCCCTTTGGTTCGACGAACTCAGCCCGACGAATTTGAGCTGGGGCGTGTCGAGTGCCGTTTATGGGCACACGGCCTGGGACACGGGCGTGTCATAGGCCGTGTGAGTCTCGGGTGATTTTGAGATTTTTCAGCCTGATGAACACGGCCACAGACACGGGCATGTTTGAAGATGTGTCGGGTGACACGGCCCAGGACACGGGCGTGGCACATGGGCGTGTCACTAATTTGGATAAGTCGGTTGAGCACCGCTTGAGGCATACGGCCTAGGACACAGGCGTGTCACCGGCCGTGTCGGGCACAAATTGTCCTTTTGTGGCAAAATCGTGGTCGTCCATTCTTTCAGCTGGGATCCAATGGCTGAGTTGCCTCCCTGTTTCCTTAAGGCCGTGAATGAGAAGAGAAATCTCATTTCTCATTTAGTCTTCTCTTTCTTCACTTCTAGAGAGAGAAAGAGAGAAGAAGAAGGAGGAGGAGGATAGGGGGCTGATCACCGGTGGTGCTGCGGTTTACCGATGAGAGATCCGAGGCCAACGTTGCGGAGGAAAAGCTCTTGTGAGTCGTTCAAGCCAGCTTAGAGCTCATGGCACCAAAGAGGTCTTCAAGGATAACGACTTTTCTTCCTAGCCATGTGAAGGCTTTCTTTTGGCATATGTTTGTGATTCCCCCACCAAGAGGTGGCTGATTTTGGGAGTCTTTGGGTGGATTCATGAAATCCCCTTTGTTGGTATATAGATCCGGAAATGGAGTACGGAATAGGCATGCTGTGTGAAGCCCATCTGGATAGGTTCGTCTGGATTGGTGATGTTGCATACGAACCGGAGAAGACTCCGTGATAAACATGTCGTTGAAGGAGTCAACGGATTATGCCTGTGACAGGTAGTCGCAGGAAGTACTGGAGTGGTAGTCCAGGAAAATATCTGTGTTATGCTTATGCTACTGGGTCGTACCTGTGAACGAGTAACAGGAAGTACTGATGTGACCAGGAAAGGCCCTTTGTGATGCTTAATGTCATAGGTGGTATCTGTGAAGTGAGTAACATGAAGTACTGACATGATAGCCAGGAAAGACCCCTGACATTTGTGCTATTGCGGTGTCGTACCTGTGAACGAGTAACAGGAAGTACTGGTATGCCCAGGAAAGACCCGTTGATGTTGTGAGAGAATGGGTGTAATAGAAATACCCAAACTTGAATGCTAGAGCAGGATCGGTGAGACCTACCCGCGCCTTTATATAGCCGCGAGTACGCCGTGCTCGGTGATGGCAAGGCGATTTGAGCAACGGGGGGGGGGGGTGTAGGATCCGACCTGCGTTATGTTCGTCCGACGTGAGACCAGAAGGTGCGGTCTGTTGGAGCGCATAGCAAGAGTCTTAGGCTTACATGCCATGATACAATGAGGGGCTAAGGGTCAGTCCCGGTTCACTAAGACTATAGAACTCCGGCTGCATGCCATGGAGTAAATGCTCAAGAGAGTTACCGTTGGGTTGTGACCCTGATACGGTGGTGGGCAACTGAATTGCCAGTACACCAAGAATGTGCCCTGAGTGCACGGACCGTTGGGCCGGGTGGTTACGGTTGTGATGGCATGTGTGTGTGAAAACACATTATATGAAATATATTGTCATGCTTGTGATATGATATGCCTGCAGGGAAGATTACCGCTGCCCTGAGAAAAGGGGTAGGGTCATTATAATTTGGTCAGCTGAATGCTGACCGTTGCCTCTATTTGCCACCCTTGGGTGGATTGTCCATGTACAGGTGCTGGAGAGCCAAGCGGGACGCATAAAGGTTGATGCCCCTGCTGCTGCTGCTATTGTTGTTGGCCCTCGAAGGCTTTTTGGAATGAATGTTGTGATTTCTTTTGATGTGGCCGGCCTGCGTGCCAATGTTGGGGCCAATGTTTGAAAGTCTTGTAAGGCCATAAGGTCAATGATGTTTACATGTTGTAAGACATTCCTATTATATATATACAATGTGGAGTTGTTTTATATGTTGGACATTAAAGTGTGGAGTTCATTTGTTAGTATAGGCTTCCGCGAGAATGTAGTGTGTTAAGATGCGCTGCGCTGCTCTGGTATCCTTTCGTAACTTTTCTGCATGTTTTGTGATATATGCTGTGGGGCCCCGGCCGGACCTTCTAGTATATACCATATGAACGGATATGGTTGTTACACATTCAGCCTATGACTATGTAACCAGACATCAATTCCTTTTGATGTGTGACTTGGTTGATCAGAAATCTGTAAACTGGGGATCAATCCTTTTTGATTTTATTAAGAAGAAGATCACCAACAAGTTTGGAGGATATGGTAGGATACTATGCATTTTCCTACAGGCAAAGTGTCCAAAACATTTGGTCTCTCCGACCATTCATATTAATGCTTCCAAGAGGCTGACCTCTGCCTTATTTGGCAAATGGGAGAGGGTTGTCCCTAACCATCCAAGGGCTAATCCCTCTAAGGTTGCTTATGAAAACACCGGGGCTGTTCCAGCCACTCTTTCAACCCCAGAAGAGGTCTCTGCTCCTCATGCTTCTTCTCCTCTACCATCTCCTCACCATTCACCTAGATCTTCCACTCCACCTTCTCTACAACATACTTTATATGAAGCTGTTCAATCTTCAGCCTTCACTACCACTTCACCAGTTCCACAGTCACCTCATTAGTCACCACTTTCATCTCCACCTCACTTCTCTCTACTTAATTCATCTCCACCTCATTCATCTCAACAACAATTATCTCCACCTCACTCATCTATCCAGGAGATAGTTCCTGATGTCATTCCCCCTATCATCAATCTTACTTCTATACCACAGTCATCTTCTCTATGTCCAAACTGTGCTAACAGCTCTTCTCCTTATACTTCCATTCCTTCTACTCAAATTCCATCCTCTGCATCTGCCCAGCATCCTCATGAGTATATGTATTTGGATTTCTCTTCCATTGCTTCTGACCTTCTTGACTTCATCACTCACACACTCAAGAAGTTGTTAGATGAATCCTTAGCTCCTGTAATAGTTTCCATCTCAGCACTCTCCTCTAGGATTGACTCTCTTCAATCTGTCCCTTCTTCTGGGCGCCTAGATTCAGGTCTCCCTGGATCTAGGCAGGGGGATATGTTTTATGAAGAAGCTCCTCATACTGAAGTTCCAGTCACAGCAATTACAGAAGCAGTTACAGCAGCAGCAACAGTAGTGGTTGATGAAAGTCAGGATTCAAAAAGGCTTGAAGTTATTTCAGGTGAAGAAGCAACATAAGCAGTAGTTTCAGAAGTTCTAACTGTTGGTGATGTTATTATTCATCCCACAATTGACTTACTTTCTTTATTATCTTATTTTGAAGTTCTGCCCAGTTCTCTTCCTAGTTTTCCAGTTTTTGAAAATAATGCTTCTAAAACATTAGTTTGTTATACTGCTCATGTTGATCTCATTACTCTAGAACAACTTAGATCTAGTTTCAAAGTTGTTTCTACTAGTATTTCTCCAGACCCTCAGCCAATAACTATTGATAATATAGTAGATGTTATGGAGCAGGCTTGTTCCCCTCCTACTTTTGCATGGGATGAATCCCTTATGCCAAATTTTGATGATTTGCTTAAAGAAGATATAGAAAAGAAAGAAAATGTATATAATCGGCCAGAGGATCAGTTTGATGATCACACTAATATATATAAACAAATTGATGTTTTATATAATCAGCCAGAAGAACAGTCAGATGTTGATATAGATTTTGAACAGTCAGATGAAGGTTGGTCCTCAAGCTTCATCTACTGCAGATATTCCATATTACATTCTGCATGGAATTCCTCTCACTCCAGACCTTCCACACTGGATAAGATACTCCAAAAATAAGCTGAAAATAGGAAGAAAATGAAGAGATATCATTCTCCACCTCAAAAGTCTTTGATAGGACCTCCACCTCCTCCTCCTCCAACTGCAGGGTCAGCTGGTAGTGTCTCTTCTTCTCAGAGGTTTTCTTCACACCATCCTAGATCTTCTCAGGGTAGGCAGGATAAACCTACCAGGTTTGATTCTCACAGTAGCCAGCAACAACATACAAATCAAAGCAGCAGTCAACAACAATCAAGCCAAGAGAGGCCACCCTCTCCTGTATATTATCCAAAACTAGACCCAGTTTATAGAATGACAAGGTTTAATGAGCAAGTTGTTCTTGCTTAGATAAGAAGGAAAGCAAGGACAGAAGGAAAGGACACCTCACAATTTACTATTATGTTCTCTTACAAATAGCAGGAACTTGAAAGATATCAGAAGAAAAGTTCTGTTCAATGTTGATAAATACATGAGTCTGCATTCAGAGGCAGTTGTTCCAAGGAACCTACCTCCCTAAAAATCATAGGTTCTTAAGACCTAATAATGAGTAAAAGGGAACCTGAAGATCCAAACAGAAAGCTGATTTTCACCAAATTATCTTCAGATTCTCCATCAGCAGCTCCTCAGAAAGACTCTTAATTTTGTTTATAAGCTTTAAACCTTGTTGATGACTATGAACTCTCAAAAGCATTTTCTTTATATCTGCTGAAAATTTTATAATTCTGTCAGATTATTTTTGCTTTGAGTTTTTCTATTTTTGATAGTATCTTCACCCAAATATAGAGAGATTGTTGGAACCTCATTACTAAATTGGGTTTGGATCATTATTATGATTAGTTTGACCCAATGTGTATAGTCTAGGGTTATAGGTTTATTTCCAGGGTTGCTCCTTCAGAAGAATTCCAGAGAAGTCCAGATCGACGAACATAGAATTCTGTTCGACTAAAACTGAGCTCAGTTCGACGAACGACGAACTCAGTTCGACGAACTCAGATTCCTAACTCTGAGTTTAGCTCGACGATCGCTGAGCTCCGTTTGGCGAACTTTGTTCTCAGCTCAAAGACTTAGGTCGACGAAAGACAACATCAGTTCGACGAACTTTGTTCTCAGCTCAAAAACTTAGCTCAACGAAAGAAAACTTCAGTTCGACGAACTCTGCGCTCAGCTCGACGAAAGCAGAGCTGAGCTCGACGAATGTATTGCTCAGTTCATCCAAGCTCTGTTCGACGAAGGTCAAGCTCAGGTCGACGAATTCCTTACTCAGTTCGACGTTCAGGCAGTTTCTAATTTCAGAAGGCAGAATGATTTTAAAGCATAATTACATCAGTTACAACTCTGATATTTAATGCTAAATATTCTAATTGAATATAGTTGTTTTAAGGCAGCATTAAATATGGATTTATCACAGAGTTTAATTCTAATTTAATTCCCAAGGGCAGTTACAATTTTCAGAGATTCTTAAGACGTTTCAGAATGGATTTAATTCAAATGTTTAAATTCTCCTCAGAGATTATATATTCAGAGTATTTCTACTTCAAAGGGTTACAAGACGGACTCAGAGACAAAAAAAAGAAAAAAAAAGATACCTTCATTCTGTTTAGACTCTCTAAGAGACGTCAAAATTTCATATCTGTCTGAAATTTCTACTGGAGAGGAACAATACTCAAGAAGGCTTACACCCTGAAGAAAAGCTCTTCTCCCTTGATCACAAATTCTACTCAACTCAGGGGGAGATTTTTGCAACATCAATCCACTTAGTCTTCTCAGAGAAACTTGAAAGAGAAAACAATATCTAAACTTCTTTCCTAAACTGTATACTGGGTTATAAATCCCTTCAAAAGTTAACCTCTTGGTTCATAAGTCACATGATCAAAAGACTTAAGCTTGATTTTTGGGCACCTAATCAAAAGCTCAAAGGGTTGCTAGATCTCCCTTAGAAAATAGATCTTCTGGTGACAGAGTACCTGATCAAAAACCTGTAGTGGATTCCTACCAGGGCGGTAGAAGAGTAGACGTACCCAAATTTATTGAGGAACTACTATAAAAATTACTTGTGTCGTCTATGTTTGATTTTCTTTTTATTTTTGTGCTGTGGATTTTATTTATCTATATATATCACCTATTTTCTAAACAGCTCTTAAATAAAATTAAAGTTTTTAATATACATTATTCACCCCCTCTAGTGTAAAGTAGATCTATCCTCTCACTTTCAGGGGGGTCTTCTTCTCCTACAGAGAGCTTCCTTGCTGCATGGCGGCTTCGCTACGTAGGTCGACGTCTCTGATATCAAATGTGATTACTACTTCTGGCTGAGTCTGCCTTAAGTAGCAGACACGAGCTGCTTCCTGACTTCCGCAAACGACCCCTATGCCTCCTGGGGTCGAGAATTTCATGGATAAGTAAGGAATTGACGGGATCATTCCAAACACTGACTAGACTGGCCTTTCGAATGTGGCATTGTAGAGCGAACTTAAGTCGATGACGACGAACTGGATATCCTGGGTAACCTGCCTCGGGAATTCTCCCATTATTACTGGCAGGGTAATTATCCCTTGAACGGGAACTAGGCAATTACAAAAATCATATACGGGTCCCGCGACGGGATTGAGATGTTGTAGGGGTACATTCCATGTTGTAGACAGTGGATAAAAACAGGATATCGATTGAACTCCCGTTGTCTATGAGAATTCTTTTAACGTTGAAACATGGATCTCCTATCCTCGCGTTGATGACAAGCAAGTCCTGATGAGAAATCTACAACCCTTCGAGGTCTTCATTTTCGAAGGAGATGGTGAAATCCTGGTTGAGTTCTGCATTCTTGCGGGTTTCATTTGTAGTTTTAACTGAAAATACCTGGGTAGAGAGCAATGGGAGCCCGACGATTGTTTCGATGTTGCCTAACATTTTGCCTGGCGCCTGGGGCCCCCTGCGGCGCGTTCTGTTGGTCTCTTCCTTGACACTGTATGTAACGTCCCGATTCGCGCTAGGCCCCTCGTGCGCGCTTTTGAGTCAGGAGAGCTGACTTGGGCTCAGGGAAATGCTCGCAGCTAGGCTTACGCTTGTGTAGGGAGAGGTGAAAATCAGCCCAGAGTGGGACACGGGGAGAGACACGGGCGTGTCCCTACCCGTGTGTGTAGTAAGCTCTCGAGTCGATGACTCGAGTAGGTCCAGAGAAGGACACGGGTAGTGACACGGGCGTGTCACTACCCGTGTTATTGAGGACACGGTAGAGACACGACGTGTCCCTACCCATGTATGTCCAACCAGTTGTTCCCGAGAAGGACACGGGTAGAGACACGGGCGTGTCCCTACCCGTGTGTGTCTCCAGCCAACACTCAAACCGATGACTCGAGTTGTTCCAGAGAAGGACACGGGTAGTGACACGGGAGTGTCACTACCCGTGTGTTAGAGGACACGGGTAGAGACACGGGCGTGTCCCTACCCGTGTGTGTCGAGTAGAGCTCGACGAGGTATGTCCCGAAGAGGACATGGGTAGCGACACAGGTGTGTCCCTACCCGTGTGTGTCGAGTGAGCTTGACGAGGCGTGTCCAGATGAGGACACGGTCAGGCAACACAGTCGTGTCACCTGTATACGGGTAGAGACACTAGTAGAGACACGGGCATGTCTCAACCCGTGTTTGTGTATCAAAACGGCAGTGTAACCTGTCTGCGACGTTCCACCCGAGGAGGATACGGGTAAGGAGCGTGTCCCTTACCCTTGTCATTTTCACATAAAAGGGGAAATGAAACCCTAGCCGTTTTTCATTCTCCTTCCAAGCCATTTCTGTGGAAAACTGCTAGAGAGGAGGAAGAAGGTGCTGGAGCAAGTCTTCATCCTGAGAAAAGAATCGCCACCACCGAGGAGAAGAAGATGCCGCCGAGGAGAGTGACGAGATCCGTGGCCGGAAATGGTGGAAACACCGGAAACGAGGTGAGCTTCCTACCCTCTCCCCTGGTGCTAGATCTTTAGTTATTTCTTAGGAGTGATATCGACTCAAGAGAGTCTTGATTCGAGAGAAGAAGTCTTCTAGGAAAGGCCATGCTAGGACATGTGTCCAAGGTTTTAGATGTCTTCAACCTCTCCTTCCTTCTATGTGATGATGGAGGATAGTTTCGTGAAGAGAAGTGGCCTTATGAGGGTGAATAAGAGAGGAGGAAGTCTGGATGTGATTTGGGGAAGATTGGCTAGAGGAGGAGGATGAACCGATGTCGTTCGTTCTGCCTTAAGATGCGTGCAAAAATCTATGTTCTGCACGCAACGATCTTCATGGCCGTTTTCAAGTGTGATACAACCAGATCTAGGCTTTCGACTAAACACAAAAGTTGTAGCCACTGTAAATACCTTTCCAACGAGGGTTACACGCCTTCACCGGATTTCTGTAGCCTCGGGAATCTCCGGTCGAAGCTGCTGTCCAGAAGGTGTCCTGCACTTAAAATTCTGGGTTAATGCTGAATCGGGTTTGGACTTGGTAGAGACATTGTAGCAAGTAGACGTAAGGGCTGGTGAATTCTTTTATGTCTAACAGTCGTAATTCAACGTTGATGAAATTTGTTGGATGGTTCCCGCGTAAACAAATGAGAAGTGAAACGTACTTGAACAAATCTATTTGGTAAAATTAGTGAACGAATGGTTGGACGTATCGGTAAGATTGGAATGATTTCAAAATGTGTAATATTAAGGACGTAAAGATAACGATAATATGTCTAATGATGATGAGATTGAATCGAATTTGTGTACCTGGTCGGTGGTGATTGCTATGAACAAACGGTCGTTGGTATTTAGATAGTTGACTCATGTGCGCACAAATGGTCTGGATTTTATTAAAGAGTTGTAACCTGTTATGTTAATTTATGGTCATGTGAATAATTGGTTAACGGAATGAAATTAGTAGTCTAATGCTTAGAGTGGTATCTCCCTACGGGTAGCCTTGTGAAAGGATGTATGTGCGGGTGTTTGACCGCACTAGTTGGGATATTGTTGTGATGAGACATAAACAGACGGTTGGGCTTGGTCCTCAGTGTTCATTTCCCAGGGCTCCTTCCTGTGCCGAGTGGATGGTTGGAGCTTGGTCCTCGTGCTCTCTCCGAGGACTCCTTCCGTGCCACTGTGACGTGGATTTGCATGCGGTGTGAGTCGACACGCGGTGTCGTAATCCTGCGTTAAGGATAGTGTGGCATGTCTACGGGCTGGCCAGTCGTCACACCGACGAGAGTTGACAGTTAGACCTTGGTGCGGTTGGGCTTGGTCCTCGGTGCTCATTTCCCGGGGCTCCATCCGTGCCAAGTGAACGGTTGGGCTTGGTTCTCGTGCTTTTTCAGAGGCTCCTTCTGGGTCACACCAGGCCAGTTCGGGGCTTGGTTCTCTGTGCACATCTACCCGAGACTCCCGCTGGGCCATAGTACACATGAGGACTCCGCTGTTGTGTTCTTAGCGTTGAGGCGTACAGAGGCCTAAGTGAAGCAGTGTGGATGTCCCGCTTAGTAGTAGAGAAGCCCGCTCTATTGTCACCGCCTGACCACGGCGGTTGATGCCTGAGAGGTTAGCTACCTGCTCGAAAAGTGAGAACTACAAGTCTGTGTCGACATAACGGTTGCATGGGTGTGATCATAGGTTGAGTCATTGCATTTCATACATACCATACAATACATTGCACAAACAGATCCTCGTCGTATAAGTTTGTATGGGCACTCATATACGATGAGTTACTTTACTGTTAAACCGACCCTTAACTTATAAGTTTGTATGAGCATTCTTATAAGTTAAGTTATCTTCCTGTTATAGATCTTTATACTTGATGGATTGATATAGCTCGTGTAGAATTGCTAGAATAGAATGTTGTTAGTGATGTTATACACTTCTTCTATTGCTACTCCCAACTTTGTACTTATATCACCTGCTTGTACCTGCTCATATTACTTATTACATATTGTACCCCTGATCCCTTTGTCCGCCCGGTGCCGAGGAATCACTGGGGGAGCGGATGTGAAGCCACTTAGTATTTTTGACTAACGGTTGCTACATCTTCCTTTTTAGGAGGAAACCCCGCAGGTAGAGCAGCCGCAGATTATGCAGCAGGACAGCCAGGCCAGGACGACAGGGCCTGAAGGGACGGTGTCGTCGCTACCGTCAGTTACTGATGTGAGACTTGAGAGATTTTGATGTAGCCCTTTTGGACATATTTTTAGCTGTACTCTGATACTTTAGAAGCTTGTTGTAGCTTCTTGTCTTATGTACTTTTGGATTTATTATGTTTATGTGTGGATTGGCTTCTATACTATTTTTCGTTGGGTTGACATTGATTAATATTGGATGTAGCCGGCAGAATAGACGTCTTGTGGTACAGGTTAGCATGTGTGCTAATACTGCCGCAAGGCGGCTGTTCTGGATATAAGACTCCCCTCGGTCATGTCTTGTGTTCCGGGGGGTCTTACACTGTACTTGCTGGCCTTGCGCTTGTCCCTATAAAAATCTTTCAAGGAGTCTCTGGCGTACAAGACGCTTGATTTCATTCTTCAGCCCAGAACATTCCTTGATAGTGTGACCAGTCTTGCGGTGAAACTCACAGTACTTCGATTGGTCAGCTCTGGGGTTCGGCGACGGTATTCTCGGCCGCTGAAATGCCGGATCATCCTGAATTGCGTACATCACGTTGGTGCGGTTGGTATTTAGCGAAGTGTATTCTCGAGGCGGACGCTGCCCCCCATTCTTTGGCGGGTTACGTCGACAATTATCACTCTGGCGTTCATCCTTGCGTCGCTCTTCTTGCCTTACGAGGGCTTGTTCCTGTCCCCTCTTCTCTTCCTGTCTTCAAACTGCTGGCGATGTGCTTCGATGGTCTCATCGGCTGCTATCTGGGCTTCAACCCGATGAACAAGGTCTGGGTAACTAGGCACGGTTTCCCTCATGAGAGTCGAATAGAAACCATTTGGGCAGAGTCTACCAAGGAAGATGCCTCTGAGAAGTTCAGGGTCAACCCTTAGAATTTGACGTGCTTTCTGAAGTGAAGCGGCGAAAGAAGTATTTGAGAGACTCTCCCTCACTCTGGCGGATACTCGAGAGATGCGAGGGATCTCGAACAATTCTACGATTGGCAACAAACTGCTCTGAAAATTACCTTGCTAACTCCACAAAAGTAAAGATGGTTCCTTACCAAAGGCAATGAAACCAGGTGCGGGCCTGACCCTTCAAAGTGGCTGGGAATACTTGACATAACAACTGATCTGGGTAGTTGAAAATCCTCATTATGGTGAGAAAATGGTTGACATGTTCAAGTGAACTATATGTTCCTGTTGAACGTCTCGATGTTGGGGAGTTTGAAGCTGTGCGGGACTAGATGAGTTAGAACATGGGGGGCGAGCGGGTAGCCCTGATGGAGAGGGCGGCACGCCAGGACGTCATGCCGCCCAAACTGTCCGTATTCCCAGGCAATCACCTCATGAATCTCTTCGTGGGTGAGCCTTTCACTCGGTGGCGTGCGGGCTACATCTTCCGGAAGATGCTGGCGGCCGCCCCCGGCGCCCTGATGAGCGGGGTGAGTGGAACTAGGGACGTCAGAAAATTCTTCAAATTCATTCTCCGCGTGGGGGGGCTTGCTGAGGCGGAACGCGATCCTAAGCCCGAAGCGGGGGATTAGCCGGTGTGGGTGGCTGGGGAGGAGCTGCAATATTCTAAAGGAGGGCGAGCATCTCAACCTGACGCTCCTCCATATGTTGCATGCGCCCTTCCAAGGAGGCTACGACCGGGAGAGCAGCCTCCCCACCAAGAGTCGCGTTGACGAGTGAGTGAGAGGGAGCCGACTCAACGCGTCCTCCAGTAGGTGATTCGTTGGTGGTTCGGGTGCTCCTTCTGGCCATGGGAGCAAGTCGCGAGTGTCGTTGTGTAAATGGTACTGTCTTCTGTGGATGCTGGGAACTCGTTTCCCACAGACGACGTCAAACTGTTGCGGCCAAACTCGACGCCCTGGTCGAACCGAAGTAACTTGGACCGCCTTAGCTCTTGGAGCGGTCGAGTACGCACACAGTCAATGAGAGAGAAATTGTACACACGAAGTTTTGATGTGGAAAACCCCTCAAGTGGGTAAAAAATCACGCGACCTGCTCTGTGTCAGCCGAAATCCACTATCTGCTTGCGATTACAACTTTCTTGGAGAATCGAGGGTGACATTTCGTTTCTCGTTACACTTTGGTGGTGTGAGAGAAAGAGAACTTAGGTTTGCGGCGGGCAACAGGCTGCTCTGCTCGAGGCTGATGGTTTTGGCGATGCACACGATCGAGTGCTTGCTGTCATAGGGTTTTCTCTCTTGCTGCACACTCGTGGATTTAAGCGAATCTCTGGCGGAGAAGAGGTACGTGGGAAAATTCTGGTGGTGGAGCGGTGGCTTGAATGTGGCTCGAAGGTGGCTCGAAGGAGGTATCCGACAGAGCCCTGACCTGAGGAGGAAGAAAGCAGAGGAGAAAAAATATGAGAAATGAGGAGACCTGAATGCCTTTTTATAGCCTCCAAGGGATGGTTACAGTGGTTATGCTGCTATCCGCACATCGTAATCATTAATATCATAATTATGAGTATGATTTTGGTGGAACATTAATCATAGATTGAATTTTACTAAATGCAGCCCCACCTAAAACGTGTCCCCCTCCATTACTGGAGGTGGTTACGCGGGTGGTTACTGGCGCATCGAACGACCGCGATCATGGCAGAATGATCGAACGGCGGGGACGAGGCCCAAGGAGGGCAAGAGAGGCGGCCGACCACCGCCCAACGGGTGGCCTTGCCCCGGGGCCGGAGCGGCACCGGCCGACGGTGCGGTCAGCGACCGGTGAGGGCGGTCGGCCGCACCCGGGCGAAGCACCAGGAGCGGCCACGGTGGAGGCCGTCGGGCGCGGCCCCGGCACCGGCCATCGGGTGCGACGCCGACCGCAAGGCGCGGTACCAGCCGACCGCAAGGCATGGCCGTCCGGAGCCGGCATGAGCAGGGGGCGGCCAGCCGAGCCTTCCCCGAAGGGACGCAGCGTGGTCGGCCGCTCCCGGCCCCTCCCGCGGCGGCCACAGGAGGGACACGACTTCCGGTCGGCCGACTATTGGGACAGCATGAGCCGGCTTGCCGGCGGGGGGAGAGAGGGGCCGGCCCCGACGGTCGGCCCCCAAACATTTCGGGGAAGATGATTCTACATGCACAATTCGCGCGTGATTGCGCGCCGATCACGCACGCGGCAGTTCCCCCATGTTCCCCATTTGAATAGTAGGATCATGAGGGAGTGGGCTAATCACATCCCAAATATATTATAAAAGAGACTTAAAGTTAAGGCCCATTACGAATAATCTTTCTTTTTTTTCATCTTAAAGAGTATGTCATAATCCCCTTAATTTCTATTAAGTTTTGTATTCATCTAAATAAATTTTTTTCATGAGAACGCCGAAGGGCGAATCAGTACTACCGTTGCTGGGACACGAGAGAACCACACTGCTTGTCAATGTATAAATAAGAAAAAAAATCAAGAAATATAATCTAAACAAATCCACAAATATCCTTATATATTTATTAATATTTTTAAAAGCTTCTAAAAAGAAGTCAAAAACTTTCCAATATGATGGGAGAGATGCAGAGGAATGGCTTGTATTCCCATGATAATTGAAATTATAAAAAGTTTTAAGGGCCCCTGACCATTATTGAAGAACCAAGGGACCTCATTCACCCGGAGTCAGGGGAGTAAAATGCACCCATGCACTTTACGGTAAAGTGCAGACATTCAACGGCCCGCGTGAATGCCTGCACACATGCTCGCTTTGAGATGTGTGCGGGCATCCAACGCGAACCGTTGGATGCCCACACTTTACGGTAAAGTGCAACGAGTGCACTTTACCTCCCCCGAATCCCCTTCACCCTCTGCGCACACCTGTATCAAATAATGCCATGGATTATATAGTGGGAAATTGAGAAGCTCGTCATGTTCACCTTATAAAATGGCAAGCCTTTTCATATGTTCAATAATATTTTATCATACATGTGACACACATACAAGCTTATTGTTAAAGTAAAACAATAGATAGTATTAAGAAGCATGAACTCTCAATTGCAGAGGATGAGGACATGCTGATAATCAATAGTCCCTTCTATATTTTTGCCGACTATCAAGGAGTATGTTGAAAATGAACATCACATCGTGAAGGAAAAGACAAAAGACGGTAATGGAAGCTCAAGAGGTTTGAGGTCTGTGTTATATAGCTGCATCGCTAAAGAGGAATTAGTCACATTTACTTTGAGGATGAATTGTAGAGTGTAGACTGTTGCTTGGTTTGAAGGAATGACAAGAAACAAAATTAGAAAGAATTGAATCAAACCTATTTTGATATGTATACACCATTGGGGATGTTAGAAAAGCCTTAGTAAGGGCTCATCTAGGGGCCCATTTTCTCTCTTTTCTCTCTCTTTGTATTAGTCCCACATCTTGGATTGGGATTTCTCTCCTTTCTCTTTTCCTATATAAATGTATTCATACTTGTAACTATTCATTCAAGAAGTATATACAAGGTTTGAGGTCTCTCTTTACATGGTATCAGAGGCAGCGTTCTCCTCCTTGGGTTTACGGCCTTCTGTCCGCGGCTTCTCGTGGCCTCCCTCTTCCTAACCGCCTGCTCATCCCCGCTGCCCGCGCGGCTTCGCCTTCTCCAGCTTAGCCGTAGTTTCGTGCGGCTTGTCTTCTTCTAACCGCTTCCCGTACTCTGAATCTCTCGTGGCTTCCACATCTCTTCCCCCCCCCCCCCCTCCTCTTACCTCTCTTTTATAATCTCTCACATGTGGGGTCCACCCTCTCTTGTTTCTTTCTCTATCCACGCGGTCTCCCTTGCTATCCACAAGGCCTTTCTCCCGCTTTTCTCTCTTCCCGCTTATCCACCATCTCTTGTTTCTTTCTCTATCCGCGTGGCCTCCCTTGCTATCCATGCGGCCTCCCTTGCTATTCGCGTGGCCTTTCTCCCGCATTTCTCTCTTCCCGCTTCTCGCGGTCTCTTTTCTAGCCGTGGGTTGAGCCTCTTGCCCCCTGCGGTTTTTCTTCTTTCTCGGCACAGTCCGCATCTAGGTCGTGGCATCTCTCCTTGCCGTCGGTGGACTCACTTTTACCGTGTGGACATCCTCTCTAACCTCTTCTCTGACTAGTCGTTGCGACCTATCTTGTCGCTAGCGGTCTCTCCTCTTCCCTTAGCCGCATCCTCGTCGCGACTTTCCTTGTCGCTAGTGTGTCCGCCGAGACCGTGCAACTACTTTCTCTGCCGACCTCTCTCTCTCTTTGGCTTCTTCCTTCTAGCCGCCCGGTCTTCTCCTTGCTAGCCGCCTGGTCTATTTTGTTAGCCGCATGGCTTTCGACACTTCCGTTGCTACATCTGCTCCTCCATCTCGTGCGCCTTTTGCGGATCCGGAACTCCGTGATGAACTCCGGATTACTACCATCTCTCTTACCGGCAAACGGAACTTCGTTGAATGTGTTCACTCTGTTCATCGTGTTTTGCAGACCAAGGGTCTTCTTCACCACTTGACTCGAGCTACTCCCGCTGCCCCCTTCAATGACTAGCTTCGCGATGATGGTCGGGTCCAGTCCTGGCTCCTAAACACTATGGACACCGAGCCATACAGGATGGTCATGTATCATGACACGACCAAGGCCATGTGGGAGGAGCTGCACTATTTTTACTCTGGGTACAACAGTCTTCAACACTTATATGATATTCTCTCCGACCTTCAGAACCTTGCTCCTGGTGCTCCCAGCGACATGATCTCTTTCGTGGCCCAGACCAAGACCCTAGCTGAGGCTTGGATTCAACATCAGCCTCCAACTGCTGATCTAGCTACTCAACGAGCCCAGAAAGAGGCTGTCACCATTGCAATGATGATGTCTCATGTTCCTCCTCAACTGCATAGTGTTCGAGCCCAGATCCTCTCTCCCACGACGACTCTTTCACTATCTGATGTCTGCTCAATGCTGCTTAAAGTTACGCCTCCTACTGAGGCTCCTCCCAGCTTTGCACCAGCTCTTCTTTAACAACCTCTCCTTCCGACCCCTCCTACTCGTGGATCTTACACCCGGGGGGGCCGACCTCCGTCTCGGGAACGAGGACGTGGTGGTCGTTTTTCTATGAAGTGCACATATTGTGGTCGGGATCGTCATCTTGAGGCTACCTGTTACCGCAAGCATGGTTTACCTCCCCACCTTGCTGTTACTTCCTCTGTTGCTCCTGCTCCCACTGGGACTTCTGCACAGGATCCGGCGTCCACTACCCGCCAAGATATCGATGAGCACCGCACCCAACTCCACCAGCTACAGGGTGCCCTCGGCTGCTCCTCCGGCTCGGTTGCGACTTTTTCTGCGGAAGGTATAACCTGTCTCTCTCATAGCCCCTGCTGGATCGTCAATTTCGGCGCTACTCACCATCTTACCTCCCAGAAGCCACCCAACTATCTCCTGACGGCTCATCCTCCGTGTATCAATGTGGACAATGGTGAGACTCTACCGTTCTCTGGCGCCGCTCCTCTCCGACTTACACCGTCCCTTTCTCTCACCTCGGTTCTTCACGTTCTGGGGTCACCTTTCAATTTACTTTTTGTTAGTCGACTGACGCACGACCTTGATTGTTACATAACTTTTTCTCCTTTTCTTATGCAGGATCGTCGCACCCGGAGTATCATTGGTAAGGGGCAGCTGTTGAATGAGTTGTACATCTTGGATATCCCACCAACTCTTCTCTCTGCCGTCTCCAATGTCGATTGACATCGTCGCCTTGGGCATGCTCCCCTTCCGATTCTCAAACGGGCTTTTCCTGATGTTCTTTTACGAGAGTTCTCTTGTGAATCATGTATCTACGACAAACAACATCGTTCTTCCTTCTGATGTATGAGGTTCATTCTGATGTATGGGGTTCATATAAAATCCCCAGTATCTTTGGCTTTCGTTATTTTGTCACCTTTATTGATGATTACTCGCGTATTACCGGGCTATATTTACTGCATGATCGTACTGAACTTACCTCTGTGTTTCGTGCTTTTTAACTGAGACGCGTACGCAGTTCGCCACCCCTCTCAAAGTCATTCGCACTGATAATGTTCGCGAGTACACGGGTCGTAACTTCGCCAATCTCTGTACCGAGTTTGGCGTCATCCATCTAACTTTGTGTGTGTATACCCCTCAGCAAAACGGGGTGGCCGAACGAAAAAATCGTCATCTTCTCGATGTAGCTCGGTCACTCATGTTCCAAATGCAAGTTCCGATCGAATATTGGAATTTTGTCGTCTCCACAGCCTGTCATCTTATCAACCGCCTACCCTCGTCTGTTCTTAACTTTGCCTCACCCATCCAAATTCTCTATCCTTCCGCCAATCCTACCTCTCTCACCCCGCGGGTCTTCGGATGTGTTTGTTATGTTCATCTTCTTGGCTCCCCTTCCGACAAACTTGCTCATCGGGCGGCCAAATATATGTTTGTTGGCTACTCTCATACTCAAAAGGGGTATGTTTGCTACTCTCCTTCTAATGGCAAGCTGGTCGTCTCGGTGGATGTCACCTTCTGCGAAGACCAGCCCTTCCACTTACCTTCCCCCACCACGTCTTCCACTCCTCTTCCCCGGCCTGGCGTACCTGTCACACCCTCTTCCTCTCTACCTCCCCCCTCGGGTTCCTCCGCCCCTTATCCGTGTCTACACTCGTCGCTCCAAGGATGGTTCCATGCACCAGCTCCCTGCTCCAAGTGATACCCCGACAACGGCACATCCATCTCCCGCCTCTACAGCTCATCCTTTGGCCAACTACGTTTCTCTCCATCGTCTGACTCCACCTCTCCACGCCTTTGTCATCTTTCTTTCCTCTATTTCTATTCCTAACAATGCGCAGGAGGCACTTCAACATCCGGGGTGGCGGGCGGTCATGGACGATGAAATGCAGGCTCTCTGGGCTCACCGGACTTGGGATCTGGTTCCTCTACCTGCAGGCCAACATTGTGTTAGCTGCAAGTGGGTCTTTGTTATTAAACATGTGGCGGATGACACCATTGAGCGTCTAAAGGCCCGCCTCGTGGCCCGGGGTTTTACTCGACAACACGACCTTGATTATGAGGAAAACTTCTCTCCGGTGGCCAAATTGAACACGTTCCGCGTTCTTCTCTTCTTGGTCGTCCATCGTCATTGGCATCTTTATCAGCTGGATATTAAGAACGTCTTCCTCAACGACAATCTGCAGGAGACTGTTTATATGCACCAACTTCTCGGGTTTGAGATCACGAGGGAGTCTCGGGGTTTGTCATCTTCGAAAATCTATTTATGGTCTCAAACAGTCCCCGCGTGCTTGGTTTGAAAAATTCAACAAGGTTGTTTGTGCTATTGACATCATTCGGAGCTCGGCTGATTTTTCTCTCTTCACCCGACACCGGTCAACCGGAACTGTGATCCTACTTGTCTATGTTGACGATATCCTCATTACTGGCGACGATACTGCAGGGATACAACATATCAAGCAACAGTTAAACTCCGCTTTTTAGACCAAAGATCTTGGCAACCTTCAGTATTTTCTTGGACTTGAGGTTACATGACGCCCTGATGGTCTTGTGTTATCCCGAAGGAAGTATTGTATGGGCCTCCTTCATGATGCCGACTATTCTGGATGCAAACCTGCAGATACTCCTATGGACGTCAATCACAAGCTCTCGGCCCACAGCTCTTACTCCGACAAGTTGCTCACAAATCCGGAATACTATAAACGCTTAGTTGGGAAGCTGATCTATCTTACGGTTACTCGACCAGACATCTCCTTTGATGTGGGAGTCGTGAGTCGTTTCATGCATGCCCCTCGGACATCTCATCTTCAAGCTATCGAGCGCATTCTTTGATATCTCAAGATCGCTTCAGGACAAACGCTTGTGTACAAGCAATCCACATCTCTATCCCTTGTCGCGTATTCTGGCGTTGACTATGCAGGATCCATTGATAATAGGCGTTCCACAACTGATTTATGTACCTACTTCGGTGGACATCTCATAACCTGACGTAGCAAGAAACAAACTGTGGTTGCTCGCACTTCTGCTGAAGCCGAGTACTGGGCTATGGTTGCTGTTGTTTTCGAGTTAACCTGGCTTGAGAGCCTTCTAGGAGACTTGGGTGTTCGTCTCTCATCACCGGCGACACTATTTTGTGACAGTCAAACAACAATACATATTGTTTGGAGCATGTTCCGGCTACAAACCAAGTTGCTGACATCTTGACTAAAGCTCTCTCACGACCACTATACTACCAGTTTTTGTCCAAGCTTGGTGCCTACGACTTGTACGCTCCAGCTTGCGGGGGAGTGTTAGAAAAGCCTTAGTAAGGGCTCATCTAGGGGGTCCATTTTCTCTCTTTTCTCTTTCTTTGCATTAGTCCCACATCTTGGATTAAGATTTATCTCCTTTCTCTTTTCCTATATAAATGTATTCATACTTGTAACTATTCATTCAAAAAGTATATATAAGGTTTGAGGCCTCTCTTTACAATGGACAAGGGATGCACGCTCGGACGATCAGCCTCGCTTTGTGAGAATTCTCTCAGAGACGCAACTACCTTCTATGGATATCATATTCGTAATTAATTATATGATTTGTCTCTTTGTATGATTAGTCCTATAGTGAATCTTCATCCATTAGTTGGAAAATTAGGCATATTGCATATTAATTTTGTATGGGTCTATACAAAGACAACAACTCTTAGAAGAATTCTGCCCTCATAAGTTAGGCAACAAGCATGTCTCCATATTATGCAATCACCACCATTCTTTAATATAAAGTATTACATTCTTCGATGGACCTTAACTAGCATATTTGGTCGAAAAAAATATTAATGATAAATAAAGTTTTTTTTTGTAAGATGAGAAGGGCATATAAGTCATAGAAATGACATGAAAATATTTTCTTCTCATTTTTAGCTAGGGTTAAAGAAACTATCCATGGAAAATGTATTTGGTTCACACTTAATCAAATTACATGTGAATACATTGGAACTAAATATCCAATATGAAATTCTAAAGTAAAACAAATTTACATTTGTACCAATTAATTCCAATCAAAAATACCTTTTAAGGGTCCATTTGTTTGAATGAAATTAGTGTTTTGAAATTAGAATTGAAGGTCGAGTTTGAAGGGCAGAATTATGAATCGGAGAACTATCCGTATGTACTACACAAAAAACATATAAGATTTTCTTCCCATTAATAAACGTAATATTTTCTCTATTCGTTCGTCAAAAAAGTTCATTGGAGATGGCCGGTGGTGGTGGTTGTCTTGCCGAAAAAAGGGAAGCAAGAAGCTTTTTCTAGACAAATGTGACTACTGGAGTACTGACAGAGATTCATTGCAAACCTTCATCCATTACATGAATATAAAATACTTCCCAATGATGTCAAACTGGTAGTCAGCCATTAGTTGTTGCGTGCGATGGAGAATTTCATGAAGTTAATTGGTATGAGCTCATAGAAAACACTGCTCAGAAAGTCAAAGATGTTATGCTGATGAGCCTCAACATAACTACAAAGTTACAGCTTAAGTTAGATTTTTAACTGCGCATGATAGACATTAATTGATAAGAACAAAAACCAGATAGGGATCTAAAAATGTTTCAAATGCACATGAAAACTGCTAAGAAAGCGAAGTCTGACGTGAGGGCACAAATTTTTGAAGTGCTGGATGACAAATTTTGAGAATCTTCATATTAACTAGGATTTGAGGCATATAACTACTAGAAACGGCGATGTAGACAATAAAAAGTACCTTCCAAGCTTCTGTATGTCTTAAAGTCAGCTGACATGGCTCCCAATATCTCCAAAAGCTGTCCCATGATTCCTGAGACCAACGCGGTTTGTATCTCTATGGTTTTTCCATCGCAACTCAAGTGAAACTCACAGGCCAAACAACCGCCCTGATGAATTTTGATAACTGACGGTCTTCGCCGGAGAAGAGGTAGTCAGCCACTTAAGCTCAAACAGGGTGAGGATATGCCAACTGAGAATGAGTTCACAGTCAAAAGCTCCAACTATATAAACTGTTCATCATTCTTGATGTATATAGCTATTAGCTAGCTTGTTCATGTGAAGAGACAATGACAAGAGCTTCTACCAGAAAGTAAAAAACTTGTTGCTTCGAAAGGCAACCAACGGTCCCATTAATTCAAATTTTCAGAGAGTGAATTATAGCTTTATTCAAGGTTTGTTAGAATGAAAATCGAGCAAGAATCGTGTTACGATCACGAGAAAATAAACATCCCATCAAGAGAAAGAATTCTGCAAGCATGCGTTAAACATGAACATTAATCATGCTGGGAGGAAATCAAGCAAAACGAGAGACAGAAGCTCAAAAAATACATGATTTATGTGATTCACTCAAAGATGAACTATGCTCACGTGCAACAGCAAATCTTTTCACCCGCTGGAAGACCAGAATCCCTTAAGATGGAGATTTATTAACATTTTGTCCCATCCCAAAATTGGGGAATATCTCCAGATGAGTTAGTACTCGAGGCATATAGCTAACAAATCCCTTAATATGACAAAAAACCAGAAGTATAATAACTGAATATGCTTTTTATGTATGAAGCCAATATCCATACAGAACTACAATTCAATACAAGGAAGAAGCTTTCCTGCCAAGTATAATAAGAGAAGTCATGCAAATGCTTGAAAAGGAGTACATCACTTCTCCAAACCGATTGAACATAATGTACCATTGTGTTTGATAACTAACTAGACTGAAAATTGAACATAAATAGCACAAAATTTGCGAGCATTTGATGAACGAAGTGCCTTTGGAACGTAAAAGATAAACCGTGAAGAGCAAATATTACGCAGATATCAGAGATTTTTGCTCCATACAGCGAACAAACTTCAGAACTTCTTTGTTCCTTCAGGAAACTGTACTGTGAGATGGCTGTCGAGATCATAGAATAACACAGGCGCACGTTGGATACCCATATATCTCATCATCTAATTCCCCTGATTCACTGCATCACAAATGATAATTCGGTAAAAGGGTTATACCAACTTTTGAAGTGCAAAAAAACTATAATAGCGAATACATGAGTGCATTTGTCACTTGAAGCGGTGATTAAGGTGATTATGAGACTTTTATTTTTATCATTGTTATTTCTACTAGACCAGGAGAAGTTTCTATCATTATGTTGGTTGGATGATTTTACTTAAAAATCTTAGGTGGTTGAGTTTTTTTCTTTTAGCTTGCGGGTCAGCCGTTGGTTTACTTGGCTTAAAGTTCTGGTTTATTTCTAATGAGCGAAGTGGTTCAAATCCCGAAAAGAGGATCTTACCAATATATATTTGAATCATTCTGACGACTAGCAGTATTATATTTTGGCCTATTCCTAAGGCTGGCATATCGGATGGAAAACAACTGGTAGGGCACTACTTAAGCTTACAATGTATATTGAAGAGAAGCTATTAGTTATGGGACTCCGGTAACAGCCTAGTTAGTTTTTGTTATCTTTATTGCTGTTATTATTAATGGTTAGAGGTTATGAGTTATCATTACTGTTGTCGTTTAGTAGTGTTGTCTTTTAGTAGTGTTGTCTTTTAGTAGTGTTGTCTTTTAGTATGTTGTAAGCCTATTTACAGGCATATGTTGTATGGGATGGGCATGAAAAAAGTCAATCTATTTCTCTCGTCATGAATGAGATTTTTGTAGCTCCTTCGCTTTCAGCACACCCCGCTTAGGTAGACGCAGTTCTGGCTCCATAGTATCCTCCGACTCCATCATCCCTGCCGCCGACCATCCTCCGACAATCCTACCGAGGTTCTGCAGCGAGCCTTTAACATTATATTAATGATAATTTATTGTAAATTGAATACTAGTGGGTTCCAGTTGCGGTGTGAGTCTAGCGGGACTTCTCCTTCTTCCATTACCTTCCCCATTTCTCCAAGTGCTTCTACCAATCTTCCTTGCTCACAACACTTCTTCCTACAACATGTATCCTTCGTCTTTGATGTGAGTGTTGTCTTCGGCAGTCGTGAATATTTGTTTGGCCGTTGTTCGCATGGCTAAGGTGATGTGAGATGAGTGGAGAAGAAACATCTTATGAAAAAGTTACAAGGCATACTAGAATGAGCTACAAAGCACTGTTGAGAAGAATTAGTTCAAATCAGAGAATGAATTTAGTGTTAAGATAACTGATGGAAAAATATACAAAGCAATACAAATAAATAAATCTTCACATATACTTATTGATCTTAGAAGGGGAGCCTTGGCGCACCAGTTAAGGTGTTGTCACCTGACCTTGAGATCACGGGTTTGAGTTCTGGAAGCAACCTCTTGCAAAAATGCAAGGCAAGGATTGCAAATATTTTACCCTTATGTTGAGACCCTTCCCCAGGCCCTAGCTGTGCGGGGATGCTTTGTGCACCATTCTACTCCTATATACTTATGGATCTTAAAGAGAAATAATTGAATGCTAGGAGATTTTGTTTGGCATGCATAAAAGAAGAAAGGTGTATCAAATGTACATTGGAGTTTTTAAAGGAATGTATGTTGAAAATATTAGCTAGTGTTAGAAGTAGTTATGAAATGAAGAAGAATTTTTACTCAGCAGTTTCACATCAAGGATAAATGCCGAGTCTATATCATTTTGAATACTAATGCAGATGCTTACAAAAGCAAGGTGTCTAGATGCATGCGCTTCGTTGACAACATAACTGTAAGATGTGAGAAATCTAACAATCTTTGTGAAAATTTTACAATAATAAGAATATTTTACAAGATAGAGAGCTTCTACAAATCCTAACATAATAAGGTTAAGCTACAAAAGCAAGGTGCCTTAGTGTTTCCTTTGTCTTTTCCTTCATGTTTTTGCTTGGGTTGATGACAGAAACTTTACCATGTACACAACAACACTCAAGCCTTTGTTCCACTATTGTGGGGTCGGCTATATGGATCCTTTGTCGTCATTGTGCCCTATCTTTAGTCATAATCTCACTAATGTCTAAATACACCATGTCTTTCCTTATAGTTTTATTCCAAGTCTTTATCGGTGTACCCCTCCCCCGTTTAACATGACTAGTGACTAAACACTCTCAATGGATGTCACTCCTGTCTGATCACTGATGCATTCATTCCTAATTTTATCCAATCTCGTGTGGCATTCTAAAATAATAAGGTCAGACTAAAAGTTCGAAATGTCTGATATCCATTTTATCAAATCATTCCCACAACAAATATTTCATCACAAAGTAAACCTCCATATTTAGAAGTTAAACTACTGATTAATGACTTTTTCACCTGCATTCAAAAATGAAGAATTTAAGGTGCTTCAATAAGATTTAGGCCCCGTGTGGCCGGGCGGAGCTGGCAAAGTTCAGCAGAAGCTGCGCCGCAACCGCAGCCCAAGACCCGCACCCGCCTTGCCATTTCTACCCGAACGAACAAACGGGGCCTTAAACT
Organism: Platanthera guangdongensis; assembly: GCA_039583875.1. Classification (NCBI taxonomy): domain Eukaryota; kingdom Viridiplantae; phylum Streptophyta; class Magnoliopsida; order Asparagales; family Orchidaceae; genus Platanthera; species Platanthera guangdongensis. The sequence goes on along the minus strand of CM077153.1, from coordinate 278,842,521 downwards.
GAGCTGAAAAAGAGTAGGCAAATAAAGTAGTTAAGAAGATACACACATTGGCTCAAACTCCCTAACTTCCACAAGCTCTTTCCCCAAGTCATCGGTCCACTTGACGCATTCCTTGACAATCTCCTTAGAGGCAGAACAAGCAGTCTTCTTCAAGCTGCTCTTCAGTAAAATGTCTTTTCTCCCTCCATCTAAACCATTTTCATCCTTCTCCACCCTTTCATCACATAGCCTCTCCTCCGCCTGGGGAGAGCCCGAGTGAGACCTAAAAAATGTGTGGTGAGAATCCTCCGTTTCCAAAGCATGAGCTTGGCATTGAGACAGGGGCAGGACAGGCGGAAGTTCTGGAGTTTGCGGTGGCGGCGGTAGAGGCGGCTGGGACGGCGGCAGAGGCGGCAGAGGCGGCTGCGGCAGCGGTTTACAGAAGCAATATGAGGGGCAGTGGAAAGAAGAGGTGGTCACCCTCATTAAAAATTCTCCAACATCACACGGACAGTAATCATCACTGAAAACCAGCCATAGAGCTATCCCCCTTCCAATTCATGGACAAAAACAGAACCCCCTTTCCTTAAATCTCCTCCCAAATTAGAAATTATACTCAAGAAGAAAGATAGAAATCGTGAAGCAAATGAAAAGATTAGAGCTTTTACAACTCTAGGCCTAGCCACCAGTTCTGGAGAACAAAATACCCCAAATTTCTTCTCGGTGACTGGGTTTCATGGAAGAAGTCGGAATAAATCTACCTCCTTTAGGACAGAAAATACAGAAATTAACAAGAAGTGGAACAGAAACCTGGAGAAGAGGACTTCTTTAGGGATTATTTTGGAGGTTTGGGGCGGAGAAAAGTAGAGGATGTTGCTCTCCTTGGTGTTGGGATCAGCCTGAGTTCTTCGTGAAAGAGAAACCCAAACAATCGCTGAGAGCCTTTAAGAGGAGGATGCGTCCTCTCATTTGTCATCTTCTTCGTGGTTGGCAGAGGGCCTACTCACCACTTCACTGGGGCTCAGTCTAGAGCGATCCGGATTCCCTGGAGTTCCTGCGTCCAGCGGGTGGAGTTCCCATTTTGCGATTTAACGGAGTGGAATCATAAAAAATGATTAACAAGAAAGTTGTAGAAATCTCCGAGACGAACAACTTTCATGTTGAATATTTTTTGATTTGAAGTCTTTTAGACCCTCGATTTGGGCTCCGAAAAAATACAGTCCGCAGAATATTAAATTAATATTTTGCGGACTGTATTTTTTCGGAGTCCAAATCGGGGGTCTAAACGACTTCAAAGTAAAAAATATTCAACATGAAAGTTGTTCGTCTCGAGGATATCTACAACTTTAGTGTTAATCATTTTTCGTGATTCCGCTCCGCTAAATCTCAAAATGGGAACTCCACCCCCTGGAGTTCCCACAGGAACTCCATGGGATCCGGATCCAGTCTAGAGCTGTTCCTACTTCCTACCCAATACCCCAATGTACTAGAGTTGAGCATATTATTCGAAATTCGAAAGTCGCTCGAAAATCACTCGAAAATTGAGTTGAATCAAAATCAGTTAAAATTGATTCGACTCAATTTGAGTACATTCAATTTGACTGGAATCTAATTTTGAGTCGATTTCGAGTCAGTCTTGAATCACTTGAAATATGATTCGAATCAACTCGAATTAATTAATAATATTATGTATTTATTAATATATTCTTATTTTAAAATTTAAACCTAAATAAAAAGAACGAGAATTTTAAGTGTTTCGTTTGTCAAATTTATAGGTTGTTCAATTTAATTTTGAGCCAACAAGAAATAAAGAGGAAAATTACCCAATTTCGAGCTGACTCGATTCAATTTCGAGCCGACTCGGAATTGAGCCATTTTGAATCGAGCTGTCTCGACTCGAAATCAATTTCGCTTTCGAGTCGATTTCGAGTCGAAAATTTCGATTTTGTGCTGAGCTAAAATCGTTCGAACTCGACTCGATATCAGCACTACACTGTACCTAGTATTTTACCCATCAAGGGTAACTTAAAATATTCAGTGCGAACCAACTCTGGAGGTAATCTCCCCCCCTCCCCCACCCCAAAAAAAGAGATTAAGCAAATAATATATATATATATATATATATATATATATATATATATATATATATATATATATATATATATATATATATATATATCTACTATTAATAAGGATGTTTCGTTCTCTCCGTCACGCGATCCATTTTCCGGAAAACCCTCGCCGCTTACCCCGCCCTCCTGTCGCGTGCCCCGACTGGTGTCGTCGCCGCGAAAGCTGCACTGTTCGCTGCCCGCCGCTTCATGTGTGCCCCGTCCTCCTGCCGCGTGCCGCGAAAGCAGCACTGTTCGCTGCCCGCCTCATCATCGCGCCGCTCTGCTCGCGCCGCTCTGCTCTGCTATTTCCTCATCCCCTACCTCTCTTCGTCCTAGATCTTTCAACAGAACAGTTCAAGGTCGTCGGTCACCCGCTCCAACCTACATCGCTTCCTGCAGTCTCTACGTCGTCTCCGCCAGTACCCTACATCGCTTTCGCCGCATTCGCTGAATCCTTCATCCACGCCATCCCAACGCCGCTGTAGAGTTCCACAGCTACTAGGTACCTATTTTATTCCATCTTCTCCTTCTCTGAACCTATTCATCATCTTGCACCTCTATAAGCACGTTCCTACAACAGCCAAAGGATATTACACTGTTGCTAATTTTGTTACCATGGGACTTATTTACTGTCATTACATTGTTGTTGATTGCTTTACCGATTTCCCTAATTCTCAAACTTCGTTATTCCAATTTACACATGTTAATTTTATCTTACTTGTCAATCAAATTTGTAAATATCAGCATGATGAGTTATTTCTCCTACCGCTGTTTTTTTGGAAGAGATTCAATGTTGTATATATCAGTTTTATTCAGATTTCAGAATTTGGTCCTTTGTATTTCTCTAAAAACATTTGTTTTGGGCGTTCTATAGATCATTTTGCAGTCATGAGTTTATCTTGAATTAGTAGTGCGTTCCTCCAGTTTTATTCCTCATGTTTTGCTCATCAATTAATAAAAATCAGTTAATGACTTCATGCTACAAATTCTTCGCTCCATTTTACTCATTTAGGCTTAAAAATTTAGTTGGAGACCACCGCTGCGTGAGCGATGAAAAAAGTGTGCACGATAACAGTAACTTGGATAACAACCATCGCTGCGTGAGCGATGAAAAAAGTGTGCACGATATCAGTAACTTGGATAACAACCACCTTTTGTTTATCGACATTAGCATATACTTACATATATATTTCTTTATTTAAATCTTACATATGTTTCTTGCAACCCCGATTAACATTTTCATAGTTACCCGAGTTAGACTGGCTCACCCAAAAGTTGTTTGGAGGTAGTTGGTGACGGTAGTTCTTGCAAAAAAGGCGGTCTGATCAACGAAAGTCCATCAATTTCCGTTAGAATAGTCGAATTGAATGACCCAAATCTAAGTGCTCAATTCCACTGTATGGCCGAACAATAGAATTAGAATCCAAATTAATTGGAATTCATGCAATAATTGGATTTATAACTCCAATTCCAATTCAAATTTACTCCAAATAAACAAACCTCAATATACATATAAACTTATGTAAAACAAGAATTATCACAAATTAATAGGAAGAATAGGAGGAGGATGAAATAGTAATGATGGTGAACAGCTGGTCTCGATGCATGTCGTCCTTCATTTACTAGCCCGATCCTCAGTAGGTTTTCAATTTTCTTACTGCTTCTTATTTTTTATTTTGCTCTTCTCTCCATTTTCGTTTTCATTTATGTTTTTTGTGTTATCCTCCAGCTGTATTCACTACTCTCCGCCTAAATCCTGAGTGAAGAACTCCAACAACAACCTTCTCTACTTGCTCACATTCATTCCATCACCAGATCGAGAAATACCCACGAGTTTTTGATGAAATTTAGAATATTGAAGAGAATTTGATTGAAGATTGATGGAGTGGGTTCAGGGATGAAGTTTCAACCAACAATTACTTAATTTCTAGACCTACGCATCCTCAAAAGAAGTGATTTGTCATCATCCTACTCTTGCTATACGCACTCTACAATGATAATATCTATTGTATCTCAAATCACAAATTGCTGTTGTTAGAGTTGATTTGATCAAAAATATACACTTTCTCTCAACGTACATGAACCTGTGGTTGGACCTGATAAGTCACAATAGATCAGCTGATCAGTTCACTACTGCAAATTAACTTTCTCTTTGAAACGCACACTACTGAACTGCGACATGAAAACAGCCATCCACACTGAACTCCTACACCCCCATGTGATTTCATTATGCGTAGATCAGCACTCAATAAGCAGCCTGTGAAAACTACTTCTTCAGCACACGTACAATGTATGCCCACAGTAACATGTGCTGCACGTGGTGTTTTCCACCGATACATGTTCACAAATGTGTCATCATCAGCCACTCGGTGTACGCAAAAGCATGACACCCAAGATTCATCATCTTTGCGGCAGTTGGGTCTCTCGCTATTAGGCAATTGTACTTCGATCGAACAAATTTTCCACTGTCCATCTAACACTCTTCATCAACCATGACGCGCAACAAGGACCTCCTGTCGACAATCACCGCACTCGAGTACAGCAGTGATGTCCCACCAGAGATGCAGGACATCGTTAGTTATAATCCCCGAAGTCCATTAAACACATAAACGCAATGTCACAGTGCAAGTGATGTACACATTTGCACTCAAATTTCTATATTTGTATATACCCCAGTCTCACCAGTGAAAAAAACATATGCGCAGTATTACCGCAAAAATACACTTACAATACTTCATTTACATTTACTATAAACATTATGTTTATGTTTATACTGACGACTTATTCGATGAATTTTCAAAGTAATGTGTTCTTACGTTACTTACTAGATATATATCAATTCAGGTTTTACTAAATTCTCTCCTCCGCACCAATATGGACACAGCAGAAGCACATTGTAACGCTCAACGAGCTGCTAATCGACAACGTTCACGAACCAGGAGAGCCAGGATGACAGAAGAGCAACGCGAACAAAAACGCATTTCTAATCGAGCCCGTCACAGATCTCGGTGGTTGCAATTAACTGTAGTACAACAAGAACATCAACGAGCCATTTGGCGTGCTGCTGCTCGAAACCGTGCTCAACGACACCATCTCTCTGAAACGCATAATGCTGAACTGCCACATAAAAACAGCCATGAACACCCAACTGCTACACCCCCATGTGACTTCAGTACGCCTACATCAGCACCCAACAAACACCCTGTGCAAAATACTGCTTCACCACACCTACAATGCATGACCACAATAACATATGCTCCACGTGGTGTTGTCCATCGATACATGTTAACAAACGTGTTGTCGTCATCCAGTCAGTCTATGCAAATGCTTCACACTGGAGAATCATCATCTTCCCACAGATCTGTTATACCGCTATCTGAGAATAACCTCCCGCAAAACTCTTCATAGCCACCAACTATACCTCAAATCTTGGTGCAGCAACCACAGCAACATTTACTACAACGTATGTAATTTATAACTATAATACAATGTAAATACTCTTTCCATCTCATCTATTTATTATGTTAACACATGCGTCATATTTCATCTACATAGAAACTGTCGCATCTCATGCGCATCAAATGAACAATGAAAGTGATTCCACCTCTGATGATAATAGTACTGCTACAAATCATTGTCCTAGAAGCCATAATAGTGCCCGTATTTCGAATCTACCTCAGCATATTGCTTACTTACAACTGCGACTTCCAGAAGTCTGTATTTACTGTCGTGCTAAGTTGTTTGATGGTGAAAGAACAACAATGTGCTGTAACAATGGGAGAGTCTGCATACCAACTCCACCGTTCCCAAATGAGCTCTACAATTTATTCGTCAGTGATTCTGTACAGAGCCGTCATTTCAGAAGATATATTCGTTCATACAATCATGTATTCTCTTCCACGTCTATGGGTGTTAAATTAGACACAACTTTGGCTGCTGATCAGCACACTGTCTACACTTTCCGAGCGCACGGAGTAATATATCATCAAGTTGGCTCTCTTCTTCCTGCTGCAAATACAAGACCTAGATATTTACAACTATACATATATGATACAGAGCATGAAATAGATTATCGTTTACAAGAGAACTCAAAATTAGATCGTTCATTACTGCAAAGGATCAAATTAATTTTAGATACATATAATTCATTTGTATTAATGTTTCAACGATTATCTGAGCGTCAAGACATTATCAACTGCAAATTAGTTATTAAAGAAAGACCAGCACATGAACAATAATATATACTACCAACCGCCTCATAGGTTGCTGCTATAATTGTTGGAGCTGAAGACTATCTTGATTCAAATGAACGCAATATAATTGTTGAGACAACTGAACGCTATATAATTACCGTGCAAGAATATACTGGTTTCTACGATCCTCTTCAATACCCGCTACTTCTACCATACAGGACATATGGTTGGATAGCTGAATATAAAGGATTAAAAAAATTACGCGTTGGCTGCTGCGACTACTACTCTTACGTACTCCAGGTATACAATCTAATTTTTAGTCACTATGCTACGTACATTTCTACATCAAATATATTTATGTTCAAACTTATATCACTACAGGACCGTAGTCTACCTTTATCATTACCGTTACACGGATGTCGACTACTACAATAATATGTTGTTGACAACTAAATTAAAATAGAAACTCAAAAATTACGTTGCATTAAAAGAAATCAAACTTCTCTTCATGCTGAACTGTATTGTGGGTTACAAGATTGCATCAATGCTGAAGAAAGTAGTGCAGGTATTACAAAATTTTCATTGCAATATAAATTAACATCACTCTCTATATTCAGCGTTATATTGACGTTTAATATGTTATTGTGGTTCAGCAAATATTGGTCGTCGCATGATCTTACCATCATCCTTTGTTGGAAGCCCGCGCGACATGTACCAACGTTATCAAGATGCAATGGCTGTTGTTCAACATTATGGTAGACCAGATATATTCTTAACAATGACATGCAATTCATCATGGCTAGAAATTACAGATTTGCTCTACTCTACACAAACCCCTCAAGATCGTCCTGATATAGTTGCTCGAATATTCAATGCTAGATACACAAAATTAAAGCATGATCTTTTTCATAGACATATTTTGGGAAAGACAATTAGTCATGTGCATGTAATTGAGTTCCAAAAAAGAGGATTGCCCCATGTTCATATATTGATTATTTTTGATGCACACAACAAAATGAATACTCCAGATGACTACGATCATATTGTTCACGCTGAGCTGCCTCATGTTGAAGATGATCTCGAACTGTACAATGTCGTTGTACGACATATGATTCATGGTCCATGTGCACATGTAAATCCTCGCGCACCATGCATGAAGCATGGTAGCTGCAAAAAGGTTACCCAAAAAATTTTGCTGAACATACAATGCAAGGAGCTGACTCATACCCAATTTATCGCCGAAGAAACAATGGACGATCGTTTAGTTTGCGACGTGCTGCAGATTTTAATATTAACAATCAATGGGTTGTGCCATATAATCCGTATCTGTTATTAAAATATGACTGACATATAAACGTTGAAATTTGTAGTAGTATTAAGAGTATTAAATATTTATACAAATACATTCACAAAGGTCCTGACTGTGTTGAATTCCAAATCCACGATACTGCGGATCGAAATGAGATATCTCAATATGTAAATGGTCGGTGGATATGTCCACAGGAAGCATTCTGGAAAATATTCAAATTCAATATGTATCAAACATACCCTTCGGTAATTCGTTTACAAATACATCTGCCAAACAAACATCAAGTTCAGTTCCGCAGTACTGTTATACTCAATAACATTCTTGCAAATGAGCGCAACTCCCGTACAATGTTGACTGAATTTCTCAGTATTAATGACAATAATCAAGAGCAGCATGGGTATTTTTACACTGAATTTCCAAAACACTACACATGGAATTCGAGTTCAAGAACTTGCCATAAACGAAGGCGACGTCAAAAGGTCATTGCTCGAATGTACTTAGTACATCCTTCAGAAGGAGAAAGATTTTACTTACACATGCTTTTAAATCATATTCGAGCACCAAGATATTTTGAACATTTGATGACAGTTGGTGTTGTTACCCATCAGACATTTAAGTCAACAGCTAAACATTATGGTCTATTAGAACGAGACAACAGTTTACATAACTGTATGTGCGATGCTAGAGAATTTCAGATGCCGACAGCACTGCGTACTTTATTTACAATAATTTTGTTATTTTGCAATCCTACAGATGTTAGAGAGCTCTGGAATGCCAATTACGCAGCAATGACAGAAGATTGCATTACATCGTCATCTGCCAATGATGTATATATCCTCAACAAACTCCTCTGTGAAATCGACAACATTCTTCAGCAACACAGCAAATCCATTACACAATTTGATGTCCCTAAAATGTCTTCGACCTTCCAAAATATTACAGACTCCTCCATCTTAATTGCGGATGAACTGTCAATGCCTGTTTCAAATACAGATCTTATTTCTATTTTATCAGTAAATGAACGGCAAGCCTATATCTTCCATATTATTACAGAATGTGTTCGACAAGGCACCGATGATATTTTCTTCATTGATGAACCTGCTGGCACTGGAAAAACCTTTTTATACAAAGCCATTCTTGCCCACCTACGCCAAGATTGTCATATTGTACTTGCCACTGCATCATCAGGAATTGTTGCAACTCTTCTTCTGGGAGGAAATACAGTACATCTGAGATTCAAGATTCCTATTCCTATTGAAACATGGTCATACTGCAAATTTGGCAAAGAATCAGATATGAAACAACTCTTACAACACTGTTCCGTTATTCTATGGGATGAGGCTCCTATGTCGCGCAAATATATTTTTGAAGCTGTTGACCGATCATTACGAGATGTTTTGAACACAGACCTACCTTTTGGTGGTAAAGTTGTAATCATGGGAGGCGATTTTCGTCAGATTCCATCAGTTGTGATTAATGGAACAGTGTCACAAATTATTAATGTCAGTATTGTTACATCGCCATTGTGGTTAACTATCAAACAACTATCACTGACTGAAAATATGCGCGCACTCAATGATCAGCATTTCTTAGAGTTTCTTTTTCGCATTGGAAATGGTACTGAATCCACATATGCTGATGATATGATACACATTCCTGAATCAATGATTATTCCCCGAGATGGTGAACATTCAATCAGTATACTTATCAACATCATATTCTCTAATATTACATGTAATATTAGTAACTATGATTACTGGGAGAATAGGGCGCTACTGAGTCCGTTAAATGAAGATGTTACTCATTTAAATGATAAATGTCTGAATGTTTTCCCTGGTGAGGAGATAACATACTACTCTTTTGATTCCGTTGATGATAACAAATACAATTTATACTCGCAAGAATTTCTAAATAGCATCTCAGCGAATAATCTTCCGCCCCACAAACTATCTTTAAAGAGAGGTGCTCCTATTATGCTTCTGTGAAATTTAAACTCGCGTATTGGTCTTTGCAACGGTTCACGACTCATATGCCGACAATTTTCAAGAAATGTTATTGAAGCCGAAATTCTTATGGGTCAACATAAAGGCAAGCCGGTGTTCCTGTCGCGCATACCTCTAAAAAATACTGGAGATCAATATATGCCTTTTGAACTCACTAGAAAACAATTTCCAGTTCAATTAAGCTTTGCATTGATCATAAACAAATCACAAAGACAAACAATTCAGCATGTTGGCCTTTATCTACCCTCTTCTGTTTTCACTCACGGTCAACTTTACATTGCTCTATCCAGAGAAATTACTACTGCAAACACAAAGGTATTAGTCAAAGATAGTGTTGTACCTAGACATGCTGGCACGTACACAAAAATATTGTCTACAAAGAGATAATATCAAAAGTGAACATACAGGTGTATTCTATTTTTTATATTTATTTTCAAATTTCACATACACTGATATGATATTAACATGTTTAATTATTGCTTACTTTTATATTACCTGCACAGCCCGCTCATCTGTAATCGTCCGTATCTACATCAAGAAAAATTTATTTTTCTCCTCTTCCAGGTACATTTAAAAAGCACAGACTACATAATATCTGCCTCTATGCATTTCTTTTGTACTACAATTGTTGCTAACATTCTTAGAATAAAAAAACTCTTTTCATATGAAAAATGTCTCATGTTACTTACTACATATGAAATTACGTACTATTTTATTGACTATAAAACATCCACCTATGCTCAATTTATTTTTTGAGAGAAACCTTATATTGTTTTATTATACACCTCTCGGGATTTAAAACTCTTACCTTCAATACTCTGTGAATCATACCACAAATAAATATTTTTTAAAATGATTGTTCTGCTAAATTCTCAACACTCATTATTTTAAATATTTGTTATGTTTGTATTGTAATATACATTGTCACACTAAAATAGCACAGTATATGTTTACTCACAAGACAAAAATCATAAATTACAGATTAAAAAGTTCAACAATTAAACATACCAAAGGCACTAGGCCTCTCAATGCCGAGATCAACTATGAACTTTGTGTTCTTTTGTAATATGACTAAGAGAAAACATGTCAACACTATTTCCTCCAAGAAACATCACATTTGACAACTGTTATGCACAACAAAATGAATACTCCTGCTTAAATAAACATCAGCTTAAAAAACATTAACAAAATTAAATCAACATATTCGACAATTAATATGACAAAGGCATAAAAAAACTCACTACAATGCAATTCAAAAAAAAGACTTCAAATCTCCAATAAAACTGAATGACAATATTGTTTTGAAGAACGTAATGTTTGAGTCATTGACTTATTTAAGCCTTGCAGAAATGTGCAAACTATATTTTAAAAAGAAATGAATTTCCTCTACGCAATTTAAAATACATTTCTGTGTAACCTCGCAAGAGACAATTACTACCTCTCCATCTTTTGAGATTACAAATTCATCACATTTAAGTTTGCATTTCATAGCATAAATGCACAACAATACCCTTGACGTCTCCACTCCAACCGTATTTTCAAGCATTCTATGAAATATAAGCACACATATTCTTTTTTCAAACAATAGAGGGTTTCATGCTTACGTGATGAAGTAGCTGTATTCAAATGTCAATCCCTGCCAACCAACATTATATCGAATTTCGGTAATATATCGTTTTTATTTTTCCTAATATACAATGCCTGAATTTGACGACATGTTAAAAATATTTTACCGTGTGACATTTTTATTGGTTATAAATAAAAACATTTATTTTTATGTTTACTGAATATAATTATATGTTCTAATAGTATAAAATAGTAACATAAAAAGTAAAGAAATAATGAGTCGTCTTAATGCCATTTCTTCTACAAGAAAATGCGCTGAAGATTCTACTTTAGTATGCATCATGCTCTTACCTGACATATTATCAAACAAACAGTTCTTACGTTCATGTAATTGTCATGGGATAACCATAAGTGTAACTCTAACGACAGCAACGCTCAATATGTTTGATGAAATCACCATAAATACCTATGTTCAATATTAGTCGAATCTTAAATGAGCATTTACATTTGTGCTACTGTATAATCCGCTACTACATTATTCTCCACCACAGTTCAAAATATCGTTCTTTTTAGCTTTTTTTTCAATAACAACTGTTTCTGTAAACTTTGAAATGAATTTTCTGTTTAAAATGATTACTTATTTTCATCTCAGACTGTCCTTTGTCATCTGATACAGTACATACCTATATATTCGCGATGTCTGATTACGTCTCCTCAGCAAACGTGATGCATGAGAATAACCTGCTAGCTACATTCGAGGTTGTTGACTCCTACAGCAATGTGCCCCCAGATATGCGAGATTACTATTACTTCGTTGTATTACTCAGCAACCTTAATCATGGTACAACCACTGAGTTCTTAAGATCGCTCTTTCAAACTCTTCCAGGCTTTCTGCACGCAAGCGTAAGCATTCTTACTTCAAATTACAACATAAATTATTGCAACCGCTTTATTTTATAATTAAAATATATTGAACATTTATTAATACAGGTCCACGTTGACACATCAGGCAACCCGATTGGGACAGGAGAACTGATCTTTGCATATGAAGTATCGATGCAAGCTACCGCAAATGTGATAGACGGCCAAATAATTGACGGGAGAACAATATCAACTGAGGAGCTATGACTTTTTGATATTAAACCAGAATACTATCAACAATGTATGAATTAAAGTTCAGTACGAAAGAAAGTACATATAAATATACTGTAGAAAATTTGCCCACTTGCACTTCTGCTAAATATGTACCTAACATGTACCAATGTTGATATGTTATATTAATGTACCTTCTACTATTTTGTCATTTAACCACTGTGTACTATCATCTGTTCAGCTATGTATTACATTTACTTATAACCATCTTCGTTAACACTTGCATTTTTGCTACTGTATAATCCACTACTCCATTATTTTATGCAAAACTCCTGACATTGCAAAACTGCACATATCACTGATTTATTTCTATTGCTCCCTGCGTGTGCTCATACTAAATATTCTTTGTCAAATAATATTTCTCCAATAATATTAAGTATAACAAGTATACATAAAAAATAAAACAGGCATCAGGTCACAATTTACTTCAAAATATTTTAACGTCATGTCCTACAAATTACAAAAATATCTTCAAAGACGTTGACCTCATTACTCAAAATAATCTTATTACAAAGTACGTACACATATCAGAAAGCCGTCAACGTATACTAAATCATAACTCAACCCTCATACGAAAAAAATAATATAGTTCCACTACAGCATACTGCACTAAAGATGATAAGATGGAAGAAACAAAATCTCCACGAACAATAAAAAATTTCATTGTGCGACTTTCTAAACGCCCACTCAACTTTTCAACACGACAATAGTTCAACATCAGCATGTACAACAATAACAGCAGGCGCAATAAAATAACAAACTCATATTTCGGTTTCCTGAGTTATTACAATTACAAAGTTATTGCGTCTTACTTGCTTTTCCACCAAATAATGCCAACTCTGCCTCAAAAGCAAGCAATGACGACGACGCCATTGATCACATTGTTATGTCCTACATTACGTCATATATTCAATGTAATTGACCAAGATTTTTGTGTCGAATGTTTGCAAAACATGTAATCAAAGCAGAGATTCTAACAGCTCATGTTGAAGTAAACTTGGTGTTTATACCACGAATCTCATTGATTACTCCCGCATATAAAAAAAATATCATTCCAATTAACATGTAAGCAATTTTCATTACGATTAATCTTCGGACTTACACTAAATAAATATAAAGAACAAACATTTGAACATTTCAGAATATACCTACCAAACAATGTATTCAGTCTTGCTCAACTATATGTAGCTATCACGAGTCACATCCCGATAAAAACCAACTGTCTTTGTGCAAAAAAGCAAAATAAATAGTCATGCAGGTATCTATACAGTAAATATTTTTTACAAAGACATCTTCAGACAGCTATAACATCAACATAACATATCACGCTAACGTATGCATTCAATACACAATAAATTTGTTGTTAAAAATTTGCGGTATAAGTTATATGATGGGGTTTGTTATACTCAAATTACATGTACAATATAATGACTAATATAAACATATTAGTTCATCTGCACACATGGGTATTAAAACGAGCATGCTAATCTCAATAATCTAAAAAACAAACAAAATTAAAAATAACTACGTTACCACAACATCTAACTACTACAAATAAATGTAGGTTCATATCAACTGTCGTAAGTACACACTTCTATAGAATCAAATCAACAATCAGTCGCAGTTAAAACATATCCATAATGTGTGTTAAAACTTAAACAACAAAAGCATGTTGAAGATAATGAAATCTTTTAGGACAATATCCCTAAGATCTTTGATTACAATATTTCCTTTCAGCAGCATCTATATACATCTACATTCACTCAAGAATATTATGTTTCATCTCTTAAAACTCTACTGCAGTCCCTCACATTTCAATCGACATGTAATAATCAACTCCAAATTTCTAAAATAACACATGAACTTTCTATACATTTGTGTATAATGTGATTTTATTACATAGCGTAAAACTATTATGATAATAGTACTTATATGTTATAAAATACTCCCTGATTTGTCATATATCGATTATTTCTTTATAAATGTCAACAATGTGCAGATGTCAAATGAACAGTCATCATATCAGCGACTACAATTACATAATCATTCCACAACTCAACACAGTAAATGATTGATAGTTTGCATATCTACTTTTGTATTATCATAACAATTTGAAAAGTAAACTGTAGCATTCTTTTCGCAGCTACCTCTGTAACCAACAACACTACGGATCACTCTGACTACAATTACTATGATGAGATTTGCAAGCCGGACGCAACTAGGTGGTCAGATTTTCCACGAACTGAGATTTCGGGGTTTAGATTACGTATCTCAGCTGTGCCACCAGGTCTAACAGCACAGGAAGAGTGGAACTACGTATTCACAATGATTAGCAGGTAATACCTATCACATAATATGCAGCACATAAAAAATACTACTAACATAACTCAATCAACGGTTGTTAATAACTAATATAAATTTACAACTTTCATGAATGCAGAATTTCCCAAGACCGCTGAATAAGACATATCATCAAACAATGGTTTTACTTCTGATAACTTCCAACTACACTTGCACATATGCTTAGACGGTCCTTAATTACATGAGATTTATAACAGCAATTGCGTGTTTAAATATTTTGATCTCCAATGACAATGATCTTCCTCTGTTATTTACATATATATGACACCGTCTTTAATAATCATTTTGCGATATATTTTTGATATGTGCAAGCTCCTACCCTCATATATGTGTTGTATGTTGTACCGAACATAAACTAATAATAGTATAAACATTGTCATAATCTTCAAATGTATACCCGTGATATTTGTACAATTTCTACAAAGAAAAGCTATATAAATTCCATAAAAACATCTTCGCACAATCTCAAACCGTCCTCAATGCTCTCTGACATCAAAGGCACCAAACACAGGCGAGTGCCACTCAAAGGCGATGAAAGCCCATGCAAAGGTGGGCGAAGTCCGCCTGAATGCTTTCGAAGGCCGCCTGAGAGCATCGAGCATGGGCGTAGCCCGTGCGAATATATATATATATATATATATATATATATATATATATATATATATATATATATATATATATATATATATATATTCTGATAAGCTCAAGTTTTTTTAAGGTTAAAAAAAATTGAGCTGGTTCTCCCACAATATAGGTCACAATTAAATAAATAATATATCTGTTTTGTATCCAAGAATAAGATCTAAAACTTTTATGTTAAACATTCTTTCAAAATTTGCACGGTTTGACCGGAATTTCGCCCAAAAGGTTGTTGACTCGAAATGAATATAGTAATAAATTTCAAAATTCTAGTCAGCAACCTTTCAAACCAGATTTCGGCTAAACCGTGCAAATTTTGGAAAAATGTTCAACATGAAAGTTGTAGATCTCGTTTTTGACTATAAAATGTATATATTATTTGCATAATTCTGACATGTATTATAGGAGAACTAGCTCAAGTTTTTTAAACTTAAAAAAGTTTGAGCTTATATATTTCAAACTATATATATCTTTATTATATAAATGAATATACATATTTGTTAAGCACGCCATATTTTTCTTTTCAGCCACACGATAAAAAACTTCAATAATTTCCGGTCGTCGGATCAAAATGCTACATATAATGCTAAATCTCCTTATCAGAATGTTGCATCTTTATTGTGCTGACAAGATCGTACCAACAAAAGCAAAATCAACAGCCTTTTCCACTTAACAAAATGTTGCATCTTTATTGTGCTGACAAGACCATACCAGCAAAAGCAACAGCCTTTTCCACTGTTGTGTTACATCAGAATGGAAAGCCCCTCCTAAAATCCACCCGCAAGCCATCACTGCCACCGCCGAAACAACAAGCTTTTGTGTTACATCAGATCAAACACAAGATTTGCACAGGATTTGCATCCTCACGAAAACCCTACCACACGGCAAGGGCGTAGAAAACCCTCACAACTTCAAACTCCTCACGAAATCCTCACAACCGGCATCTTCTCCTCACAACGTCTCCTTCCTCCCGCTGGGTCAACTATGCTCGCCTATTCTGCTCTCCTCCCTGCTTCGACTCGCTAGTGGTGCAAAGCTCGCCTCTTCTCCGATCTATATCCTCGTACGGGCTCCATCGGCACATCAGTCAGCGGCAAATCACGCCTCTCCTCTATCATTTGGCACATCAGTCGGCGACAAAGCTCACCTCTCCTCGATCGTTCGGCACATCAGTCAGCGACAAAGCTTGCCTCTCCTCGATCGTTCGGCACATCAGTCAGCGACAAAGCTCGCCTCTCCTCGATCGTTCCCTCAAGCAAGCCCTCTTCTTCTTCGACTTCAGCATTTCTTCTTCGTCAAGATCTGTTTAAGCATTTCTGTTTCAGCCTTGTATTTTAGCTTCTAATTTTTAAATCCTGCTCTTGAGTTATTATTATTACCATTTGAGGTTTTATTAAAATCTATGACATGGAAAGAGTTCAATAGAGCTTCATGTCATGAGTTGATGACGACTTTTTTTGTTTTTTTAATATAATCCCCTTTTAGTACAACTCTAGAAGTCAATGTACGTTCTTTTTTCTCGAGCGGCTCACGTGTTCTTTGTAAAATTCTGGAAGTTGGATATAATGTTCTTTGTAAATCATGCTCTTGAGTTCTTATTATTATCATTTGTGGTTTTATTATGGGGGTTGTTATTAGTACTATACTAATCGATATATGAGCACTCAAATCAAAGGAATTTTAGGGTTTTTTTAACAATCGCACTCACTCTTCTAACTCGCGCACGTCATTCTCCTCCATCGCGTTTCCCGCAGCCCAATCCCCCGACGCGCGGCCCTCATCCTCCTTCGCGACTATTCCCTTGCAGTGGTCCAACTAGAAACAACTCCGGCGGTTCTCCTCCTCCTTCGTGACTATCCCACTGGCAGTGGTCGGCGGCATCGATTACAACCCCAGCGGTTCTCCCCCTCCTTCGCCACTTCCCCATGGCAGTGGTCGGCGGCATCTACCGGCCCCCTCTATCTTGTGCCGCAGTCGTCTCCGCCCCGACCTTCCCCCCTCGAAGTGGCTGACGGTTCCATTTGCTTGGTGTTCCATGCCCTAGGTTGGGTGATTTTCTCCTCTTTTACCAGCAAAAAATCTTTAGGTTTTCAGAAATCTCAAAGGTACATAACCTTCTTCTCCACCTGAAATTAATTTTTTGAAGTTCATTGTTAAAATTATAGATTACACTTCTAGGTTTTTATATTGTTGTTTAGGAGGATGAGTCAAGAAGATTACACTATTACGAATCTACAACTACTCGGTATGACCACATGCAGTAAAAATTTAATCCACTTTTTTTGTGATTATGCATTGTGAATTACTTGTGTTTTATATTATGCAAAGATCCGAAATACCTAGTAGATGACAAGGTTCCCAAAATCGAAGTTGATTTGAGCATGCATTTTCAAACCGACAAAGCATTTGGTTTGAAGGAGGAATTGATAGAGTGG
This sequence comes from Platanthera guangdongensis, assembly GCA_039583875.1. Classification (NCBI taxonomy): domain Eukaryota; kingdom Viridiplantae; phylum Streptophyta; class Magnoliopsida; order Asparagales; family Orchidaceae; genus Platanthera; species Platanthera guangdongensis. The sequence continues at coordinate 278,824,770 of CM077153.1, read as the reverse complement.
GCTAGATGTATTAGCAAAAGTCTGGGCTATGTTATTACTATCAAAACATCCGATAAAATTGTTGGTTGTCTCGCACCTCGTGTAATTCTTTGTTGTGATGGAGGTAGGCACTACTGACAGAATCAATGTAAAAAAGGTTGGGTGAAGAAGGGGCTCCGTAAAACCACATCCAAGCGATGTGGTTGTTTGTTCTCTCTTAAAGGAGTGAAAGTGGTAAATGTTGAGGAATTGAGATTAGAGGTTCTGTGTGGCGTGCACAATCATGAGAAAGTTCACATGAAAGCACATACTTATGTCAGGAAGTTAAATGCAGACGAGGAATCTCTTGTCAATCAAATGTATAGTGCCAATGTCAAACCAAGAAAAATCATTGCGGCGTTGAAAAAGAAAAATAGTGTGAACACTTCAGTTATGAGAATAATCTATAATGTAAGAGCAAAATTACAAAAGCAGGAGTTAGACGGTTTTTTCCCGATACAGTTTTTGTACAAGCTGATTGAAAGTTCTGGGTACATTAGTTACAACATAGTGGATGATAGCTACCGAAAATTACGAAGTATATTTTTTGCACATCTACTTACAGTCTAATTAACAAACATGTTTCCAACAGTATTTGAACTTGATTGCACTTATAAAATAAATAGATATCGGATGCCTCTTATATGCATTGTTGGGATAACTTCGACAATGAAATCTTTCTACTCGTGCTTTATTTTCTTATCTAATGAAATTCAACCTATTTATGAGTGGGATTTGCACTGTTTTAAGAATGTACTATCCGGTAATGTGCCTACTGTTTTGATAACGGATAGAGAAGTTGCTTTAATGAATGTCATTGTCAAAGTCTTTCCCAGTTCCAAGAATTTCTTATGTCGTGCATATATAAATAGGAATATTTTGGCACATTGCAAGAAATTATTTACCAATAAAAAATAGTTTGAAAATTTTATGTTTGAGTGACAACGAATGATTGAAGCTAACACATAAGGTGATTTTAATATTTCATTTAACAATTTACTTGGACAATTTTCTGCAATACATTCAGACGTGTTAAACTATGTTGTTATAACATGGATAAAGCCATATAAAGATCGCTTTGTGTCAGCATTGATCGATAAGTATATGCATTTGGGTAATACTAGTACAAATCGGGTTGAGGGTGGACATAACCTATTGAAAAAGTTTTTAGAAGTATCTATCGGAAACTTGACAACCGTATGAAGAACATTTGATCAGATGATAAACCTACAACATACAGATATTAAAAGAGCCTTTGGAGAAAGTTGTATTAAAATTAGCAATGATTACAAAGTTTTTTTATATTCGGAGTTGATTGGGAAAATATCTACTCAAGTTTTACATCTCATCAAAGAGGAAGAAGTTATAAATAAGGGATTACATTTCATTCAAACTTATGAGTGCTCATACATTAAAAGGTACACTTTGGGTTTGCCTTATGGACATGAGTTACATCCTTACATCACAAATTCAAAAGCAATTCAATTATGGTTGATTAATTTACATTGGAAGCAACTGGTACTGAAGGATAAAATTGAAGTTGACATTGAGAATAAATTGGACATTGAGCTTGAAGAAGTTGTGTTAAAGTTTTATGACTCGAACGAACAACAAAAGAGAGAAATAAAACAGAAATTAAGAGAGATTGTACATCCAACAACTACTCACATAAATGAACCATCCATGCCATTAAAGTTAAAGGGGAGGCCTAAGGGCAGCTACAAAAAATTTAAAGATGAGGTTCTGTCAACTAAACGACTACCGTCACATTTTGAATATGCATTGATGGACGAAAAAATATTGGAGACTACAAAAAATAAAGAAGGAATAAATCATTAGTTGACAAGCCCTGCAGAGTTCTTCCTTCTTGTAAGAACCAGAAAGCAATCGTCTTACAAGGTTGTCCTTAGATAATTTAGCAATATTTCTAAGGTTTACATGACCTAGTCTCTTATGCCATAAATCATTTGTTGAACTAATTTGATTAAATAAACAAATTTCCGAGTTAGAAGATTTGAAATTAACTACATATATGTTTTCTTGTCTAATTCCAGTTAAAACAGTTTTGTTGTCACTAGAAGTAATAATGCAAGAAGATTGATTGAATAATACTCGATAACCTTCATTACATAATTGACTTATGGATATTAGGTTATGCATGAGACCACTTACATAGGCTACCTTTCTGAAGATAACTACTCCAACTTTGACATTTTCATATCCTTTTGTCTGTCCACAGTTGGAGTCTCCTAAGGGCTGCGAGTGGCGGTTGCGCCGCTAAGCTGGTGAATTGTGTGGAGGCGCGTGAATCCCGCTTCTATGCGGCCGAAGGTCGCCCGAAGCATCAAGCACGGACGAAGCCCGTGTAGAGGCGGGCGAAGTCCGCCCGAGAGCTTCGAGCACGAGCGCGTTTTCTATCCGGGCGCACGTTTTTCACCCAGACACCCGTATTTTTGATCGTGCACACTATTTTTCGCCCGGCCACGCACATTTTCACTCGTGTGCCCGAGTATGCATTTTTCGACCGGGTGCACATGTTTTTCTCTGACACATGTAATTATAAACTTGAATTTAATATAACAAACAAACAACAAAATTGAACAATTTCACAATATTTTTCAATTATATTTATTTGGTGAACACTATAATTAGAATTATATCAATTCTAGTTCCTAGAAGAATTGTAACTGATCTAAATTCCAATATATAATTTAGAATGATATCTAAATAAAATTTTAGATATCTTAAATTTTAGATATCTTGAAGAGGCTAATTTTAGGCACTGGCAACGGTTAGTTTGGTGCAGAGTTGGCCTACCCGTTCTGCTTGGATGATTTTGATATTGTTGGTCTCTGCTGTCTGTCACATAGATGAAGAGCATCAAGTGAAGACCAATAACATGCTAAGTCTTCTTCCTTTAGTATTACTATTTGCCCATTAAATTTTTATTTTATTATGCGTTTCATTCTAGGGGGCAAGTCTTTTCCGTATGGGCTTTGTCCTTGCTCGCTGACTCTCAGCGGGATTTGCCCTCATTCGAGCGGGCTGTGCCTGCCTTCGAACACTTTTATTCAATATATATATATATAAGTACTTAAAATGACTGTAAAAAATATTAATTAATATTCCTATTTTTATTTCGTAAAAAAATATAAATTTTCACATAAAAAATCAATTTCTCTCTCCATCTTTCTCTTCTCTCCCCCTATCTCTAAATGTAGGGTTGGAAGGACTATAAATATTCTCTCTCCTTCTCTCCCTCTCTATCTTCTCTTCTTCTTTCTCTGTTTCATTGGATGGCTAAAATCACAAGTTTGACACAACTTAGATAACTAAAATTAATTCTACAACATCAAACTTTTTCTTTAATGTAGTTAAAGATATATAAATACAAATAATATTTTACAACAATAGATTTGATCATTTGTTTTTTTTTATTTCTAAATTTTCATATTTAAAATATTATTGACATTTCCTTGTTAACTAAGTGTGCATTAATTTGATTTTTTTTGAGATATGATGACTTCATCTAGTTACTCGTGTGAATATTAAAATCATACAACAAAATTTCAAAAAAAAATTTACTTAGTGTTCGAGTTGAGTCTAAATCCTAATTCCGTTACTGCGTATAACACTTGGGGATTTGTGAGCGGCGTGAATCTCATCGCGCCGAAGCAATGCCATGACCAAAACTTTGTCGTGCAGCGCACTGGAGGCCCTATCACATTTGGAATATTATCATTGTTTACAGTGATATTTTACTATTTACTATTACAATTTTTTTTTAATATTGTTTGGTATTAAAATTGAAGAAAAATGAGATTTTTAACTTAATACTCTTTTAACTCTTACCAATAAATTTAGCCTTCAAAAGTTATGGATTGGGAGGCCTGTCTGTGCAGGGCCTAAGAAATGCTCGGGTAGGAATGGGCCCGAGCAGGCTTGATCCAGGCCCATAATAGGCCTCGGGTGACTAAGCTTGGATTAGAGTCGTGAATCCAACGACTATGAATCTAAGAAACATAGCAATCAACGCCACTTGCAAGCCGCTGCAGGCCTATCACCTACAAGCCTGCATCACTAAATTTTAAAATTAAAAATATTAATATTTTGTTTTTAATTAAATAAAAATGAATATAAAATATTATACTCTGCACTTAGGGGAAACGACCGCATGAACCGGGCCTAATTAAGATCTGACTCATGCGGTCATAACCACTTAGGGCTTCGTTTGGGGAGATTTATTTTCACCGGTCAAGCGGTTACGATCGCATGAACCGGACCTTAATTGGTCTAGTTCATGCGATTGTAACAGTTTGACTGGTGAAAATATGTCTCCCCAAAGGGAGCATTAATAAGGGAGGCCTAAAGTAAATTCAATAACGACTTGTAACATGATTTCTAGATGTTATACTTCTTTTTTGTATATATATTCATAAGTTTACTATGGATTTGTAATATTACAAGATAACATTCATTTTGAAATTTCCTTTCGAGTAATTATATGTCTAGGGTGTTTTATAAAACAATTTTCAGGATCCGACGAACTCCCACGATCGCAAAAGGTGATAAAACGATATTATGACGACTAGGGTGTTCTATAAAAACATTTGTTGTAATTGTACTCTTTAAATGTTAGAATTGTTGGAATATTTTAAAATTGTATGAATGATTCATAGTCTATCATCAGAAGAGTTTCAAAGAGTAGAAAAATTGAGTATGATCCTTTTGTAAAAATGTCAAGATTCTCCCTAAATTTAAAGGGAAGCGGGATGAAGGCCTAAAAAGGGAAGATCGCTCCTCATTTTCATCATCCAGATTTTAAAATCAAATTTGTGAGAGTTTTTTGTCATGATGGGAAATTGTTTCTCTTAAGTGTGAAAAGTGATCGTCCGATATTTGATTCAATGTATGAAAATGTGACCTAATTTTTGGTCATGTTTCTCAAGCTCATGTGTTTCTTGTCTTGATGATGCAAATCAATCTTCACCGATCTATTGTCTCCTACCAAACCATTATCCCCACCCACCGCATTTATATGGAGGTTCAGGATTTGGCTATATATAGTCATGATGGAGAATGGTGAGAGAACCTATTTCTCTTTAACAAAATCGTTGAAATATTTCTCTTGGGAGACCTTTGTGGCACTTAGTTTTAGTTTGATAGAGTTTTCGAACGTTTTTTTGCGAAGTTGACAAGGAATACTTCTCATATACGAATTGGATCTAGAGCAAATTTGGGCAAATGTTCAAAGTAGCATATTGGAGAAGATTTGTGTAATCCATCTCGTCTGCTATCATTGATAGCTTGCAATTTTTTGCTATTGTTTATTGTGTAATATTGTGTGATGCGAAGTTAGTGAAAATCATGTATGAATCGAGTAGGGATAATTTTGCATTTGCCTATTTATTTTTTATACATATTTAGGGATAGCTGTCTGTGTTGGACTTCGATCGTCTCGTGATTTTCACTCTATTGGATTTTCACATTAAGTATGTGTGTCACTTTTATTATTGTGTTGTGTTTTAGGTTATGTATCAACATATCACCAAGTAGCTATGCAAGTACTTTCTCGAATTAATTTACAGGTGCTCTGGTCGGAATTGCAAGCTCTTTGGCTCAATAAGTGCTATCAGAGCTAATAGTGAAATTAAATGGCACAAATTACCATCAGTGGCACCTACTGACAGAGTATATAATTTATGTGAATGATTGACATGCTCTCATCTTTGAGAAGATGCATAAAGACTCAAAAAGTGGAAGATGGAGCACTAGAAGATATGTGGATTCATCAGACGGTTCGTAGAGCCAAACGTATACAACTATGTTGAGAGTATTGATGATGTGAAGATTCTTTGGAAGACCTTCTAGACGATGTATGCTAAGAGCACTGACATTAATAGATTATATATATTCAAGAAGCTGGGGGAGTTTAGATATGGAGAGGGATCCCCAATTCTGGATCATTTGAATGAGTTCTAGGGTATCATTTATCAACTACCTGCTATGGAGATGATCTTTGAGGATGAGGTCAACACATTATGTTTATTGAAACTTTTTCGTACTCTTGTGAGATTGTTAGAGTTTCTCAAATCAACTCTTCTCCCGAGGCATTATTATGATGAAGATTGTCAAGAGTGACATCATGAATGGGGACGTGAGAAGGAAGTTCAAGAGATATCGTGCACTTACTCATGGATTGTCATTCTCTATACTAAGCTCATGAGAAAAGTAAGAACAAAAGCAGAGGAAGGAAGAGTGAGACAAGCCAGAGTAGAAGAAGTCTAAGTCATACAACCAGAAGGTGAAATGTCATTACTGTCATAAGAAGCGTGACATACAAAAGTTATATTATTCTAATAAGAATGACAAGAAGAAATAAATGGTTATTGACGATTTGAAGGAGTCTCTAATTGTAACTATTATACTTGTCGATGATAACCATGTCATCATTGTTGGAAATAACATCACAACGCACTTTCCTGTGATAATCGAAGTTGGATTGTTGATTCTAGTACTTCTGCACATGTCTCCCACAACATAGAGTTATTTGTCACATACACTGTGTAACACCCCCATCCGTCGCATGACATATAACAGAAGGTCCAGCTGGAACCCGACGTCATATACCACAGACAGTCGGAAGGGTTACTAAGTGAATAAATCAAACCATCCAATTATGACTACTCGTCCTACACAAAGCATTCTAGCGGAAGATTTAAAAATTGAAAGAACCCAAAGTTAAATTCATCAATATGAATGTCCACAGCTACAAAACAGGAATGAAACCCCAAATACACAGAAACGGGTACATGACCTTATGGCCTTACAAATATTCACTTAATAAAGAGTGTTTTACATACATCGGCTCGCGGGCCGGCCACACATGATAAACATAAAAACAACTATTCTACGGCCTTCTAGGGCCAGCACAGCAACATGGGCTCCAGCCCGCTATTTGGCGCTCGGCTCCGCAGCACCTGCAAGCACATACCACCGCACGGTGGCAAATAAAGCAACAGTCAGCTAAAAGCCGACCAAATTATAACGACTCCGCCCCTTACTCGGGACGGCGGTGCTCTTTCCCTGCATAACATTAGCCCAATAATAATATATATAGCGCAATTATAATTCGTCACAGGTGTAGGCTCGCACGGCCAAACACCCCGTGCACTCAGGGCACATTCATGGTGAACCCTGACCCATCAGTGCATTCACCACCACCCCCAGGATGGCAACAACATGTGAGCATTTAGCCTTTCTGACCACCGTCTAAGGCTCCGACTATGCCAACGGCCAGTCCCCGTCTTCGGGTCTCTCGCACCGAACCACATAGCCTAGGTCCGATTACACTTGCCCGTTGCTCACGCCGCATGTCCAATTTAAGTCCTTTGCGCGGGCCAAGCTTCTCTCGGATCCCAAATTTTTCCAAAACAATCTCATAACTTAGTTATGATCAAGGCCGGTCCCCAGACCGCCAAGTTAGCAGAACACGTTTCCGCTCAATTTTCCGGGTGCGCCTTGAAGCTAACCTCCAAGGATCCCTGCTGCAATCTACCGTGTAGAAACCCGAAAAATCCAAAGCACGGAGTCTTCTCCGGCAAAACCACATCAAATGCAACATCACCGATCCAGACAAAACACGTCCGGGTAGGCTTCACACACAATGCCTATGCCCGTACTTACGATTCCGGGCTCTATATGCAACACAAGGGGGACTATTCACATCAAACCCAACGGAACACTACGCACTTGCCGCACACTCGCGGGAGCGGGGTTCCCTATGCAAAAGAAAGAGCTTCAAACGCTCAAGTTGAGAATCGTTACCCTTGTAGTCCGTTTTGGCGCCATGGAAAAACTACGCGGTTAGAACTCTTCGCAATGACCTTCCCTCCACGGATCCATTCTCCGATTTCGAAACGGTGCTCCGATGCTCCGCCGGCGGCCGGAAACCTCCTTCTTCTTCCTCTTCTCTCTCACTTTGGAAGGGGAGAACTTTGGAGAGAAAATGAGGAAATAACCCCTATTCCCGGCCTTAACAGAGCAGAGTCTCACCTGGGCCGTCAGATCTAAATTAAAGGAAACGAACGGCTCAGATCTGCACAAAATTCCCCAGACCTGGGCCGCACACGGCTTGGTACACGACCGTGTCCAAGGCCGTGTGCCTCAATCCAGGCACGATCGTCGAACTGAGAAACGCACACGGGCCAAGACACGCCCGTGTCTGTCCTGACACGCCCGTGTCGGGTTCCTCGACACGCCCGTGTTCGTGGGCGTGTCACGCATAACCGCCACAGCAACGGACACGACCCATCAGGACACGGGTAGGGACACGGGTTGGCACACGCCCGTGTCGGATGACACGCCCGTGTCATCCGGCCGTGTTTCTGGCTGTGTCCTTCTCAAGTTGAAAACGGCCAAAATCACCAGCCAGACACGGCCTTGGACACGCCCGTGTCCTAGGCCGTGTACCCCTACAGGCACCAAAAACATTACTTTCGCGACCGACTCGCACACCACTTTCGGGGCGTTACACACTGCTCATGACAGTGGAGTGCTTAAGATGGGTAATTGTAATACGTGTAAAGTTATCGAGAGAGTAGACATGCACCTGAAGAGGAGTACATGAGGTCTTCTAATTTTGTGAGATGTGTGGCGTGTACCTGACATCAACTTCAACCTAATTTTAGTTTTTTTAATTCCAACCTAATTTTAGTTGGGAAGCTAAGTGATGATGGACGCTTTAGGTTCTTTGGTGGAGAGTTTTGGAATTTGATAAAGGGGTCTCTAGTAATAGTTATACGTCATAGAAATACTAATTTATATTGCATTGAGGGGAGGCCTAAAGCTACTCCAGCCAACACTATCAAAGCTGGAGTATACATATTCCTATGAAAAATATGAGACTATTTCACATTATCTAGAATGGCATGTGATGTCTCCATCAGAAGAAGATGATCACTAATTTATTATTTATTTGTAAATAAGTTAGAGAGATACATCCACATTATGACTGAGAAGCAGAATAAAGTATCATTCCAGATTCACACATCCGCCAAGAGATCAGATTCATTGGAGTTCATACATACTAATGTATATGTATCACTGAAGGTTCATATGAGAGAATAAGTGTCTTACTTTGTGACCTTCATTTATGCGTGTTCAAAAAAACTTTGAGTCTATACTATGAAAATCAAGGATGTGATCCTTAATACTTTTCATAGATTTCATTCTAAGGTCGAGAGGAGGTCTGGGAAGCTGAAGTGTGTCAGTTTTGACAATAAGGAGAAGTATATTGGACATTTTGATCGGTACTGTAGAGAGCATAAGATCAGACATGAAATACTTCGGCCAAAATGTCATGGTTAAATGACATAACTGAGAGGATGAATATGATCTTGATGGAGAGGGTGAGGTGTATGTTGTCTAAATCAAAGCTACTTGACATATTTGAGGGTGAGGCTTTGTACATAGTTGTACACACCATCAACCTTCCCCTAGTTCTACATTATATGAGGATGTTTCTGATAGAGTCTGGTATGGTAAGCCCTTTTTGTAGTCACTTGAGGGTCTTTGGATGCAAAGTCGTTATGCACATCTATCGGGATGAAAGATCAAAATTACATTCTAAAACCTAATAGTGCATCTTTTTGGGACATGGATGATGTGGGGAGTTTGGCTTTAAAATCTTTGACCCAATTAAGAAGAAGCTTTTACCAAGTTATGACGATGTATTGTGTGTAGATCAAACAATATTTGATTCCAATAAGACTAATGTGGCTAACTCTTGTGCCGATTTAGAGTCTCTTATGGTTAAAGGTGATGATAATGAGGAGTCTGTAGAGCTAGAGCCAATACGGAATGCTGAAACACTTTTAAATCATAAGGACACTATTAATAGTGAGCCTGGAATTGCAGAAGATAATATACATACGCGAGCTGCTGAGCTCGCTCAACGAAGGTCTGATATAGTAAGGCACCCCTCACTAAGATACTCAACTATTGAATATATTTTATTTACTAATGTCAGGAGCCAGAGAGTTATGATGAGGCAGTGGAGAGCTTAGATAATGTTGAGATTAAATTATCTAGCAGGTCACGTGTATGCGGGACCGTGTTTGGCTTCGCCCATCACGTTCCAGGTCTGGGTGTTGACCCCGGTGGGACCCTCTGGCGGAATATCCCTGCAGGCCTGTGGTTGGAGTTAATCTCACACCGCCTACAGCTTTCTCCCCTTCGTGTTCATGTACCCTGCCACCCTTCATCTCAATACCTGGGTTTTGAGATGAGCTGTTGGGTTGGCGGATTCTTTCATGGTATCAGAGGAGGTTGTCCTGCTACGGGGGTATGTTGAGATTAAATTATCCAGTAGGTCATGTGTATGTGGGACCATGTTTGGCTTCCCCACCGCATTCTAGGTATGATTGTTGACCCCGGTGGGACCCTCTGGCGGAATATCCCCGCGGGCCTGTCGTTGGGGTTAATCCCACACCGCCTGCAGCTTTCTCCCCTCTGTGATCATGTACCCCACCAACCTTCATCTCAATACCTCGGTTTTGAGATGAACTATTGGGTTGGCGGGTTCTTTCATGGTATCAGAGGAGGTTGTCCTACTGCAGGGGTGTGTTGAGATTAAATTATCGAGCAGGTCATGTGTATGTGGGACTGTGTTTGGCTTCCCCACCGCGTTTCAGGTCTGGGTGTTGACTCTGGTGGGACCCTCTGGCAGAATATCCCTGTGGGCCTGTGGTTGGGGTTAATCCCACACCGCCTACAGCTTTCTCCCCTCTGTGTTCATGTACCCCGCCACCCTTCATCTCAATACCTGGGTTTTGAAAAGAACTTTTGGGTTGACGGGTTCTTTCAGAGAAGAAGTGGTGGATGACTGTTATGTAGGAAAAGATGTAGTCCTTGCAGGAGAACAATACATATGAGCTAGTTAGATTGTATAAAGGCAAGAAGATTTTGAAGAATTGGTGGATCTTTAGAGTGAAGCAAGGTGATCCAGTGACACAAACTAGAAACAAATTCAAATTAGTTGTGAAGGCTTTAGTCAAAAACATAAAGTTGATTTTAATGAGATTTTTTCTTTAGTTGTGAAGATATCGTCTATTCGAATTGTTCCTAGTCTTACTACAAAGCTAGACCTGAAAGTTGAACAAATTGATGTAAGACCTCCTTTATGCATGTCAATATTGATGAAGAATTATTATATATGGCGTAACCTGAGGGGTTCATGGTCAAGGAGAAGGAGAGTTTGGTATGACCCATGAAGAACTTATATGAACTGAAGCAGGCTCAGCGATAATGACAAAAAATTTTGATGCTTTTATGGGGAAGATCAACTTCAGGAGGACCACCCTTGATCAATGGTGTTTGTGAAGCTGTATGCTAAAGAAGGTTTTATCATTTTGCTATCGTTTGTAGACAATGTGTTGATAGTCGATAGGAGCACTGTACCTATTGTTGAGCTGAAACAGCAATTGAGCTCCACATTTGCGATGAAGAATTTAGGAGCAATGAAGACCATTTCTAGAGATGTATATGCAAAAATTACAAATGCTCCAAATTACTTTGATTATCACGTAAGAGATATATTAAGAAGGTATAATGGTGATTTTGTGTGGATCAAGCAAATAGGGTGAGCACGTCGCTTGAGACTCACTTATGAATTACCGCTGACCAATGCCCGAGTACACCCAAAGAGAGAGTGGAGATGCAGAAGGTTTTATATGCTAATGCAGTTGACAATCTTATGTATGTTATAGTTTGCACTCGTCCTGATATAACACATATCGTTGGCCTTGTTGTGAATATTGCCCTCAATGTTCCCTAGATTTGAAGAGACATCACAATCAGTACTAAGGGCATAGTTGTATTTGATATTGTTCAAGCTCATCATGTGCAGGATATTCCATGAAACAAGTTTAGACGGGTTGTCTAAGTGATTGTGACGGGTGGTCACAAGGTAGAGAAGTGGAGAGACATAAATTTATTTAAGTCCACAGGCGTTGAGTGAAGTCAGGTCGCCCAACGCCAGAAGTCAAAGAAGGATACTGGAAAGGCTGAAAATCGCTTAAGTCCATAGGCGTTGAGTGAAGCTAGTTCACTCAACGTTAGATGGCAAAAAGAGCTTAGTAAGGTGTGGACAGTCAAAGCCTAGTAGTCTGCAAAGCAATTCTGTGGCTAAGTCCACAAGCGTTGAATGAAGGCAGTTCATTCAGCGCCATATATCAAGAAGCGTCGAGTAAAGCTGAGTCTATCAAAGCCTCAGTATTAGCAAGTTGAAAATTGACTAAGTCGACAAGCGTTGAGTGAAGTCAGTTCACTCAATGTCATATACCAAGCAGCGTTGAGACAAGCTCAAGTAGTTGAAGATTATGTCAAGAAATCTGGCTAAGTCAAGAATCGTTGAGTGAGGACAACTAACTCAACACCGAAGCAGAAAGGCGTCGATAGAGGAACAATCAGTCAAAGCCTAAGGAAAGAGATAGACAGAAAAATTTGTCTAAGTCCAGAAGCATTGAGTGAGGTCAGCTCACTCAATGCACTCAACGCCTCAGCAAGCTGGCAAACCAGAGAAGTGGCTAAGGACAAAAGCGTTGAGTGATGAAGGCTCACTCAACTCTCTCAACGCCTAGCAGACAAATAAAGTTGCAGCCAAGTCCAGAGGCGTTGAGTGAAGCCAGTTCACTCAACACACTCAACGCCTGATGGTGCAGAGAATTTGACTAAGTCCAAATTCATTGAGTGAAGACCATTCACTCAACACACTCAATGCCTGGATTGAATCTGAAGATTTGGCTAAGTCCACAGATGTTGACGTCTGCCAAAGTCAACAAAAGTCAACAGAGTTTAAATTAGTTGCGGGAAAGCTATAGAACAAGACAAATAGCATCGGAGGACTACCGTGCGTCTTCTTCCGTTAAAGCAAGGTGTAGCTGACAACCACAGGTGGTCCTCACTACTTCTTGGAGCCGTTAATCGGAGGAAGATAAAAGGGACGAGATGGACTGAAAGAACTTTAACTTTTACGGTTTTCTCATTTCGAAAAGTTATGGCTGAACTTCTTCTTCCTCGCCATTGTTACAAGCTTGAAGCTTGAAGTTAAATCAGCTGATCTAAAAGTTCTTTCAAGTTGCTGTAGCTAATTTCTTCTGCCACAGCAAGTTCAGATAAGGCTCTGATCAAGAAGGAGCAGAGCTTTCAGGTTTCTGCAAGTCCAGGTTAACTTTTTGAAGAACATAAGAACTGTCAAATCTTCAGACTTCTTTAGCAAGTTCAGAAACAAGTTTCTGAGTTTCTTCAGCATAGGTAGCTTCTTACTGAAAATATTTTTTTTGGTTCTGTGAAGAAAGTTAGGGCTATTAACTCAGTCCAGGAAGACAGACACGGAGAAATAATCTCGGGTATCTAATCAACAACGACAAACTCTTTTTTTTGTAGGATGTTAACAGATCTAAGTGTAAGCCTTGTTTATAAAGGCTGAGGTAGGATCCAAGTGTAGATCTGAGTGTAGGGCCTGTGTGCTTGAGGTATGGCCTTTGTGCTTGAGGTAGGAGAGTGTTATTCTCTGAGTTGTAGGGCTAACCTTCATAGCCTGAGTTGTAGGACTATTGATTTAGTTTGAGGTAGGTGATATGCTGATCACTGAGTTGTACGAGCAGTTTGCTCTAAGGTAGGGTCTTGTGCCTGAGTTATAAGTCTTGGAGGAGGCTGAGAGATACTGCGGGATCTGTGTTGTAAGCTCTAAGGAGCAGAGTTTTTGGAGAAGAGTCTTGTCTAACACACAGTTAGAAAGGCAGGAGGGAAAATGAACGTACTCATAATCTGGGGAATCACTATAAAACTACTGTGTTTTTGTATTGTGCCTTGAAAGCTAAAAGTAACTAACTCACACAAAAGAAACTAACTCACAACATACTAAGGGGATGGAAAATTCAAAAGACTTATACAAACCTATTCACCCCCCCCCCCCCTCTAGGTATTTAGTTACCTTGGAATTAAAGACTTTCATGTCATGTTAGTAGGTTTCTCTCAAATGTTGGGAGAAAACGTTGGAGCGATGTAAAGTGGATTCTGAGGTACCTACATGGAACGTCAAATTTGACGTTGAGGTTTTGAGGTAGCGAGTCAAAGATGTTAGGCTACATCGATACTGATATGAATAGAGATTTGAACTCCAGAAGATCAACCTCTGGATAAGGGGGAGTCATTTTATGGCATTCAAGACTGCAAAAGTGTGTTGCACAATCGACTGCGGAGACAGTTTATTACGGGCACCAAGGTAGGAAAAAAACTTCTTTTGATGAAGCGATTCATCAATGGCACCTTGACTTCACTAGGGAAAGATATATGTTATTACACAACAGTCAGATCGCGACTCATTTGGGGAAAAACTCAACCTTCCACTCAAGGTCCAAGCACATTAGATACACAATACTTTTAAGCAGGAGTTGGACTTGTAAAAGGCACTCATAGATGACAATGTAGCGAATATGATGAAGAAAACTATGTCAACGGAGAAGTTCGAGCACTACATAAGAATCCACGACATAGAGGTTCCCTCCACATAAATGTAAAGGTAGAAGAATAAATTGTTGGGTACAGTTCTCATCCTTTGTGGAGAAAGCTATTGGGTTCGAGTCTCATTAACTTTAATATGCCGGCGTTGGATCTACTGACCAAATGTGAAGACATGTTTGATGAAGGACTTACCGCAAGCGGAACTGAAGATTTGAAAGAAGATTGTCGAAAAGACATTCATTTTCTTAGTCGAAAATGGAGAGATTTGATACATTATTTATCTCCTAAATATGAAAATAGACCGGCCGATATTTGATCATAAGTATGAAAAGAGACTGGACACATTTTTGACTCCTACCAAACCACCTACCGAATTTAGGAAGCTTCAAGGATTTAGTTCAATAAATAACGAAGATAGAGGATGGTGAGAGAATCAATTTTTCTCGAAACATAAACATTATTAGAATATTTCTCTTGGGAGGCAATTGTGACAATTAGTAGTAGTTTAGGAGAACTTTCAGGTGTCATCCTTCGACATTGACGAGTAATATTTTGCATACACGAAAAAAATCTTGAGTAGATTTGGACAAGTATTTGAAGAGACATCTTAAATAGGATTTGTGTAATTCATCTCGTCTGTCACTGTCACTAACTTGCAATTTTTGTTACTTTTATTATGTAATATTGAGATGAATGAAATTGCTGAAGATCACATGTAAATCAAGAATGAGAAACATTATATCTGCCTATTTGTTTTTATGCAACTTCAGTGCTGATTTTTTGAGTTGGACTCCGATTGTCTCATGCTTTTTACCACATTGAGTTTTCACGTTCAATTTGTGTCATTTTTATTGTTGTTATTATTGTGCTCTGTTTTTTATTGTATATCAGCATACCGTCCAGCGGTCATATATGTACTTACTCAAATTAATTTATAAGCGCTGTGATCAGACATACACGCTCTCTAGCCCAGCATGTCAGTGTGTCAGAGTGTTTGTGTATATTTCTCATGTGTATGTCTTGATAACTATACTTTGTAACTGAATGGAAAAGGTGTAAAAAAAAAAATCTAAGTGCATATATATCCCATTGGGAGTACAAAACTATATTTTGTCAACAAAAGAGCCTTTATATCCCTTGGCGAGCACAACTTGCTCGGCGGCTCGCTAGTGGTATGCCTCCGCCCAAACCCTAAGGGTCCGTTCGGTTCACGGGTTTTGACTCCAGGTTTTTGGTTTTCTGAATAAGTAAATCAATTCAGGCGTTTGGTTCACCGGAAATGCTCATGGAAATGATTTTGCTTAAAATCAAGGGTTTTCATTTTAGCCTAGCCCCAAAAAAAAACTTTTCCTCCAGATTTTCCTGGTTTTGGACGGGGCACGCTCGTCCCGCAAAAGTCGGGAGATCCTCCTTCCTCCCTCGCCGTCGAGCTTTGCCGCCGGAGATGTCATCGCCGTCGGAGATTTCATCTAATCTCTCCTATCTCAGCCCTCTCTAAACCCTAATCACCGCCGGAGATTTCATCGTTGCGGAGTACACGGGAACGTCGACCAGATTCGGAAGTGAACCAAATTCGAAAGGTGCAGAGATTGTCGGATGAGGTGGTGGAGCAAGTAAAGGCGGTGGGGTATGCTCCTGATACCAATCAGGTGCATCACCTGGATCTTCCTAATCGCCTCCGGCGATTGCATTCGCGATCCTAAGCACGATGCCGAGGAAGAGCCGGCGGTGAGTTCTCGCGACCCCGCATTCGCACTGTTCTCTTCCTCTACTCTTCAAATCTTCCTATTTCTTCTCCACTTATTCCTTCTCCATTCGCACAATTCTCTTCCTCTACTCATTCGCCCAGTTCTGTTCTTACTCATCTCAAGTTTGTTTCAGATCTGCTGACTTTTTTCTCTCATTCTCAATTTTTTGTTTATTTCAGCAAATCTTTCTCATCTTCATCCTAAGGTATAATATTTTTTGTTTATCATCTGGTTCCTGTGGGAATGAAAATCCAAAATAATCTTCTCTATATTTTTCTTGTGTTGTATCTGCGTTCCATGAGTTTGCAAATATTTTGCATACAAATTTAATACATATATCATGATTATGATTATGATGTTGATAGTTATTTTTCTTTATCAAAAAAATTATATTGTTGAAAATTAAATGCAAGTTTGATTGTATTCCATATTTTCACATTTTAAATAGAATTTTTAATTCTCTGTAATTTTTATGGATGAATTCCATACTGTATCCGAATAATAGAATTGTCCAATTTCAATTCCTGCAACTCAAAACTTTGCTGCAGCCGAACAACATAATTGGAATTCAGAAAAACCAAAACCTGCTTGTTTTTGGTTTTACTGAATTCCAATTCTTCAAAACCAAAACCTGCGATCCGAACGGACCCTAAGGGGATTCACTTCGGAATGTCTTGGACCCTGAACCGAAGGGCCTACTTCTGCTCTTATTAGGGCGGCGAGCGTGGCGAGAACGGTGGGAGGTGGGAAAAACTCTATTCTCAACGCCACCACCCGTTTAAGGTGTTTTGATGAGTAGCTTTTTAAAAAAAGATATTTTTGGGGTTTTTTGAGCAGTTGGTCCAACATAGCTTAAAAAACACTTTCTCTGCTTTCAACTTTTTCCTCTTTTATCTGAGGGTTACGAAAGTCACTCCCCGATCACTCACGGTCTCTTTCTTCTTTCTTACCGCAACAAATGTTTTCTTTTCTCATTCACAATTTTTCACTGTTCACTATCTTTGCTTCTTGCCGTCAATCTTTTGTAGGTTGCTTATTTAGAAATTATATAATCTTTTTGTATCTATGTGATAACTGATTAGTATAAAAAAACATTTTATTTAAAAATGTGAACACATTTTTGGTTTCTCACCACTGACTTTTCCCCCGCCGCCACAAACAAAGATGATGGGGTTCCCTCCTAGTTATTTCTAAATCAAACATTTTATTTAAAAATGTGAACACATTTTTGGTTTCTCACCACTGCTTTTTTCCCCGCCGCCACAAACAAAGATGATGGGGTTCCCTCCTAGTTATTTCTAAATCAAACCGGGAAGGTTTCAACCAAGGACACAGAGCCAAACCAATCCGGCCGAACGAGTCGCATGCATCAAGTCGCGCTCGCATCAAAGGACCGAAATCACCCAGATGAGGAACGACGCCAAGCACATACATGCAAGCGCAATCGACCCAAGTGTACATGCGCGCAGTGCGCAAGCGCACGCGCGCACTCCCCATGCACGCTCGTGCTACTGACCGCCTCCGCCATCTCCGGCCGCCGCCAACTTCCTCCATTGCCAGACACCTTGCTCGGGCTGCCCTGGGGCACTTCCGTCATTTCATGAAAATTAGCGATCAAGGTTGCCAAAATGAAGTAACGTTATTTCGCCACCTTAAAATCCGCACGGACGCAATTACTAGCATATTCCTCCATAAAACTATAAATAGGCACTCGTGCACTCATTTGAAGACAAGCGACTCCAAATGATAGAGAAAGCTCTGAGATTTTTGAGTGAGGACGTGAGACTCAGATCATTCCTCCGCTTGTAATTCGCTCTGCTCCCTCTCTAGCTCTAGGTCGATTAGAGCTCAACGATCAATGCTTAGCGCTCATGTGAATGCACCCGTGGGCGCAAGAGAAGATGTCAGAGAAATACTTTCTTGGACGCTCTCCCCCCAGCTTTGTGCTCTCCAAAGCTTCAAGGACTTGGTCATTTTCTCCAAAGATACGCTCTCATTCAAGCCCCGAGGACTTAACCAATTTTCCCCTCTAGGAGAAGAAATAGAGGAGCACTCCGGTGGACACTCCGTCAAAGCTTTGAGGTCTTAGATTATTTTTCTGCTCTTCATGTACTTAAAGCATGTAAGTGGTCTGTCAACTTCCGAGAAGACATTCAGTACTTGTAATCTCATAACTATATAGTGAATTTTGGTCAGACACAGATCCGAGCACGTGATTTTCCATCTTTTCGGGTTTTCAATAGAAAAAAGTCTCTTGTCATTGCTGTTGTTTTTCATTGACTGTTTGCGCGTCATGTCCAATTTCGAGCTAAGGCGGTACAATTCTATGGACTTGAGGAAAATCGGGTAACCCGCAATAAGAGCATTCATCTTCATTTACCTTTCTCATGACTCTTCATCTGGTTCCTCTCCCTTGGACCCGTCTTTCACTGCTACTACTGGATGAGATCCTCACTTCTAGGGTGTAAGTTGAAACCAAATGAACCACCTAACTGAACCAAACTAAACCGCATAGGTTGGTCCATTTTTTTGTTGCGGTTTGATCACCGTGTGGTTCGGTTCTGTTCACAATTTTGAATGTCAAACTCAGTTGAACTGTATGAACACTTACATTAACCATTTAGTATCATAATGTGTTTGATTTATTTGTGTCATGGTTGACATAGCATCAATTTAATAAAAATTTAATTTGTGTTACATTAAATTATTAATTAAAGTCACATATTGCTTCTCTCCTAGTCGCGATGATAAACATCATGTATGCAAATATGTGACTATATATGTTTTTAAAAAATTTCTCTAAGAATATCTATACATATTTCTTTTTTTAAGACCACCAAAATCAATCACCTCATTCGGTTCAGTTCTAATAATTTGTGCGCTGACCAACAGCGGAAAATGTTAACCTCTTCGCGCGCTTACAAGGAGTGCAGGAATGGATACATAAGCATCCAAATTTAAGATGCACAAGCATGCCATTATAACCTTATAATATATGATTTTTAGTGCCACTACATATCAAAATTGCAACGCAATGACATAAAACAACTGTATTGATACTGATTACAATCAAATCCCAAAAAACTTTACTCTCTGATCAAACTCGACTACTACAGTCGCTCACCACATTTAGCATCACAGCGGTAGCCACGTTTTCAGATACTTAGAGAGGTTGAAATTCATTCATATAGAACACGAGTGATAGGCACGGGGCTCTACTTCTACGGCCAATCGCAATAGTATCTCAATCATGACAATGCATGTGGCGGGCCCTAGTGCCTCGCACGACGGTACTTCAGTCATGCATTGCCCTAATGTGAGCCTGGCGCTCCCGCCGCTCACAAACCCTCGAACGTCATACTCCGCCGATCGCTCATTTTTTTCTTATGGATGAGAGTTTGTGAGCGATAGTGAGAACACATTTTTTATTGTAGGTAAGAGATTTTGCATATATGAAAACATATTTTAAAATTTTAAAAATAAATAAATAGTGAGATTGAAATTTTGTAATAAAAATGGGTAAAATTGAAAAGTGCATGTTTAACCAAAATATATTTTTCCTTTTAAATATTTTTGACGTGAGAAACACATTTCTTTTAGGATCCACTTGGCATAGAGGCAGTGGTGAACACTTTGGTTACAAACAATCGACTGTTTGAAGCCGCATTTTTATTCCGACGACGACTTTGGAGAAAAAACACCACCGCATCATGAATGGGTTTGACATAACAATGGTTATGACTGCCACTTAGAAACAAAAAATAGACCTAAAATGAATGGAATTCCTCGTCTGAGATCATGCATTCACGACAATTCATAACCGCCACACTCACGATCACCATCACCAGACAGACCCTGAATCCAAACAAACTTTCAGCGTTGAGCACGGTCAAAGATTTCGAATTTATTAAAAGGGCTGTTTACTGGGACCTACCCTCTAGTTTACTGGGACCCTGAATTTACAAAAAATACCTATAAGCTTACATTCCACAAGGCGCAGGCACCAAAAATAAGCCCTGGAGAAAATCATCTGGGGGAAAAAATTTTATGCATGCATGTTATAAAAAAGTAAACATACAGGAAAGGCTTTTATGCATGCATGCATGCTAACTCTGAAGGGAGGTTTAGGGCAATTAATAGTTTATTAAAACTAAGTGACAGAAGAAGACTAAAGCTCATCACAATCCTTCTGCATCATAAGAAATTGTTCTAGTTGTAAAAAAACATGCTTTCTATTTATGTTCTAGTTGTTCATCCTTAACAAAATCTCTAATAAAGATGTATCATTTCCAACAACACGTGACATTAGCGATGCTGCAATAATGAGGGTTGAGAAATTTAGGGTCCGTTTAGCGCAGTGTTTTTGCTCAGGTGAGTTTGGACAAACACCACCGTCATAGAATGTATGTTTCACATGACAACTATTACCACCGCCGCCAAGAAAATAAAAATAATCTTGAACATATAAGTGGATGAAGTTCCTTGGATGAGGAGGTCGGGCGTTCACGAACGACAGTTCATAAGCACCGCGTTCAAGACCACTACCGCAGTGCTAAACGGAGCCCGAGAATGCACCACTATTGTATATAAAAAAAATCTGATATCGACTAAAAATGTGTAATATCCGGCACACTGATCGAGATAAAAGGGCGGAAAAATCTATAACTTGCGAGTATTCTAACATTTAATACATCTTATAAAAAAAAGTGCAAATCTTACACTGGTAAAGATCAAGAGTTCTATCAATCAAAGAGTATTTATCATCTTTCTCAAAATATCATCAGATGAAGAAAAAAATACTGTTTTCTAACTAAAGATGATGCTGGCCCCATAAAAATCATATCTATCTATCTACAGATTACAAATTGAAGCCAAGATGGACGGTTGTGATCCCTTTTTGACCGCCTACAAGGCAGTAGCATTCTGCAGTATGAAATTCTGTTCTAGAATGTGTCTGTTGTCCACAAAAAACCAAATGCGCCCTAATTAACATGTGCAAGTTATCATCAGGTGCATCATTTAACCCTATAATATAATTGCTTAATATCAGTAGCTTTGAAGTGAATACAGGATATAGGAAATAGAAAAAAACAATAAAAAATCAGTATAGTTTTTATAGGGATTGTGACAGTACTTCCTCACATCTGCTACCTAGCTATTGAAGATGAACAAGCCTAATCTAGGTTTAAGTGCCATCCTTGTCTGCAATACCCTCTCAAGCTATCCCTTCCATTTAAGTGTCATCCTTGTTTGCGGGCAAGGTTCCACCCACCCCCACTCTAAAATCGCAGGAAATACAAGAAACGCAGAAGTGCCTTTTGGGCCATGGGTGAGGCACGATTTTCCTTCTCACATAAAAGACCGCGGATGAGGCACTTCCCTTTTTTTCCCGTGAAACTCTTCACACTCGCGATTTCCTCCTCTCCCAGACTTCTGTCCAGAGAACTGATCGCAAGAGAACCCCTTGTTCGAAGAACTGATCGTTGGAGATGCTCCTGTGCAGAGACCTGATCGCCGATCTCCTTCTCAGGTTTGTGGACCTGCTTGCTGGAGAAGACCCTGTTCAGAGACCTGATCTAGATTGCAAACCTAATCTGAGCCAAGGTAAGCCACCTTGTGACTGTTATTGTTCTGCTGTCATCCCCCTCACGTCTATTTCTATCTATTAGTCACTTGACCATATCCTTAAACTGCTATGTAACATTCCTTCCCGTTGTTGTGTTTTTCAAGAACTGGGAATGAAACAATTATTGGCAATGGTAGAAACTACGGAGGCCCGTACATCTTTGATTATCAAGCACACCAAGCCCTCTTTAGTACTCATACTTCAGTTAAGAGGAAAGCCGAAAAGTGGCTATTTTTAATGTCTATGTGGATGATATTATTATCACAATAAATAATTTGAAAGAAATCATGTGGCATAAAGCACGCATGTGCCAGGAGTTCGAAGTTAAGAATCTAGAAATATTGAAATACTTTTTAGGAATTAAAGTTCCGCGGTCATACCGCAAAATCTTCATCTCTCAGTGGAAATATGTCTTGAATCTCCTAAAAGAAACACAAATGCTTGGTTGTGCACCGTAAATAACCCCATAAAAGTAAACTGTAAAATCGATGAAAATAAGGATGATGAGAAAGTGAACTCGCCTGCTATCAAAGATCAGTGGGAAGGCGTATCAACCCCACACACTCATCCCGATATCATATATGCAGTTGAGATCCTGAGCATGCACATGAATTCTCCCAAATCGAGACATTAGGAAACATTACATGAAGTCTCCCAGAACCTGGAATCTTATTTCTCCCAGAACTGGAAGCCAAGATGACCGAAAATCCACCACCGGATATTGTTCACTCGTTTGACGGGGAATCTCGTGACTTGGAGAAGAAGTAAAACGTGGTTGTAGAGTCCACTGCAAAAATAGAATACATAGCAATATCGCGGGGGATATGCGGGGGACTACAACTTCAATTTATAATATAGAATCTGAGACTACAAAATGGAAAACTCATACGTCTCAATTACGACAATAAATATGTTATCAACGTTGCTCATAATCTCATTCAACATGACAAAACAAAACATATTGAAATTGACAAAAATTTCATTAAGGATAGCATGGAGAAAGGTAACATCTACACATTGTTTGACCAATCTCAAGATCAACTGGTAGATATCTTTATCAAGAGCCTGAGCTGATACACCTTCACCAATAATATCTCCAAGCTGTGAATGATCAACATATACTCCCATCTTGGGGGGAGATGTGTTACGTATTCTTTTTATAATCGTTCATATTCTTTGTATTGCTTTAGTCCCATACACCTCTAGTGTTGTTCTTCTCAGTGTGTGTGTGTGTATAGATGCGTTTCGTAATATTTATTTTTTAGATTTGATATAATATATTTTCCATTTCTCACCTCATACATCTACACAATTCTAGAAAATTCTACACATACCTAGAATTTTCTAGAATATTCTACAACACACTAGAATATTCTACACAACTCTATAATACTTTGGAAATCTCCATATTATTCCAGAATCTTTAGTTAACTTCAAGATTCTCTCCAGCCGACTTTCTTCATCTTTTGACGCCGAAGAGCATCATGGTGATGTTTCATCGTATGAACCACATTCAACCTATAGTTGTTTTATTCACAAGAAAATCTTGGAATATTAGTCACGGATGAGCCTTAAGTACCAAGTGTATGACATTCTCCCCTACCTAATCATGCGGCGCCCTCTTCACAACCTTGTGATACTAACTTTTGGTGAAGTATACACTAGGAGGCTTCCAAGTGATGAAATGAGATCATGTTGGGGATGGATGACAATGAAAGCGATAGTAGAAGAGGTAGAGGGAGGCGGTCTCAAAGGGATCAAGTCAGGATTAACAATACACTGCTCAGATGATGTCGGACCATGTTTTGGTAGGAAATGTCAGATGAGATCAAATCGGGATTAACAATAGACAAATTCAAAAAAGGTAGAAAAGATGTGAGAGGAGGCTGCTAGTGTTAACGTTTGAAATTGATGATAAGTGAAAGAAAGGCATCACAGATTTGTTGGCTTGGGTGAGAGGGAGGGCGCTATTTTGGTATTCATCAATAGAAGGCCTTTTTTGAGCGCATTCTCCGTTCCCATGATTACCTCATTCAAGATGTTGCTATTCTTCATCCTCCGGAGATGTGAAATTGTTTCCCTCTTGATTCCCATCCTATCTCTCTCTCTTTGAATGTGTCCTACAATGCACCCTAAAGAGGGAAGTCAGCACAAGAAAATCAATGTCATGAAATATTGGTGTAACAAGCTTAACAAATCAACACATTTAACACTTTAATTAACAATTTTCCACCTGCACGCAGCGGCAAGATTGAATCCCACTAATTATTTCAAGTCCTCGTGAAGGACCAGCACATAGACTCATGGGCGGACAACTCCAACTAACACCCCGAGGCAAGGCAAAACATGCAGCTTAAGAACATCACTTCCTACAAGTCCTTTCAACTCTAGGTAGCAATTTTATTGCGAGATGGTGACATGAATGATTGTTTATGGACAAATAAACGATTTGGAAAAAGCACGTGCATAACTCAAACATCTATAACTGGACATGCACTCGCTGATAGGAATTGAGAGTGAAATAAAAAAAATAGTATATTATTAATCCCACACAGGGATAAATAAAGGAGTCTATATACTAGTTTATACGACAATATTCAACACACCCACCTCAATGGATTGAGGTCCTCTCTATTTAGACCAAATGAATAGTATTCATTTGTTGGTCATGATCCTCTCTTTACATATCGATCAACAATCCATTGGATCTCCTGAGAAAGGATCTTGATCATCAAATGAATCTATCCATATAGCCTCAATTGGAGAGGATCCTGGTACCACCTAAACCCCCTTCACTCAAACTCAGATGTACACAATCATGAGTATTACAGAGAACAATGAAAGACAAGAAAAAGAGAAAAAAACATTCCTCTTGGAAATTAGAATGCATTAGGAATAGGATCAATTAATGAGGGTTTCCCGAAAAGATAAGTGCCTCTAAATTTTAATGGCAAGAGCCTTGGTGAAGTATCAATTATATGCATATACAATGAAACATGAGTTGAATATACGTATTTTATTTTTTGTTTGTTATATGTCACGTGATATGTCACGTGTTTGGAGTCTTATATATGTATGCTTGCTTGAGTTAGGGTTAATTGAAAAATCATTTTCTTCCTCGATCTACTTGGTATCAAAGCGTAGGGCTTCCGATCCTGATCTCCCTTCCACTGCGCTTGACCTGCTTCCGCCCGCTCGCTTCGCTTCAGCCGCCCGCTAGATTCTCTTCAGCCGCTGTGCTTGACCCGCCTCCGCCGCATTTGCTTGTGATCTCGATCTCACGTCGCTTCCTCAGCTCCCACAGCCGGTCGTTTCCTCCGCTCCAACCAACTTCCTCCTCCGTCTCTAGTGCCTAGGGCTTTCAGAGGCCTCTCCTCTTACACTGCTTCCTCCAATAGAGTTCACAGCCTTCTGTGACTCTCTCCGCCGGTTTTACGGACGACCCTATGTCTCCAGCCGTATTGTCCTCCATGGGGGCTGTCGGAGATATCGTGGTCACATCCTCTAGTGTCCTCTCCGGCGACGCGATCTAAGAGACACTCGTAGGATGTGGTTTCTTCCGTTTTGAGATCTTCTCGCTAGTTGCTTTCAGACGGTCATTGATGGGTGATCCCTCTGAAATCTCATCTTCTCCCTGCACCGTCCCCTCTGGAGATCCGTCTCAAAGACACGACCAATTTGGCTCCTTAAAGATCACTATTGTTGCATTGGATGACATAAATTATCTCGAATGGTCCAGGGCGGTACAACATGCTATTTGAAGTCACCAGCTATATGGATATATTGATGGAACCACCGTTGAGCCACAACGTACCGATCCTTCATGGAAAAAATGGGATGCTGGCAATTCCTTGGTTGTCTCGTGGTTACTTCACTATATGTCCCCTCAGGTGTATCAACCTACTCTCAGGCAAGCAGTTCGACGCAGATTTATGAGCTCACCCGGCATGTTTGGAGCTGAAGCGGGGCACCATGTCTATCTCTACTTATTACCCGGAGTTCGAACATCTTTATCAGGAATTGGATTACTTCAACACCTTTATTCTTGCATGCACTGCCGATACGCAGGCTCTTCAGAAGGATGAAGACCGTTTTCGTGTTCACGTCTCTCTTATGAGGCTTAATATGAAGTTTGATGTTGTTCGCATACATGTCCTCCACTGCGAGCCTCTTCTCTCTCTTAAAGAAGCCTTCAGCATACTACTCAGTGATGAGAATCGTCGCCGCTCTCTTGGTCCATCTACCGACCACTCTGCCCATGCTGGGATTGATCGTGGCCCTCATCCTTTTTCCTCCCTTGTATGTGGCCACTGTGGAAAGAAATGACATATTAAGGACGTGTGCTTTCGTCTACACTCTCATCTCGCTCCTCCTGGCCGGGGATCTGGTGCTCATGGGAGAGGTTGTCACTGTTGTGGTGGTCGTCAGACTGGTGCCCGCACACAGTATTCTGCTCATTCGGCTGAAGTTTATGAGGACCCCCCCCTCCCCCTCTGGGGGACCTTTCTTCTATGGAGTTAGAGGTCTTCCGTTGTATGCTGCGTTCCCACTCTGACTCTACACCGACTGATTCCACGGCCGTGTTTGCTACTTCAGGTATCTCCAGTGCCCATGTTCTGTCTTCATCCCGTTCCAAGTGGATCATTAACTCGGGTGTGATTAATCACATGACCGGCTCTGCCTCATGTTTTACCTCATACACTCCTCTCTGGTCGTGATAAAGTTATTGTTGTCAATGATTCCCTTTCTTCTATTGTTGGTAAAGGAACCATCGCTTGTTCTCCTGACCTATCACTTTTTTTGTTCTTGCATGTCCTTTTGTTTCTTCGCAATCTTCTCTCCATTAATCACTTAACCGCATCTTTAAACTGCTCCATAACCTTTTTTCCTAATGTTTGTGTATTTCAGGATCTTAATACGAAGCAGATGTTTGGCAGTGGTAGGAACGTTGGTAGATTGTACTTGCTAAACCAGTCGTTATCTCCCAATGCTCTCTCCACCACCCGTGCTCCGACTTTGCATGGCATCCGACGCTGGCATCTGCATCCTGTCCACCATTCTGCTTTATATCTTATCAAATTGTTTTCTGCTTTCAGTTGTTTAATTAAATAGTTTAATTATGACACTCGTGAACTATCAAAACACGATCGTCATAGTCTCAATCATGTTTCTTTACCTAGTCCTTGTCCGTTTGATGTAATTCATTCTGATGTTTGTGATACTTCCCTCGTGTTATCTTTATCTGGCTATAAATGGTTTGTTACTTTTATTGATTGTCATTTTCGTACTACATGGTTGTATTTGTTAAAAAGAAAGAGTGATGTTCTTACTTGCTTTCGTTCCTTTCATCAAATGATTGTGACACAGTTCAATGACACAATTTGTATGTTTTGTAGTGATAATGGTGGAGAGTATGATGACCGGGGAGCGTTTGGTGCCTATCCTGCCAAACATGACATTCTTCACCAAATCACATGTGTCCACACTTCTACTCAAAATGATGTAGCCGAACGAAAAAATAGGCACTTACTGACGCTGCATAAGATGTGCAGAGTGGTCTGTGCTGACTCTAATGCAATTCTAAAGTGTGTGTGCAGAATAGACATAAGCGCCCCTACGCTATATGATGCGTGGAGAATTCAATTTGAATCCGGAAATAAAATTTAGCAAATAAAGTTTTATAAATTTAGCAAAGCAACACAAGGTTCGAAAACATGTTCAAATACACAAGCAGAATCGTGTTCTCTTCGCACAAAGATTTTTTTCAGAAACAATTTACACAAATGAATTTGTAGAAAAATAAAATAATGAAACAATATACTAATATATCAAACTACCCAAACAAATATGAATTGCTTTCACAATATTCAATATAGAAAATAAACACAGTACCAGTGCTCAGTGCTCACATGGCTCGAGGAATCTGGTGATGGCGACAGACGTGGCTCCAAGAGATGAAAGCGGTGGCGGTAATGACAAACAATTTCGGATATAGGAAGAGTTGGGTTGTGAATTGGAGGGGAATCAAAGGGTTGTCGTGACTGGATGGGGCGTATTTATTGTATATGGAAGAAGTTCACAAACAGCACAGGGTGTGTTGTGTGACTTTACAGGTAGAGAATAAAATGAAGTGTTGGCATGGGGTGGTTGAGGAAAATGTCACCTGGAAGGGTTAGGAGTTTAACGGCAAGTGGGAGGTTTCCAACTAACCGGGAAAATGTAAAATTGTGGCAGGGGCGAACTAGGGCTTCAAACGGTAGAGGAGAAGGTCGTTTGCAGTAGTTCTGAGAGGAAGGAGGTGAATAGGGCTCTGTCGTGGATGAAGGAGATGAACATGAGTCTAAGTTATTAAAGGTGCAAGACGCACCGAGATGCGAAGGGGTACTAACAGCCAAGGCGTAAGACGTAAGACGTAAGACGCAAGGCGCGGGCGTGAGGCGAAAAAATTGTAAAAATATAAAATATAGCTTATTTAACACAAAAAAAACACAAAAAATAAATCTACAACCATATCAACACATTAAAATTGCATACATCACAAACAAAAAAATAACTAAAATTAAAAAAATTTGAAAATAACAGGGGCCCCAATTCAGTGAACTATATAGCTTAAGAAAGAGACGACTTGATGTTGTTTTATAATAAAAATCTTAAGAAAGAAAAATTGCACAATTCCTCTTATTCAAATTGGATAATAAATTAGGAAAATTTAAGGATAAATAAAGGGTTATTTAACATAACATGGCTGCATAAATCAATATCAAGAAGTAGAACTTCAACCCATACAGTCTATTCATCTTTTGGTTTTGAAATTTCATGCACGTGCATACATACTAAGAGGTCTAAGTAATTTAAAGCATGAGTAGTCTTGTAGTGACAACAATCCCTTTATTACATTTTTTCCTACACTTGACCTCTAATATGAAGCCATGATTCAAGTGTCTCGGGCAATGAAAATAATTTAAACCAATAAATGTTGTTGATGAAGCAAGGCGCGCCTAGGCGCATTTGAGGAGCATCTGAGGCACACGTCGAGGTGCGCCTGGGGCACATCGCCAGCTACTGCCAAGCAGAGGCTAGGACCAGTGTGCCCGACACCTCAAGCGCCCTTTTCATAACATAAACGGGAGAAGTTGCAATCCTGAAATCGAGCAATTTGGGGTGAGGTCGACGAGAAAGGGTAAGTCGATCCTTTTGTCAAGGATGGAGAAGTTGAAGAGAAATATGCAGCTAGTTAGCTTTTTGTTACTGGGAAGCTTCGATCCCAACCGACGAGGAGGAACGGGGATTGTGCAACCCTGTATTTGTCGAGTGGGCCTAGCTAGCCCAAAGGCAGGGAGCAAGTGCTCGGTCTCATCAGGCCCTCGCTGCTTGTTCAGTATAGTAACAGGCGAGTAGAGGATGCGAGCTGATGTTTCGCTTGTAGGCGAGAGGCAGGGTTGCGAGTGTCCAGCTTCATCGGGTACTCGTCGGCCGGGCGAGTGGCAAAGTGCTCAGTCTTATCGGGCACTCGTCAGCGAGGCGTGTGAGTTGAGGTGCGCCGACTCGCCATTAGTGGATATTCTTTTTCATTTTCCATTTTCCTATAATTCAATTCTGGCCTTCCATTAGCCCCTCCAAACAGCGGAATTCGTTGTTGGTAGACCACTTTGGGCTGCATTTAACAGTAATCAAAAGGCGGGAACTCGCTATTGGCAGACCATCTCCAGAAAACTATAAATAGACCCCCAAAGGCACCTTTGGAGAGGATCTCTTTCCGAGTTCTCTCCCCTGCCTAGCTTTGGTTGGCAGGAGCTTCAGCTCATCATTCATCGTGGTTTTCGGCTGGGTGGTCGGAAGTTCTCTTGTCTCTCCAAAGGTGCCCGGTCCAGCATTGCTTTGGGAGGGGAAGCAATCCAAGATCTTCCGGGTGTGTGGTGGGGCCTCCTAGCAGTGACTCGGGGTTTGTTTGAGGTTGTTTTGGTGGGAAGGTTTCCGAACTCGTAAGTCCACAGCTGAGGCACTAACTTGAGAGAAGTAAAGGGGAGCTACACCACAGGTCTAAACTCTTCGTTGAACCGTGGATTCCGGGTTCAGCAGGGATGAACATGAGTTTTGCGGATTTCTCTTTCAGAAGAAAGGGGATCGTGGATACGACACGGGAACAATATAATAACTGTGAAAGAAATCGGAAATTAAAAAAAGGTAACTGAAATTATTTGAGGCGTCTCATCCCGGGGCTTACAACGTCACACCACGAATGATTGTCGAATCTGAATTCGGTCACAAACTCAACAATGACAATAAATGAAGAATCCATCCCTATTTATAGCAGGAGGGGGTAGTAGGGCACCAGGCATGAACGATTATGATTGGTCGTTACACCCGATGTCCTAAAATACTGAATACATGTCCAAAAAATAAAATAAAATACACAAATAACAAAACGACGATTCAGACGCGCTCGAGGTCTCGGATCTTCAATCCGATCAGCGCTTCCTGCACGAATATACGAATATGGACCCTGCCGACTGGTGACCCATAGTCCAGTGTCGATCTCCATTAGTTACTCTCAGAAAAATACAATAGAAAAAGAATCCCTAAGAATGAGTTAACATGATCACATAAGTTCAAGGGGAAACCAACAACATGAATGGCAGTCGTGAAAAGGGAAAACTATGCTCGAGGAGATTGCTTAAGACCATAAAGGGCCTTGTGAGTTGTGACGATGACAAGCCTATCTATTAAAATGAGCCACCGAAGGAGGGGGTGTCACATAAACATTTTCAAATAGCGCACCATGAAGAAAAGTGTATTCATCTGCCAGGTTTTAAAAACCGGACCGGACCGGCCGGTCCAACCGGTCGGACCGTCGACCGGTTAACTGGGCGATCCGGTCTGTTCTTTTAAACCGCCTCAGCCAAGAACCGGCAAGGAACCGGTTAACCGGACGGTTGGACCGGTTAACCGGAAACCGGGCCGGTTATTTGGCAACGGGGCGGGCCAATCACAAAAAAAACTTGGATTTTTTTCTTATAAAAATGAAAGGGTTTTGCAAGGATTTGAACTCAGGACTTATCCTATTAAAGAAATGATCATGACCACTCCGGCAACTGTCTTTTATTGTTGAAAACAAAACTATTATATATATAACATCTTTTTTATGAAAAATATACTTTATAATATAAATATAAATATATATTATTAAATTAAGTATAAATATATATTGTTATTAATTAATTAAAATTTAGTTATAATATTATTTAAGTTAGATAAAAATATAAATTTTCAAAAAAAAAATTTAATATTATTAGATCTTTGTTACAACATTTATTATTACCTATCATTTTTCATTTTATTTATATTATAATTATATTATTTAGTAATATTTGTGCTCAATTTGATATTTAGATGATATGTAATATATTATGAATTTATGACTAATATTACATAATAGGTTATTATCTAACATCACGGTTCAACCCCGGTCCGACCGATCGGACCTTGAACCTTTGAGCTTACCGGTTCGTTCTTTGGTCCGGTTCTTAAAACCTTGTTCATCTGAGAAATAAGTCAAGAGAAAATAGAGGAAATTCACAACAACGTGAAGTTTTCACCATAATCAAGTCCATATTGTTGAATAAAACATCTAGCAACAAGCACTTAAAGCTATAGACATGAATTAAAAAAAGCTGACAAACGATTACATATGTGCATAAGAAATTGAAAAACTTAGTTTTTACTTCAATTTCCTATATATACAAAATATTGAATATTGATAAAAGTTTATTTTATTAAGTTTCGTTCTGTTGATCCTTTAGTTTAGTCTGGATTTAGAATTTTTAGTCAAATGAAAGTAAATAAAAAGGAGCCTTTAACTGTCTCATAATTGAGAATTTCGTCCCATAGAATGGGGACTTTACCATAAAGCTACAAGATCTCAGGTGTATGTGAGAGGCTGCCTCATAGTCTCTTAACTCATCATCCATAATTGTCTGCCATTCGGGTATCATAACAATTTCCTGATATGTCAGAGGCTACCAGTGAACTGAAATTAGTGACAAATAAAGGTTGAGGAGCGTGATGTTGACAAGTGGAACGACGTAGAGATGGAGGAGTAGGAGTAATAGGAGTAATAGGATTAATAGGAACATGTGGAATTGACAGTAGAGCATAGATCAAAAAAACACAAATGGGGTAAGAGAGTATTGAGAGGAACAGAGGGAATGAGGAAATCAGATGGAGGGAAAGAATCAAATGATATTTTTGAAGCGGATGACGCAAGCAGAGAAGGGTTCTCAATGTCAAGAAAAAAGAAGATCCTCATGTGGATGTAGGTAAGGAAACCGGAGAGGTTGAGGAAGAGGATAGTAAAGTATGTTCTCCAGAAAAATTACATAACAAGATACACAAAGGCATCAGGAAATAGGATCATAATATATATACACCTATGTTGGGAGCAATAATACACAAGCTATCGATTTATATGTGTTGCGGGCAGACTGCGCGTCCCGGTCGGACCGGAGTAACTGGACCGCCTTAGCTCTCGGGACGGTCGAGCGCGCACACAGTCAGTGAAAAGAGTGAATTGACACAAGATGTTTTTACGGGGAAAAACCCCTCAACTGGGTAAAAAATCACGTGACCGGATCTGTGCCGGTCAAAGTACACTATCTGCTCGCGGTTACAGGGCGTTTGGGGAATCGAGGGCAACAGGCCGCTCCTCGTTACAACTTAGAGGTGAGAGAGAATTTCCTGACTCGCAACGGGCAACAGGCTGCGCCGAAGGAGTGCTAAATCCTAACTTGGTGGCTGGTGTGCTTGAACGCTGGCGGTTGTTGTCTTCTTCCTTCTCCCGCGCACTTGGGGACTTGGCTCGTAGGCGGCTTGAAGACGGCTCGAGGGAGGAGTTCGACAGAGCTCTGGCATGAGGAAGAGGAAGACTCCGGGGCAAAAAGGTGAGAAATGAGGAGGTCTGGGGCTCCCTTTTATAGCCTCCAGGAGGTAGTTATGGCGGGCACCCCCACTAACTTAGTGGCTTGGTGGGTGGTTACTTGCAGATCGGACGGCAACGGATGCCCAGTAACGATCGGACGGTGGCCGACTTGCATGCGGCGGCGGCGGTTGATGGCGGCCGCCGGCGGTAGCTGCTAAATGGGAGGCGGCCATGATCTTTCCTTTTATGATGGAGATGATGGTGGGGGGGGGAGTGGGTTGACTAGTCAAACAAATGATCTCCACAATAGGAGGGATCATGGAGAGATGACTAAGTGCACACCCATTCTTATATAAATGGGGTTCCATCTCCACCAATTGCCCCACAAATCCTTTGTTGTCGAAGGTTGGCTTGAGCGAGAGACCAAGGATTTTCTCCTATTTTCCTTGACTATGACGGCGTCCAGCGACAGGCCAGAAACATCCGGGAGCGGCGCCCGTCGAGCACAGGTAACGCATGTTAAAAAATCTCCGCTGGAGAGGGGGGAATGGCGTGCCCCTCGACCAGACAGCGCCACGACGGCCAACGCGCGGGTACGCGAGGGGGCGTGCGGACCAAGTTGCGCGGGGCGCAAGCCCGTCCGCGCGCGCGTGACCGTAACACGCTGTGCGGCGCGCGCGCGCTCAAGCGCGCGGCGCGCGAGGCGCGCGAGGTGCTGTAGCGCGCGGGGCGCGCCCTACAGCAACGCGCGCGCATGCTGTAGCGTGCGGCGCGCGCGCTGTAGCGCCTGCTGTTGTGCGCGTGCGCGCGCATATTTGTAGGGCGCGCTTGCGCTCGTGCGCGTACCCCTTCGCGGGGTCTGTAGAGCTACTATTTACGCGTGCGTGTGCACGGGGCCATCCCTCGGCCTGTTTCGAGGGTTTTACCGTTGCATGTATTGCCTCTTATACTGTGTCTGATTTTTCCTTGCCGGTGACAGGGCTCGAGCCGTTTCACGAGACCACTGCGTCTACGCTCTTCTCTTACAGAAGACCAAATTGTCGTTTGGAGGAAGAAGTTCGGACTGCCCACTGATTTGGCAGTGAGAATTTCGCATGCCGAGGAGAGAGTGCAGAATCCCCCCCCCCCCCCCGTGGCTGGCTGACAGTCTGTGAGAGCACTTTAAGGTCTGTCTTCCGATTCCCGCCTTGCGAGCAGGTGACCGAGATCTTGAAATTTTGCGGGATGTCGATCTCCCAGTTTACCTCGCTGGGAGTAGTGCGCCTTATGGGCATGATTGTTTTCTTTCGTGAGCATGGCGGGAGACTTACTTTGGAGAGCTTTCGAGAGTTGTGAGATGTCCGCTCCGATGGTGTGGAGCGCGTGGAGATTCACAGCAACAAGAGTTGGCTTGATTTCGAGGCTTGGATAGACCGTCTCCACGGGAACACTCTTTTTGGCTACATCAGGAACCCTTGGGGCTTGTCGGAGGTGTGGAATTCGCTTCCCGACCGTTGTCGCCGTCAGAAGAGGAAGGAGAGGGAATTTTCCCCAATGCTGGGATTTTCGGAGCCTCGCGATTGGCCAATCACTTGTTCAGTATTTTCTCATTTGTGGAGGAGAAGTGCTTGTTGCAGTGCGGCATTTCTTTGGATTCTTTGCAGAGTATAGAGGCACCTTCCGGTGGTAGTCGGAAGCGGAAGGTCGTTGTAGTTTCCCGAGGTGGCGGGAGCGTGGTGCCTTGTTCGTCTTCTCCGAGTGATGCTTCTCTTGCCAGTGGCCGTGGCGGTTCGCCCCCCGAGGTGTGGGTGATTGGTTCGTCTGCCCCCCAGTCTTCTCATACGAAGGCGGCGGCTCCGAGGCTATCTTCTTCTTCGAGGGCGACGGATGAAGTGGTAAGCACTCTTGTTTGCGTGAAATTTTCAATCTTTACCTTGTTATGCTAATTTTCATTTTTAATTTGTGCAGGTTGACACTCAGGACTGGATTGTCGTTACTTGGAACGACCATTTTGTGTGCTTGAAGGACGGGTACTTGGCCCTTGAGGAGAAGTTTAGATCGACGACGAGCCTGCTTGCCTCCTCGAGGGAGGAGCATGCCCGCGACGTTTCACGATTCCGTCAGATAGGGTCCGGGCTGAAGTCCGAGTTGGAGGATGCACGTGCAACATTGGAGGTAGAGAAGGCGCTGATGGAGAGGACCACCCAGATGTTGAAGCATTCTCAGGAGGAAGCCACCGGTTTGGAGACTCGTCTGCGGGCGTCGAGGGCCCAAGTGGAGACGCTATCTTCCGAGGGCCATGTGTTAGAGCTGAAGGTTGCTGGACTTGCGGAGTACCTGCAGTCGTTGGACTACATAAGAGACCGCAGCCTGACCGCGGAGGAGGTGCGTGACGAGATCTGGTCCAAGGAGGTGGAGCCTCAAGTGGAAGATGCATGTGAGTTAGGCCTTAGGCGTGGAGCGGCGAAGGCCATTCGTTTTGTCGGCCGGCGCCGAGGATGCGACACCTCTGGTTTTAGCTTTGACGACGTTTATGAGGATGAGCACTCTGATGTTGATGCTGCTGATGAGTAGCGGCCTTATGTTTTTGCATTTGTGTGTTTTTGTACATTCTCCCCTTCCATCTGTGTCGTGTGTTGTTTTGCTTTGCAGTTGTAGTGGGCACTTATTGTGCGCTGATATGTATGGCATAGTTATTTTTTATGTCATTTAGTTGTTTTATTTTCCTTTGTCTCCTTTGAGTATTGTTTCTGTAAGTTTGGCTTGCGGGAGAGCGCGTGGATGGAGCATCACAGCATTTGCAACTTCGTTCGCATAGTTCTATCTCGCGGCTTAGTTTGTGCGAGGGTTGCTCGTGGCTTAGTCTGCACGAAGGTTGCTTGCGGCTTAATTTGCATGGTTCTAGCCCGCGACTTGGTTTGCACGGTTCTAGCCTGCGGCTTAGTTTGTACGGTTCTAGCTCGCAGCTTAGCCGTGAGGGGGGCAGGCCCCTACGGGGAGTTTGCTGAGAGAAGCGTGCTGCATAGAGGCAGTTGCCATTAAAAACGCACTGCACGGAGGCAGTTACTGTAAGAAGCGCGCTACACGGAGACAGTTGTTGTAAGAAGCGCGCTGCCCGAAGGTAGTTGCTGTGAGGTGTGTGTTGCACGGTGGCAGTTGTTGTAAGCAGCGCGCTGCCCGAAGGCAGTTGCTGTGAGGAGCGTGCTGCACTGAGGCAGTTGCTGTGAGGAGCGCGATGCACGGAGGCAGTTGTTGTAAGAAGAGCGCTGCCCGAAGGCAGTTGCTGTGAGGAGCGCGCTGCATGGTGGCAGTTGTTGTAAGGAGCGTGTTGCACGAAGGCGGTTGCTGTGAGTAGCGCGCTGCACGAAGCAGTTGCTGTGAGGAGCGCGTTGCACGGAGGCAGTTGCTGTAAGAAGCAAGCTGCATGGAGGCAGTTGCTGTCAGAAGCGCGGACAGTTGCTGTGAGGAGCGCGCTGCACGGAGGCAGTTGCTGTAGGAAGCGCGCTGCCCGAAAGCAGTTGTTGTAAGGAGCGCGCTGCACGATGGCAGTTGTTGTAAGGAGCGCGCTGCCTGAAGGCAGTTGCTGTGAGGAGCGCGCTGCCCGAAGGCAGTTGCTGTGAGGAGCGCGATGTACAGACGCAGTTGATGTGAGGAGCGCGCTGCACGGAGGCAGTTGCTGTAAGAAGCGCGCTGCCCGAAGGAAGTTGTTGTATGGAGCGCGCTGCCCGAAGGAAGTTGCCGTGAGTGTAAGTGGACGTCTTTGTACTTGGACGAAGTTAGTATGTCTTTCAAACTACGCAGATGATGCTCGCCTTCTATAGGCCTAAAATAAGAAAGCTTTTAAAGTTATTAGAGTTACAGTCGTAAGACTGCTCTTGTGGAAATTTGCATGAAGAATTCGTAAGAAAGTAAAACTGATAAATGCTACAATAGGCAGAGCCTTGCTGACAGGTATGAAGCCCTCTCTTGGGCTGGTCGACTTTGGGGTTGCCCCCCCCCCCCCAATCCGTTCTAGCAAGCGGTTGGCCGATTTCCTGTCAGCGGATTTGGTGCTTAGCCCCGTAAGAATCTCCCTAGGTGGCCTTGTTTGATGAGATGCTCGATCTCCTCCTTAAGTTTTGAGCAGTCTTCTGTGTCGTGCCCTCGTCCATGGTGGAACTCACAGTACTTTGTTTGGTCCCCCGTATTTTTAACGAGGAGCCTGGGCTTGCGGAGCGCCTCGCTGCCTTGGATTGCGTAAAACATATTTGTTCTGGAGGTATTGAGGGGCGTGTAATCCTGGGGCGGTTGATCTCTCTGTTGGTCACGTCGGCGTTGCCCGTTCCGACGTTCTTTTCGGAATCTTCCTTCTTGGTGTTGAGGAGCCGATTCCTTCTCCCTCTTACGCCTCTGGTTCCCGTCGAACTGTTGACGATGAGCTTCAATAGCCTCGTCGGCTGCGATCTGCGCCTCTACACGGTGTACGATATCGGGGTAGCTAGGGACAGTTTCCCTCATTAATGCAGAATAGAAGTCGCTAGGACGGAGACCCCCAAGGAACACCCATCTTAACAGCTCTGGGTCGACACCTGGGATTTGACGGGGTTCTGCAGAAAACCTGCGGAAGAAGTCCTTCAAAGACTCTCCTTCATTCTGACGGATACCTGATAAGTGGGAAGGGTCGTAGACGATCCTCCGATTCGCTATAAACTGCTCTGCGAACTGTCTTGCTAGCTCTGTGAAGTTGGGAATGGTGTCCACCCTCAAGGAGTGAAACCATGTACGAGTCTGCCCCTTGAGCGTGGTTGGGAACACTTGGCAGAGTAACTGATCAGACGCGTTGTAGATCCTCATAATGATAGTGAAGTGGTTGACATGCTCCAACGAATCGTCTGCTTCATCGAACGTCTCGATGTTCGGCAGCTTAAAAACATGAGGAATTGGATGAGCCAGGATTTGTGGTATGAGGGGGGGCCTTGGCAGAGTGGTCAGCGAATATGAATGTCCCGTTGACCGGCTTGCCAGTATTCTTCTGTGATCACTTACCGAATCTCTTCCCGGGTAAACCTCTCGAGTGGGGGAAGTCGGGCCTCGCCTCCCCAGTTGTGGCGGTGTTGCCCAGTTTCAGTTCCTCCACGGGCCTGGTGAGTGGAGCTGGCGGCGTCAGAGTATTCTTCGGGTGCCCCTTGTCTTGGAGCTTCTTGCACCCTGCCATGACTTGGCGGTGGCGGGGGTGCTAGAGGAGCAGGAGGCGCTCCCAGATTCCTAAGCAGAGCAAGCATTTCAGTTTGTTGCTCCTCCATTTGTCGAACTCGCCCCTCGAGGGCGGTGGAAGGAGCGAAAGCGACCTCTGCGGTTAATGGCACGTCCACCAGAGAGTGGGAGCGTGGTGATTCAGTATGTCTTTATGGGACGGATCTTTCAGCTGTGCGGGCGCTTCTTTTGTGCCATTGAAGCGGAGCTTGGATGTTGCAAAGAGGGAGGTCTTGACT
This sequence comes from Platanthera guangdongensis, assembly GCA_039583875.1. NCBI lineage: Eukaryota > Viridiplantae > Streptophyta > Magnoliopsida > Asparagales > Orchidaceae > Platanthera > Platanthera guangdongensis. Next base: position 278,786,487 of record CM077153.1, on the reverse strand, counting down.
TCTGAAGGATGTTGGGAATCGTGGTTCCCACATACGGCGACAAACTGTTGCGAGCAGACTCGTCGTCCCGGTCGGACCGGAGTAACTGGACCGTCTTAGCTCTCGGGACGGTCGAGCGCGCACACAGTCAGTGAAAAGAGCGAATTGACACAAGATGTTTTTACGTGGAAAAACCCCTCAACAGGGTAAAAAACCACGTGATCGGATCTGTGCCGGTCAAAGTCCATTATCTACTCGCGGTTACAGGGCGTTTGGGGAATCGAGGGCGACAGGCCGCTCCTCGTTACAACTTAGAGGTGAGAGAGAATTTCCTTACTCGCAACGGGCAACAGGTTGCGCCGAAGGAGTGTTAAATGCTAACTTGGTGGCTGGTGTGCTTGAACGCTGGCGGTTGTTGTCTTCTTCCTTCTCCCGCGCACTTGGGGACTTGGCTCGTAGGCGGCTTGAAGGCGGCTCGAGGGAGGAATTCGGCAGAGCTCTGACCTGAGGAAGAGGAAGACTCCGGGGCAAAAAGGTGAGAAATGAGGAGTCATCGGGCTCCTTTTATAGCCTCCAGGAGGTAGTTATGGCGCCCCCCCCCCCCACTAACTTAGTGTCTTGGTGGGTGGTTACTTGCAGATCGGACGGCAACGGATGCCCAGTAACGATCGGACGGTGGTCGACTTGCATGTGGCGGCGGCGTGCGGCCGGCGGGCCGCCATGATCTCTCCTTTTATGATGGAGATCATGGTGGGGGAGTGGGTTGACTAGTCAAACTCATGATCTTCACAATAGCAGGGATCATGGGAGAGATGGCTAAGTGCACATTCATTCTTATATAAATGGGGCTCCATCCCCATCAATATTACTACTTGTTTAACACTCGAATCTCATGCAATTACATGAAACTAATAACCTTTGAAATAAAGATATTTTGGAGAAAAAAAAATAAAGGCATTGTCAAAATGTCGCTACAACATTTTTAATGTGTTGTATTGTTTTAATGAAAGTTATTTCATATATGTATACCATTTTAATTTAAGTGCAAATAACAAAAACAATTGGTGTGCCAATAGAAAAATTTAATGAATTAAGAAAAATAAGATGTATTGGTGTGCTAAATTGCTAATAGATGATTGTGGTGTGCAAATAGTAAAATGGCTGGAGTAAGAGAAATGATGAAGTAATCAAATGGTTGAGTGTATTTAGAGTCTAATTAATAAAGATGAGTCTTGGATGGTACTCAATAATAACTCATGTTGGTAAATAACCCTATGATGACATGTGTTTTCCTATGGAGTTTCTATCGATTCCAGCCAATGCAACCCCTTCTTGGCCGTTTTCCTCTCACGGAGGATGAAACTTCGTGCTGATTTGGTCATTTTATGTGTTTTTAAGTGTCTTCGTTTGGTTGTTGTTCGTGTTTGCTTAGAATGTTATTGTTATGTAGTCATGCACGTGTGTTCCACGTGAGAGGAGTGTTTGAGACGAAGGTGGCTCAGGTGGTATTTCTCGACTCTCGCCTTAGTCCCACAAGATCCTCCCGGCTTATATCTTGTGTTATTTGTGTCTCCACATTTATTCTTTGTTGATTGGTACATGTGTTGTGCTACGATCGTTGTTGGCTATGCTAATTTCAGAGAGTTGTGTCGTGAGAGACTGCGTCGTGCAATACTGTGTCGTGTGGGACCACTGGTGGAGACCAACCCTGATTAGGTTGAAAAAAAAATGTCCGACAACGCACTCAAGGGGATCTATATCGGCTCTGAATTTACATGTAGTGTTTGTGTCATTTTGTAGTATGTGGAAAAAAAAGAATATGTATATATATATAATTACATAAATATATATATATATGTGTGTGTGTGTTATTGAATGAGTGTGAATATATATATATATAATATAAATAAATATACATATCAGAAAGCAGCCGCAGGTTTAGGTCAACAGCCCGGTTCAGCATGATTCAACGCGGCCGCCACTGTTCATCTTCCAGATCACGCGACGTCGAGGGCTCGGAATCGACAGCTCCCAACCATGCCTTCCCCGACATCAACGCTGCACCACTCCCGCGCGGCTTCCGCCCACGATACCGCGCCGCATTCTTCAAAGCTTCAACCCCGGCGGTTATGCAACCGCCCGCTTCCGCCTTTCTCGCTCCGCCAAGCTTTCGCCATGACCGACACCTTCAAGATCTACCGGTACCTGTTAGTTTTCTTTTTGAAACCCTATAAAAGGGAGAGCTTGTAATTTGTTTTTGGTGATTGATGTTAAATGAAAATGTGTGCTTTGCTTTGGCTACCCGTTTCAGAGGGGGCTTGCTGTGGGTCTTCTGTTTATGTGTTAGGTTGAAAAATTATCTTGTTGTTAGTTGGATTTTCTTTCCCGTTGGTGATGTTTGATGAAATTTGTAAGTTTACTGCTAGCATTAGGGTGAGATTCCTAGGAAGTAGATAAAATTTTTGTTTGATAGCTGCTGTTTTCGGCTAACAGAGATGATGAACAGTAAAATCGGATCTAAGTTTACTGTTCATGCCTTGCTATGAAATGAATTCCCGATTGAACTAGGAATTCAAATTACCTGCTGCTTGTCTTCTATTGTGAGGGAGGTGAACAGTTGTTGAATGTGAGAAGGGCAGTAAAATTAAGTTTACTGTGCTTCAACAGTTATGTTCGTTTAGAGGTAGGAAAATTGGGATTTTGATTCAACTGTGGGAATCTTGATTCATTTGAGCGTTAGAGATTTCGTGGAGCCACCGCGAGTGATAGAGATTTCGTGGAGCCTCTAGTGTGAGAGCGAGTGAATTTAGATTGTTAGGTTTGTGGCTTCCTTACTTTGTTGAGTGATTCCGTGGAACCACCTCGTGTGAGGGAGTGATTTAATTCCTTGGTGCCTGTGTGTGATAGCGGTTGACCTACGAGCGGAGATCGAACATGACGAGTGGTTCCTCGCGTGATCGCCATCGACTTCGAATACGGAAGACGTCTCTTCCGTGGGTAATTGTTTTTATCTCTTCCTTTGTGTGTGTCTCAATATTTTCTCATAGGTTAATAGACTCGTTACTGGGTTTTCACCCGAATTTCGTCAGCAAACGCTACGTCGAAAACTCCAAACGGAACGTATTTGGAGTTCACGATTTCCGTTGTGCTACGACAAGGGGAACAGAACGAAAGTCGCGAGCTTCCTTCCCCGGATTTGAGACTGAACCATTTTTTTAAGAAATTTTAATTTTAAAACAGAATAGCGATTTTGCGCGCTACATATAATTTAGTTGCTTCATTTCTTAAAGTTCGTGCAAATTTCGCTCAAAAAATTATCAAAATTAATTTAATCATCGCATGCATTTAGGGTTTCCTAGAAAAAGCCGACAGGCGCGTAAACCCTACACGCCGTCCTGCATCAACCACCCTTTGTGTGGATTATCCCCGACGAATTATCCTTGATTGCCCATTTTATGATTAGCCCACATCTTCTATTACCTTCCACATGTGTGCGTAGATGATGTTGGTTGACCAGATTCCAGAGAGTTCAGATCGTGTGTAGGACTTGCATCGTGTGTGGCTATGTCCCCGATTTGGAATTTCCACCGATGGCTCGTCAGATGTTTTGTCTCACATCACCTGCCTTTGTTGCCTTAATATGATGATTTCTAGCTGAAGGTTTCCCTTCCAGCTTAAGGGGGAGTGTTGGAGTTTGCGCATTAAGTGAATTTTTTATTCTTATCCATGTATTAGAGTCCTCTAGGAATGTGTCTATGGGTTTAGTCTCACATTGCCTATGCTATTACATGAGTCTTTGTAAGTCTATTAAATACCCCTTTGAGGGATTAATAAATTGTACCTTTGATTTTCTCTTTAATATTCCAACAGTTGACGACCAATGTTAAAGGGAGGTGATAATGTGATATATGTTGTAGCATAATTACCATCTAATGAAGACTTTTGGATTAACATAGTCTTGAAGTGAAAAAATTGTGGGTAAACGCCCAGCGAAATGAACTTAGTGTGATCGCCTGATTAATTTTTTAGAAGTCAAAGTTTCTCACTTTAGAAGGTAACCGTCTATGTTGTGATGAAGAGGTTGTGATGTACTGGAAATGCATGAAAGAATCCGTCAACACGAGTAGGTCTGAATCTAAGTTGTTCTCCTGGGCTTTGAAAGTCCTGAGGTGGTTATAGGTGGTCTCCTAATTTGGTGTTTTGCTAGGTTGCGACCTTTTGGTTTTCTCGGTGAAGGTTTTGAAAGCTTGGTGGTTTCATATGTGACGCTCGACATTTTCTTGTAAGTTATTTATACGTTATGAAATCATTAATATAACTAAATATCCCCCATGATAATAAAATACATAAATGATCAGTGTCGATTCGAAGTTTTGCGACGCTCGATTCGTTTTGGCGGAATGTCTGCCTCATTGTTTTGTTTGTGTGTGTGTTGTCTAGCTTCAGCTATCTATATATAAAAATAGCTGTTAGAAGTGGCTGATCATGGATGGTTGGGTTGGCATCAATGTTTCTTCATCTCTAGTCAGTGACTATGTAGTTTGATTTAGTGTGATAAATATGATTTTGATTATTATGCTTTGTGGGCAATTTATAAGAGCCGGTGGCTTAAGTTAAGCAGTAAACCTATTAAATATCGCTACCTATTCTCTCTCTTATTTCATTTTTTTCACCACTTGAAGCCTGTCCGAGCGGAGCTGAAGTTAGGGCTTGCTGGATTTATCTCCTCTCTGCTCCACGGCCTTTCTTCCTCTTGTCGACTAGGTTGGAAAAGCTCGACAAGAGCTGGTCTTTGGTTCTTAGTGTTGATGTTGTTGTTTTAGTTGGAATTTGTGGCTTCACTCGTTAGATCTCAACTTCAAACTTCGCACTGTGAGCTTTTCTCTCTACTCTTGTTTACTACTTTACGGCCTGTAGAACTTTAAGCGATCAAGAGTTTCTTGGGGGTTTTTATGGTGCTATTGGAATCGTTCATACATGCTGGAATCGTTCATACATACCGGCTGTCTCCTTGGCCCGAGGTGTTTATCTATTTTTGGGTGGCCGATTAGGCGATTACTGTTGCTACTCTGTAGTTCTAGTTATTTTGCATGGTTGCGTAAATATGCTTGTGAAGTCATTTCTTATGTTGGCCGGTTCCTGATTTTGGGAGTGTTACTCTGCTGAATTTTGAGTTAATATGAGTACTGTTGCTGTTGTTTGGGGCTACCTGTGCATGCATCAAAGATAGTTTCAGTGGGCATTTTTGAGGTTTTTCGTTTACTGTTCAGTCTGTAACCTGTTTTGGTTTACTAAACTATGTGAACTATTTTGCTGGTAGTTTAGATAGCTGCCATGAAACGGTTTGCCCCAGTTCTGTAATCTCTATTCAGGCCCCTCTCTATGTATTCCGATTTGAAACAAGCATATATTGTTTATTTATATTGTTCAGTGAAGGATCGCTTCACTGTTTGAATTATCCCTTTATTGAGCTTCACTTGTTCACACTCATGTCAAAGTTTCATCCTTAGACAAACCCTAAATAAAATTCTATTCAACCCTAGAGGCTAAGTTATCAAGGCGGGCGCCTAGGCGCGCCTGAGGCTCCGGGCGCACCGGGCGCACGGAGTAGCGCCCCATCAAGGGCGAGGCAGGCGAATTGGCCTAGGCGCGAGCCTTGCGAGCCTTTCAGGCGCTGGTTAGGCGCGCCTGGCCAAGATCCGGTCCAGGCTCGGTTTATTTTAATTCCCTGCCGTGTCTTTATAACGATGCTTGCCCTCATTTTCCCGATTCACGCCAGGTTAGGGTTGAAATCGCCACTCGCTGCTCCGCGCTTGTCGCCGCTCGGCTTCCGTTCGCCGCTCCTCTTCCGTTCGCCGGCCGCCGAAACTTTTGGTAACTTCTCACTGCATTCCTTCTTCTTCTTGCATATTGAGGTTTTTTCCGGCTGCCATGTTTAGGGTTTAGATGTTTTCTTGATGCCATGTTTTCCGGTTGCTCTCGTTTGTTCTAGCATAGACACATAGTGAAAGCCCAGTTCAAGTATTTTTTTTGGCTGCTCTCTTCTTTTCAAGGCTTCTAGCATAGTCATAGTGGAAGCCCAGTTCACTGTAACAGTGAACTGTGCTTCCAGTTCACTGTTTTACATATGAGCTCTTATAATAACTTGATAGAAGAGAACTAACTCAATTCCAAAAGGGCTCTTATACTAACTTGATAGAAGAGAACTAACTCAATTCCAGCGATTTGGTCGCCCAATTCGCTCAATTGCAGCGATTTGGGCGCCCAATTCGCTCAATTCCAGCGAATTGGGCGTCCAATTCGCTCCATTTCCTTTTTCCCCAATTTTTGCGCCTCACGTGCCTCAGGCGCGCGCCTGCGCCTTGCGCCTAGGCTCCAGGGGCCCTTTGCGACTTGGTGCGCCTTGGTGCGCCTTGCGCCTTTGATAACTTAGCCTAGAGGTCAACGTCATAGCTTTATGGTGATGCAACCCCGATAATTATGCCCCTTAATGATACGATTCCTAAACAGATATCGCGAAGGATGGCATCCCAAGGAAGACATGGCGATGACGTGGGGCGTGACACTGGAAAGGAAAAAGTAACAGTGAGATTTATCTTTTTAGTGTATGCTTTATTTTAAGTATTTTCATTTATTGGCATAACTATTGAAAATGGAAATTGAGGCACTATGAAGTTTTATATCACTGATAATGATACTCACTATTATGTATGGTCTTGATAAAGGCAAATAGGCGAATGAAATTCTGAGGGGATAAACCACTAAATAAACTGTACAACCCCGTATTCGCGAATAGTGGGCCCCAAGCAAGGCGCAAGACTTGGTGCACGTTTTTAAGCTTTTTGGGAGTTTTGCACTCATGGAGGCCAATTTTGGTTGGACCTGCGTAATATACTAGTAGGGGGAGGAAATATTTGTCTCTCCCCCCGGTGCACATTTTTAAGCTTTTTGGGAGTTTTGCACTCCTGAAGGCCAATTTTGGCTGGAACCTGCGTAATATACTAGTAGGGGGAGGAAATATTTGTCTCTCCCCGGCCCCTTTGAGGAGTGATCGTTTCACTGTACTCGGGTGAACGTTTCACTGTACTCGGGTGAACGTTTCACTGTACTCGGGTGAACGTTTCACTGTACTCGGGTGAACGTTTCACTGTACTCGGGTGAACGTTTCACTGTACTCGGGTGAACGTTTCACTGTACTCGGGTGAACGTTTCACTGTACTCGGGTAAACGTTTCATTGTACTCGAGTGAACGTTTCACCAACCGCCAGGCCGCCGTCTCGCCAAGCAGGCTGCCGCTCGCCAGACTGCCGTCTCGTCAAGCATAACGTTTCATTGTACTCGAGTGATAGTTTCATCAACCGCCAGGTCGCCGTATCGCCAAGCAGGCTGCCGCTCGCCAGACCGCCGTCTCGTCAAGCATGTTGCCGCTCGCCAGACCGCCGTCTCGCCAAGCAGGCTGCCGCTCGCCAGACCGCTGTCTCGCCAAGCAGGCTGCCGCTCGCCAGACCGCCGTCTCGCCAAGCTGGCTGCAGCACGCAAGACCGCCGTCTCGCCAAGCAGGCTGCCGCTCGCCAGACCGCCGTCTCGCCAAGCAGGCTGCCGCTCGCCAGACCGTCGTCTCGCCAAGCAGGCTGTCGCTCGCCAGACCGCCGTCTCGACCGTCTCGCCAAGCAGGCCGCCGCTCGCCAGGCCGCAGCTCGCCCAGCCGACCGTCTCGCCTAGCCTCAGCTCGCCTAACTGCCAGCTCGCCGACTTGAGGGACTACCCCTGGTGGACTGCAATTAGCCGCTTAGAACAGCGGGATTTGGCTGTTGGCAGGCCAATCTGGGTGCATTTCGGTAATTTTCAGAGCAGTGGAGGTTGGTTATTTGCAGGTCATTCCCAGAAAACTATAAATAGGCCCTTAGGGGTGCCTTGGAGAGCATCACTTTTTCACTCTCTCTTCATCCTCCAAGGCACCCTAGCTCAGCATTGGCTAGGGAGGGGGAGATCTCCAAGGTCTTCCGGGTGTGAGGTGGGGCCTCAGCGCTAGAGCCGAGGGTCTGTTCCTAGTTTCCTGAGCCTTTTGTCCGTGACATCCCCCGAGTGTAGTAGGTGTGAGGTTACCCCTTTCAAGGGACCCCGAACTCCACAAGAGACCAAGTTTTTAGTTTCAACATAAACATTCTTAAGTACATGTAAATATAGCCGACACATGGTAATGTTAAGGGTATGACAAAAATTTAAAGTACATAAATGATGTTGACGGATGCCAAATCAGTTGGCCGAAAGGTAATAGACGCGTGTTGAACGTATTGATTTGGACACTGAAGCCCCTAAGAGGTTGGGCCCAAAGACTGAAAAATTGATACAGACACTGATATTGTACAAATACCCTTAGCATTATCGTAAACAAGAGTAAAATTTATTTAATGCTCAAAATATAGATATGGGCAGTTTATCTTATGTGATGTGCATAGTTTCATATATTGTTTCATCATATTGATACTGTTGTTCTTACTAATCTGCATTTTTGCTATGAATAACCTTTCTGATTTTATGTACAACAGATTAAAAAGGTAAACTCTCGCTTAGTCTTTATAAAAGACTAACGGTTTCTATTTCTAACATTTTTAGGCGCAGGGAAGATGCAAAATAGACAGCTCTAGCACACTGTTTGGAGCATATGATGTTGTTGAAAACATATTGTTGTCTTTTATAGCTCTTTGAATAGTGTTGTCTATGTATATATAAACTGATGTACATGTGATTGTTGTATACACTACGGTAATGTGAATTAGTATCGTGACACTTTAATATTGTTGTGAGACTTGTTTATATTTGACTATGTGGGAAGTGGCGTTATGTACTGCTTATTGTGTTTACTGAACATATTAATTGCATTCTGATGATCATGAGATGATAATATTATTGATTGTGCGAACTACGGGCCGTTACAGCATAACCCACAACATGTAGAATAAAATTTGATGTTTTGGTTCCCTGGCGGTTGAGGTTTAAGTAAATTTTGGGACGAAAGGGAGGGGGAGTTGTAACACCCCAAGAATCTTTGTTTAACTCTCCTTTAACTCTCTTGAGGTGGTTATCATCGGTCTCCTAATTTGGTTTTTTGCTGCAGTTGCAACCTTCTGGTTTTATTGGTGAAGGTTTCAAAAGCATGGTGGGTTGCAACCTTATGTTTTGGTTCACTAGCGGTTGAGGTTTAGAGCAAATTTCAGGACGAAATTCATTTTAAGAGGGGGGAGTTGTAACACCCAAAGAATCATTGTTTAACTCTCCAAGAACCTGTTGCGACTGAGGGTTTAAGGGCCTAAGGAGCCTAAAGAAGTCCCACATGGATTGGGGGTTGTTCGGTGGGATTTTAGAGGCAATGTGACAACTGGTCGTGCATTTTAATCACAAGAAGTCGTGCATTTTAGACACGCATGGTCGTGTGTGACCAAATCGCACGAGCAGATTCAGGGTTATTTTATCACGCTCAAGGTCGTGCGTGTGTAAAGCCACACGGTCGTGTGAAATGACCACTCGTGTGAATTAAGAGCGCACAGTCGAGCGAGGTAAGAATGCACGATCATCTTCTGGTCATCGGATTGGGAGTTGCTTGATCGCGCACGATCATGCAATACCGAACACACGATCGTGCGATCAGGACCGTGAACTTTTTTAAAGGGGGATTCTGAACCATTTGATAGGGTTCTTAATAATTTGACGGTGGGGACCTGTTGAGGAGGCTATTAGGTCATTTTGAGGTTGAAGAGAGATTCATTTTTCGCAATTACTCTCTCCCACTCTCTCTCTCACGGAAGAGAGGAAGGGGAGGAGGAAGGAGATTCCGCCATTAGAGACGATCCGGACCTCCAATCGAAGAGCCAATACTAGATACGCTGAGAGAATTTGAGGGCGCTCATCTTAATCCGTGTTTTTCAACATTTTCACGGCGGGGAGGAAATCAAAGAAGGTAACGATATTTCTCCTTTCGGTTATACGATGAGTGTTTGACGTTCTTTGATTCTATGCTGTGATTTTGTGATTGTGATACCTGGTGAATCTAATTAGAGAGCTTGGGGTAACCACGGTTCGTTCTGAACCATCGGGGTGTGGATTTGCGTCCCCGACATCACTGCATTATAAATTCAAAATCGATTAACGGATTACGTATTGTGGGTGAAGCCAAAATCATGGCCCGTAACCCGATTTGATGATGAATGTTTGACATTGCATCTAGGGTTTTGGTAGACGTGCGACATTGCGATTGTGGTCATAATGTCATTGTGATGCCCATTTTTCGTGGGAATAGCAAATGTCGAGATTAAGGTAAGGAGAGCACTGGAGAATCATAGTAATCAAATGTGGCGCTTAGTGTATGCTGGTGAAAAGGTCGTTGGAAAAGTCACGACTGTTGGAGATTGGGTATGATGTCGTCATAAGCAAGGCGTTGTGAGTTCATACGTTGTGATACTTAAAATAATGTTAGAAGTGTATCAGTGAGTGAATTTGTGGGTACTGTCGCCTAATGAGGCCATAATCCTTTACTCATAATGTCACTGTATACGATTTGGGTAGCGCCCCTAAGGCGAGGGAATTCGTACATAATGTCATCATTGAGGCCAGGAGTCATTACTGCGGCAGGGAATAGACTGCGGTTTATATATAAACCGCAGTGTATTGCCATATTTTTTTTAAAAAAAAGGAGCCCATCGCCTTTTTAACAATTGGGCGCCAGGAAGCCTAGGCGTCGCCTAGGCGACGCCATGACAAGAATGGTCGTACATAATTGATTTAATAAGAAGTGTAAAGAGAATTCTTGGGTAATGTTCGGTGTGCATACATGCAACATGTAAGCATGTTAGGCCCCTTTACTTTGATGCTCAACAATCAACATAGAGACATGATTGATGTTTATGACATGTAGACTAGAGCTTGATATGTCAATTTATATGTTTATTTTTCACGTGCATATGAAGTGCTGACTTGCACGGTGATGTGGTTCCCCGGGATACACTAGAACGGTCAGGAGGAGAGGTGTTGTTAAGTAGTTGTGGTCAGTTCATAGCTGACCCTCGTGTACTACTTTTATTGATTTGGTTGCAGGGCAAGGATCCAATGTTGAAGCGCGCAAGCCGATTATAAAGGTGCGTCTGGGCGAAAAATGCGCGCCCGAGCGAAAAATGCGGGACCGGGCGAAAAAATTGCGCCTGGGCGAAAAATTCGGGCGAAAATTCGCACCCAGTCAGAAAATGCGCGGTCGGCCGGAAAATTCGCGCCCGGGCAAAAAATGCGCGCTCGGGCGAAAAATGTGTGCTCGGGCGAAAAATACGTGCACGAGCCGAAAAATGTGTGCCCGATCGAAAAATTCGCGTCCGGGCAAAAAATTCACGCCCGGACGAAAAATACGCCCCTACTAAAAAATGGGCCCCCGCCCGAAAAATGTGATCCCGGGCAAAAAATGTGTGACCGAGCAGAAAAATTCGTGCACATGCGAAAAATTCACGCCCGGGCGAAAAATGCGCTTCCAGGCGAATAATGCGCGCCCGGGCAGAAAAATTCGCGGTGGGGCGAAAAAATAGCTCCTGGGTGGAAAATACGTATACTGGCGAAAAAATGCGCGCCCGGGCGAAAAATACGCTCTCGGGGAAAAAATAAGTGCCCGGGCGGAAAATGCGCGGTCGGGCTGAAAATGCGCTCCCGGATGAAAAATGCGCGCCCCGGGAAAAAATTCGCGTCTAGGCGAAAAATCCGCATCCGGGCGAAAAATCCGCATCCGAGCAAAAAATTCGCGTCTGGGCGAAAAATTTGCTCCCGGGCGAAAAAATCGCTCCCCGACGAAAAATGCGCGTCCGGGCGAAAATGCGCGCCCGAGCGAAAAATGCGTGTCCGGGCAAAAAATGCGCGTCGGGGCCAAAAATGTGTCGGGGCCAAAAATGGTCGACCAGGCGGAAAAATGCGCGCCCGACCAAAAAATGCGGGCTCAGGTGAAAAAGGCGCGTCCGGGCAAAAAATGCTATCCCGGGCAGAAAAATGTGTGCCCCGTCGGAAAATTCGCTCTTCGGCGAAAAATGCGGTCCTGGGCAAACAACAGAATTTGCGTTGATGTTTTTTTAAGAGTCGGGGACGCGCTTGTTGGGGTGGGAATCACGAATGAAGATCTCGTGAGGTAAGAATTGAGGAAATCGTATTTCTTCTAAAATCAATTCCCATGACAATTGAAATGAATTCCAATTTCAAAGTAATTTTATGTCCGCTGAACAGTCACAATTGGAATTGGCAATTGAATGTCAATTCCAAAGTCTCAATTCCATCGAAATGAACGGAGCCTAAAACGCTAAAGAAAAAAGACATTAACGACTCCTAACATAAAGATTCATAATTAAAATGCATAGAAACTTTCAATAAAACCCCTAAAATACGACACGTAACATATGCCGAACTATTATCACAAGTAAGCTTAACAAAATAATATGATCGAGTGAATATACAAATTGTATAATCTGCAGAAAGAAACTAATCATATCCATGGAATTGCATCTCACTAATTAATCAAACTAGAAGAAAATTAAATAAAATCTTACCATTGCATTCACCAGTCGGAACAAATTTCTACACTATAATCAGCAAAGAAGACAAATGCCTGAGTTGAGATCCCTGTAACATATGTACTCTGTGTGAACTCGACACAAACTGACATCTTTAGAATTTGGCTTTAAAACAACAGGAGAAAACTAATTTCAAAGTCAAAACTTGCTATGTGACAGCCTTGGAAGCATGCTTAACAGAAGAAAGGCCAAAAACATGAACCGAGTCCACGGCACCTAAATCATCTTCGGCTATACTAATATCATGTGCACCCTCAAATTCCTTACTAATATCAGTACAAATATCAATACCAACTTCACTAGTAGGGGCAACATGCTCATCTGCGCATTCTGACGATACCGTAAGTTTGTCAGGCGAAGCTTCAGAGGTGGTACTGCTGCCAACAAAACCACTTATAGATTCACAAGCATTTAAAATACCATTTTCTGCTGAATCCTTCACCGAAGCATGATGCATGTTATCATCAGCGTTAAGTACAAAACCAGAAATTGGATCAGATTGAGTGTTTTCATTTGCACCCATGTTGTTCATAACCACAGATGCGGAGTTTCTAAACTCCTGATCAGCATGAGGAGATTTATCGGTGTGCTCGGAGACTTGATGACTAGCTTGATTTCCAGTTATATCACATGCATTTTGATCTGATATATGAGGAAACAAGTTGCTTTCATGAGAAACTTCTAGCATATTCGTATCATCGGGTAGGTGATGTTCAGTTACAGAAAAATGTTGTATATTCGTAGACTCGTGCTTCTCTTGAACTTCATCCCCAGTAAATGGATCACCCTCGTATTGAATTGGAAGAAACTTATTTTCTTCAAAGCACCTTTGAATGGTAGCTTCAATAGTACTGACAGGTCCAGACCCCTCTCCGTTGACATAGGAAGAAGCCTGGCCATCTTTACTAGAAGAAGCATTTAAATATCTTCCATCACCAGAATAAATTTTTAAATCCTCTTCATTCACTTTAGTTTCCAACACGTCAGTGGTTTTCCTAGACTTCGTATGTGATTCTACAGAATGAGTAACAAACTGAACAGCTGTATCCACATCCAAGTTAGACAATTTAAAACCATCATCTGGGCACTGCAGTTGAGTTTGAACATCAAGAGCCTGACCCGTGATATCAATGCTGCCTTTGACCACGTAAGCAAAAGACGGCATAGGATCGCCAATTTCTGGAGATGAAGCAGGTCTGAGTGTATCTGGAGCAGACTCCAAGGAGCCAGATGAAATGTCTCCAGCTATCACATGGTGCCCGTCCGAATTATATGGCATAGGACTAGTAAAAAGTAGATTTGATGAACTGTTTTCTATTGCAAGACCAGCCTTGGAACGGATGTTGGATTTAGATCTGCAATTAACCTCAGAATCACCATGCAGAGGAAACTCGCCATCAGTTACAGGCGTCAATATTTTATTTGTATCTTCACATTTTTCCAAAACATCATTTGTTGAGCAGCTAGGAGGCTCAATTGTAGTTCTAGCCATAAAACCTAATTGATACGTGTCATCCTCCACGGGATTACTGCCAGAAATAATCCTAACAGGAGATGATTTTGAACTTGATGCATTTTCTTGAGATGTAGGAATTTTTGCTGAAAGTTCAGTATCAGAATTCTGAAGAGAAAACACAGTGTTTTCCTCTTCTTTCACCTCATGTTTAGGTCCTTCAGTAAAGACTTCAGGCTCCACTGAAGAACATATTTGAGATTCCTTCTCAGTAACAGGTCCACCCCTGGAAACAACATTTTTAACAATATCTGGCTCAATCATTGTAGCACAATCAGAATAACAGCAGTCTAATGCATGTGATCCAGATGCATCTGCCAAATTATTATATGTAGGGTGCCCCAAATCATGGATGGTATGGTCAGCAGCTTTTTCCTCAGATTCCGGTTCTTTAGTATGGGTACACTCAACAGGGGAACCCTTCAGATCCTCCACAACTGACGGCTGGGTGAAAGATTTGCTTCCTTCAATATCATCATGAGGAATAGGCTCAAATTCATGATTGACAGCTGGAAAAATAGATTAAAAGAGATGCTGAGAAAGACAAGTAAACTGCTGATTATTTACCTTGCGAAGGAATTGTATGTTGCACATTTGAGTCCTTCAGTAATGACTTCTGTAGCAGACCAATGCCAGGAAAAACCAGAATATTTACACACTTGACTTCCTCTTTTTGTGAATTGTCAAGAGGCTTAAAACCGAAAACAGTTGTCCAAGTGTCTGTTAATTCGGAGATTGCAGGTATTACCAACTTTTCAGTACCAAAAGAGGAGAGAGCCTGAAAACCAAACAAGAAAAACTTAATGCTCAAATAAGTAAATTTTCAGGAATATTACCTGTTAAGAAGATTAATAATAAAGGTGCATTATAGGACAACATATCAAATATAATGGTTGTAGATCATGCACATAAAATGCAAAAAAATATGTAACAAATCCTACTTTCTATTCCAAAATAAATCAACATATATGCTTGAATTGCAGTTTTGACACAATATTAGTATCTGATACCCCATTTAGTTCTTATAGTGTATAAAAGCCCTTCACCTCTCAACAAGAGCCACATATACCCTACTCTTTGAAACCATATAAAATCTCATTAAAACACTCAGTGTGGTGACTGTGAGTTTATGACATTTGAATATTTGTTTTAAAAACGAAGGTGGACGACCTCCACATGCCAGTTGCCTCACAGTGGGCATTCTCAGATTGCCTTTCATTCCCTACCACCTCTAAAGCATCAATGTGGCTCTAAGTCCAATACCCGTGTGCAACCTCTGAAGACTCCCCCACATCCTTGCCAACCTTGCTCGCACCAAGATCTGCAGCACTGTTAGAAGCATACAAAGAATATCTACAGTTCCAAGGTAAGAAAATGTTTGAGGCCTGATTCCGGTATCTTTCAGGACGCAAATTTCAAACTACGATTATAGGGAATGCAAAATGTTCGTGTAATAGCAAATTGTCCATCATTCTAAAAACTAAAATTTTCAATTTTCTGTTTGGATGTTGATGTTTATATTTTAATTTTCAACTCCCAAATGTGGTTGTACCTGTGACTGAGGTTCTCCTTTGATCCTTCTACCAGTTCTTGGGATTCAAATTGTGTAAGGCTCTATTTTTGTTATCCATTTATGAGTTAAGACATTCCAATAATTTAGGTTTTCTAGTTCTTTTTTGTTGTTTAATAAAGTTCCTTCAGCTCTAATTTCCGAGAACTTTTCATGAGCGGTCGGAGGCCCATCCATTGCTCTCTGATTTCTTCCCTGGACGATTTTTAATTCTTTCTGTGGGGATAACAAATAGATATGAGGCATGTAAAGAAATACTTACATGATTAATAAAACTTTGGTGTTAAAGTATCAAGTGAAACTTGAAGATTCTAGAAGAGCAAATCCTTGGTACAAGAATGAGGCTGTTTTTGGGGAATTTTTCCGCCTCCCTCCCCCCAATCATCGGCCTTGCTACAATACAAGCTTTCTCTCTTTTGCATGAGATTTCAACCTGTTGGATATTGCATATAATCTTTGTATTGATTACGTTATTTGTTTCCTAAATAGATCGATTCCTATTTAGGAAATATGAGAGCACATGGATCAGTGACGTGTCATATCGTTGTATTTGTATAAATACCCTCATGTGGATGAATAAACTCAATTAACTTTTCTCCTCCAACATGGTATCAGAGCCTTAGGGCTAAAATACCTCTCTCGTACGTTTTTCTTCTTTCTCCCGCACGAACAACCCGCCGACCTCCGCCCGCAACTCCGCCGACCTCCGCGAGCAACTCCCGACCCGCTGGCTCTGGCGGCCCCTAGCCCCACCTAGCCACGACCGATTCCCCCTCCAGCTCCTCCGCCACACCCCGCACCCGCCTCCAGACGCTGTACGCACGATGGCCGGGACCGATGGCTCCCCTACCGAATCTTCCACCACCAGTACACCCCCAACTACCGTGACGTCCAGCGGCTTCCCTCGCCCGGGACATGACCACAATACGCCTCAAATCACGACGATTCGTCTGGATGGTACCAACTATCTCTCGTGGTCTCGGGCTATTACTCTTGCTTTGAAGAGCAGGAGGCTGTTTGGATATGTCATGGGCACTACACCCATACCTCGTTCAGATTCCCCAGATTGGGTGCAATGGGAATCGGAGAACTCCCTCGTCATGTCTTGGCTGACTAACTCCATGGTCGACTCCATCGCTCGCAACTATCTCTTTCTGGATGCGGCTGCGGACATTTGGCGAAGGGCGGAAACTACCTACTACTGTCGCGGCAACGCGGCCCAGATCTTTCAGCTACGACGAAAGATCTTCCTTCTTCGCCAAGGAGATCGCCCTCCGTCTGCCTACTACCTCGAGTTCACCCAGCTATATCAAGAGTACGATCACTTTGACTCCATTACTTTGGCATCGCCTGAGGATGAGCTCCTTGTTCGCGCACGGGAAGATCGCAACCGAGTTTTCGAGTTCCTTCATGGGCTACATAGGGACTTTGACCAAATCAGTGTGCAGATACTTGGCCGCTCACCCTTACCCTCTCTTCCAGAGGTTTTCAGTCTCGTTCAGCAGGAATTTGATCGGAGGCAAACTTGGACTCCTGAGCCTCCTCCAGATGGTTCGGCCTTGACGGCCCCGGTTGGGCTACGAGCGACTCGTGATTCTCGGCCGAAGTCAACTGACAAGGATCACCTCCTCTGTGACTATTGCAGGAAAAACCGTCATACACGGGAGACTTGTTTTCGGCTTCATGGGTTCCCTACACCCCGTGGTGGATCTTCCTCTCGTGGCGGTCGCGGTCCTGGTCGCACTTCGGGTCGCTCTACCCAGCCTCGCTCCGCACACCTGTCTGATGCTTTCGACGAGTCACAGCTTCCGACAACTCCCACATTGACTCTGACGCCTGATGAGGTCCTTGTTTTCCGACGCCTGATGCAGGGCCCATCACCAGAGCCACATGCCTCTTCGTCCTCATATGCCCATCAGGGGCCTTCCGGTGCTCATGCTGCCTCCACCTGTCCCTCTACTCACTGGATCATTGATTCTGGAGCAACAGACCGTATGACCGGCTCCTCAGGTTTTGTGTCCTACCTTCCGTTGTCTGGTCTGGACAAAGTGAGCATCGCAGATGGTTCCCTCTCTCCCATTGCCGGAAAAGGCTCTATCCTGTGCTCCTCCCTAACTCTTTCCTCTGTTCTTCATGTTCCGAACTTTACCCGCAATCTCCTTTCTATTAGTCATATAACCAATTCTATGCACTGCTCAGTAACTTTCTTTCCTTCTTCTTGCATTTTTCAGGACCTGAAGACGGGAACGGTGATTGGAACTGGTAGTTTGGTGGACGGGCTATATGTGTTCGATTCTTCCACCCCGGCCTCTCCTCCCCGAGCTCTCCATGTGGATCGGACAACTACTTTGGAGTCCTGGCACTGTCGGCTGGGACATCCGTCTATCCATTCTATGAAACGTTTATTTCCTAATTTCCCGTCTGGGTTAGTTGATAAATTTCGTTGTGATGCATGTGATCGTGGTAAAAATCATCGTACCTCTTTTAATCATATTTCTTCTCCAAGTCCTGCTCCTTTCCATTTGATACATAGTGATGTTTGGGGTCCTTGCCGGGTTGCATCTATTTCGGGTTGTTTTTGGTTTGTAACTTTTATCGACTGTTTTTCACGTACCACCTGGGTTTACCTTATGAAAGCAAAAAATGAGGTCTTTCCCTTGTTCCAGCGATTCTACAACATGGTCTCTACACAGTTTTCGACCCCCATCAAGATTCTCCGCACTGATAATGGCCGTGAATTCATTGATTCCGCTTTCGAGCAGTTCCTCGCCAATCGGGGGATTATCCATCAGACATCTTGCGCCTACTCCCCGGCTCAAAATGGGGTGGCTGAGCGTAAGAACCGCCACCTATTGGAAGTTGCTCGGTGTCTCCTCCTCCACATGCAACTCCCTAAATACTACTGGGGGGATGTTGTACTCACCGCAGCGTACCTTATAAACCGTATGTCATCCCGTGTTCTCGGTTTCAAAACTCCCCTCACCACACTTGGGGTTCCACCTACCACTCTCCCACCACGTGTTTTTGGGTGTGTTTGTTTCGTCCATATCCACCACCGCCCGAAACTTGATGCTCGTGCGCACAAGTGCGTATTCATTGGCTACTCCCCTACTCAGAAGGGATATAAATGTTTTGACCCAGTCAACAAGAAGGTTTACGTTACCATGGACGTTACCTTCCGGGAATCTGAAAGCTACTATGGGTCCTCACTTCAGGGGGGGGTCTCTTCCCACAACGGAAGTGAGTACCTTACCTTACTCTGACACCCCTCTACCTATTCCTCCGGTATATCACCCCTCTCAGTCTACACCTCCTACTCCTTGCGCCCCTCCTGTCAAGGTCCCTGTTACTAAACCTCCGCAGGTTTACTCTCGTCGACCCAAGGGATCGAACACGCGGCCCAACATCTGGATATCAGACCACCCACCTGACCCGTCGTCGGGATCCATCATCCCTACGGAAGGTACCTCCACTCAACATCCATTATCTCAGTTTGTTTCTTACTCATCCCTAACAGCTTCCCATGGAGCATTTGTTTCCTCTTTGTCCTCTGTCTCCATCCCCACTTCATGGCAGGATGCCCTTTCCGACGACAGGTGGAAGTTAGCAATGCTCAAAGAAATGAGTGCCCTGGAAAAAAACGGCACATGGGACCTGGTACAACTGCCACCAGGAAAAAAGGTTGTTGGATGCAAATGGGTATTCACCGTCAAACAGAACCCCTTGGGCATTGTAGAAAGATACAAGGCACAACTCGTGGCACGAGGCTATACTCAGACAGAGGGCATAGACTACCAGGAGACCTTTGCTCATGTTGCAAAAATGAATTCGATCAGAATCCTCATATCTTGTGCTGCCTGCAAGGATTGGCAACTCTGTCGACCTGTAAGAAGAGATCTACATGGCTCTCCCTCCGGGACTCAGCCCTAGCGGATCAAAAGGGAAAGTGTGCAGATTACGGAGGCCACTCTATGGCCTGAAACAATCAGCCAGGGCCTGGTTTGGAAGATTCCACAAAGCCATGAACAGGTTTGGGTACCGTCAGAGCAATGCCGACCACACCCTCTTTATCAGAATCAACAAGGGGAAGTTAACCGTCCTGATTGTCTACGTGGATGATATCATAATCACTGGGGATGACAAGGAGGAGATTCAAGCACTGAAGGAGAAATTGGCAAAAAAATTTGAAGTGAAAGATTTGGGAAATCTCAAATACTTTCTCGGCATTGAAGTTGCAAGATCAAAGCATGGCATTTTCCTATCACAAAGGAAGTATGTGCTCGACCTTCTTGAAGCCACTGGGATGAGCGGGTGTCGGCCTGCCGACACCCCAATCGAAGCCAATCACAAGCTAGGCAGAGAAGATGGCGATGTGATCGATGACATTCCCAGTTACCAGAGGCTGGTAGGGAAATTAATCTACTTATCTCACACTCGACCAGATATCTCTTATGTTGTGGGAGTTCTCAGCCAGTTTATGCACTCTCCAAAGGCCCGTCATATTGATGTCGCGCATCGTATCCTCCGATACCTCAAGTCCTCACCAGGGAAGGGCATCCTGTTCTCACCAAATAAGGAGTTGATTATTGAAGTTTACACTGACGCGGACTGGGCTGGATCGCCCACCGATAGGCGCTCCACAACCGGATATTGTTTCATGATTAGTGGGAATTTGGTCAGCTGGAGAAGCAAGAAGCAACATGTTGTTGCTAGGTCCAGTGTTGAGGCCGAGTTTAGAGCAATCGCACATGACATTTGTGAAGGATTATGGGTCTCCACTATCCTGAAGGAACTTGGGCTTAAAGGAAGTGAGCCCATCAGATTGTATTGTGACAACAAAGCTGCAATCTCCATTGCCCACAATCCGGTACAACATGATCGTACGAAACACATTGAGATTGACAGACATTTCATCAAGGAAAATATCGACCGAGGAACCGTTGTTATCTCATTCATACCATCTGACCAACAGTTGGCCGATGTTCTCACAAAGGGTCTAAGTTCCAGTATGTTCACAGATCTTATTGGCAAGTTCGGCATGGCTGACATCACACGCCCAACTTGAGGGGGGGGTTGGATATTGCATATAATCTTTGTATTGATTACGTTATTTGTTTCCTAAATAGATCGATTCCTATTTAGGAAATATGAGAGCACACGGATCAGTGACGTGTCATATCGTTGTATTTGTATAAATACCCCCATGTGGATGAATAAACTCAATTAACTTTTCTCCTCCAACACAACCATTTGTGCAGTTTTCATGATCCCAAATTTTCTTGCAGTGAAATCCACTAGAAGAACAATTGTGAAGCATGGAGGTGAACTCTTTTAATTATAATAGATGCTGAAAAGTCTTAAGGCTTGCCTCCCAGGAATTCATCGAAATGTAGAAATTTGTGAAGTAGGTGATGGGTCAGAGTATTTGTGAAGCATGGAGGTGAATGGGTCAAGAGTATTTGTGAAGCATGGAGGTGAACGGGTAAGCCAGATCGCGGTAACAGAAGATGAACCGTTGATAGTATCATAGTAACCCGCCAGGCAAAAGAAAACCTACACCAACAAAACATTAGTGGGTACCGGCCACTCCAAAACTGAAGAAATTTTGGTCGGATCCATAACAACTATGTGCCTAGAGATGATGTGGCGCATATACTCGATCTCTTGGCGACCGCAATGACAATTCTTCTAGTTGATGGAAAAATGGTGCAATGCCAATAGGGCTAAGACTATGCACAAATGGTCGAGATGGGCCGGCAAAGTGGAATTATAAATGGTCAAAGAAAATGGATCCATAACAACTATGTGCCTAGAGATGATGTGGCGCATATACTCGATCTCTTGGCGACCGCAATGACAATTCTTCTAGTTGATGGAAAAATGATGCAATGCCAATAGGGCTAAGACTATGCACAAATGGTCGAGATGGGCCGGCAAAGTGGAATTATAAATAAGAATGACATCAAAGAAAATAAGGACAAACTTACACGGATGGAAATAGAAAACATCGTTCATGGTGGGCTGAAATATGGAGCATTAGTCATCCAAAAGTCACGGGTAGTTCCCATCATAAGTCATGAGAGTCCTCTTGTCCATATCATCCAAGTGGGCACTGATTTTGAGAAAGCACGCGAGAGCTCCAATTTGGAGAAAAAAATGTGCCCAGCATAGTCCAGTAACTCACTGAAATCGAACATTGATCGGGAATGATTGCCCTATTTAGCTCACAGTAGTCGACGCAAAATGACCTACTCGCATCCAACTTGTGCTCCAACAACACAAAGTTCAAAAATGGGCCCGTGTTGGACAAGATAATGCCACTGGCATCATTTTTTCCAATAGCAGATGGAGAGTAATGTTGCCAGGGAGCAAGAGGGGACACTCACCCACAGGATGTGGACTACGACGTGAACAGAGAAGGCCTTGGTAAGAGTCATCTAGCAGCTTAGACATCTAGAGCCAAGCGACTCTGAAAAGAAAACTCACACAGTTTAAGCCGAAAAAGTAAAAATCCATATGTGAAGGAGGACTCTGAGGCAATGGGCACATGTGAGCAATAACCCTTCGTTCATATGACAGTCGTCATCAAGGTAGACAGGAAGGCCGAAGTTTGATGCCACAGAAACTGATAATGAAGAGGCCAATTCCTAGGAGATGAAGTTGTGATTGGCTCTACTATTAATCATTACCATATGGTTTTGTCAAGTAAAAGCCCATGCAATTTCATGATGAAGACTGCTCTAAGCGAGTTAGATGTGTTGTGAGGTCCCAAGAGGACGATCTTCATTAAATAGTAAATCTTCAAAATTCGCTTCACCGATCTCCGTTTCCTCGACGCATAACAACATCATGAGTTATTTGTTGATACATTCATGTGAGAGAGAGTAAGGTTTCTTGCAACAAAAATACAAAATCTTACTCTGCAAAGTAGTTTGCAACCAAGACACGTAGCCTTTACTCCATAATTCCTAGTACTCCCAGTGGGAGTGTGGGACAAACATTGCGGGGAAGTTTGGGTATTGCTTCCAATGGCAGTATTAGTGGTCCGTGTGCAACACACGTAGAGTGGATTAGGAATCCAAGGAAGGCTTAGAGGAGATGAAAGGCCTTGCTGGTTGTGAAGTTGACTCAAATGTCTCATAGAAATCTGAAAAGGATCCACAAATTCCAAGAAATGGGCCTGCTAAATAGCCTGTGTAAGGGCGGACGAATTCAAAGTGTAAAAGCATGCCCTTATGTGTGGCGATAGACCATGCATAACATAGCTCAAGTAATGTGTTCTGGATAGACCCAAATGATCGATCAACTCGATGAAATAGTCCACAAAGTTATCAACTGAGTCAATTTATCAGGCTGCACTCATCTCTCGAAGGCATTCATGCGGCAACGGGATTCACACATGCTCGATTATGAGATAAGAGAATGCACTACACTGATCTTCAAAATATACTATTAATCTTTATTAATTGCTGTATTAGCAACCACGCGGCATCTCATGCATAATGGAGCACAAGCACATGAATCTAGGTAATCATCAGGAAGGTAGATAGATGCACAGCATATACAAGCATAAAAGTCAAAGCTTCCCCAAAAATATGTGTATAATCAGATGTAGATGTATAAATGTCCTATTCAATGGGAAGTCAAATAAAAATAATAAAGGGGTATATTGAGAACCGGAGAGGGGGCTGTGAAATCATATTCAGGATTAATCAAGATGAAGATACCTAATCAAAAAAGTCTTATATTGTTGGAGATTAGAAATCACAATAGATTGACAACTTTATTCTTCCACATAGAGGGTTAGTTATAAGTTATAACATTACAATAGACACCTACACATGGAGAGACAGTGTGGGATAAAATCTCATACACACATAAAGACTCAATGCCAATAACACCAACACTAATAGACCAACATTGCGACATTTCCAACACTCCCCCTCAAGTTGAAGGGGAACCCTTCAGCTTGGACACACAAAAATAGCGGCAATGGACGTATGCGATGTGGGACAAAACAACAGACGAGCAACCGGGGAATCAAGTCTGGGGCATAGCCACACACGACATAGATCCACACACAACGCAGGTCCCACACACAATGTGGACTCGCAAGAAAGAAATAAACAGACGGGTGACCGGACACAATACAACCTGATGGAAAGGAAAGTCAACCAACATCACCTACACACACAACATGCAAAAGAGAACGAAAGATGTGGAGCTAATTATCAACCAGGCAACCGAGGATAATTCGTCGGGGATAATCCACACAAAAACGGTTCCTCGCGACACAGTCCCGCACGACACGGTCCCACGCGACACAACCCGCTGAGATTAAAACAACCAACATCAATTGCATCCCAACACACGACCAATCGAAAGACAACATGGGGAGACACATATGACATAAGCCTAGAGGCCGTGTGGAACGAATGTGAAAGTCGGGAAAGATCATTTGAGTCGCCTTCATCCCAACACTCCCCCTCACGTGGAATACATGTATGAAGACATAGATCGCATAGAGACACAAACAAAGACAAACACAACAACACAACACACTAAAAAAACTTTAAAAAACATCAGCACCATCAGCGACGAGAAAAGTGGGCAGCGGAATCCATATCCCCGGCGAGCAGGGAGTCTGAGCCAGAAGAAGGCCTGCTGCGGGAGAACAGCAACGGCAGAGGAACGCGACCAGAAAGGGAGCACCGGGAGCAACCAAAAGCTTAAGGGGAAAGAAGAAGAGGCTCAGGGGAAGCAGCAGCAACAGGGCTCGACCAGAAGATAGGAGCAGCAGCACGGGGACGTGGACAGGAAGCTTGACAGGATGGAGAGAAAAGAACAGACGCAGCAGCTGGACGAGAAAGAGAGCCCTATGGGAACAGGAAATGCATGAATGATCATGCAGCAGAATCGTCCACGGGAGAAGAAGACACAGTCGAGCAGCGGTTGTGGGATCGACGGAAACGGCATGGTTGGCTGGATCACGCAGCAAGAAGAACCTAAGCAGCAGCCTTAGTTATTAAAGGCACAAGGCATACCAAGGCGCAAATGAGTTTTGGAGCCTAGGCGCACGGCTCAAGGTGCAGGCATGCGCCTAATAAAGGCAAGATGCAAGTATGTAACCGCATCCACTTTAAATAAATGGCATCAATCATCATTTAATCTTCTCGATCAAATTCTTCATTTATTTCACTCATTAATCATTCATTATTATCGTTTATATCTCTTAAAAATAGAATCAATGTGGTCACTTGCATCATATCCAAGCCACAATGCACAATTATCTTCCAGAAACACTAAATCAATAAAATATTATTGAGTTCTTACATGATTTTTTTTTTTTTTTTTGAAAAGAAAAATTACAACAAAAATCTCATTCAGCTGCACGAACGCAAATAAGGCGCACGAACGCGCAAACCTTTGAGTCTGGTGAGCCTTGAGCCTTAGTTGTGTCTTTAACAACATAGGCATCAACTCACTCTGGAAACAGAATCGAGGGAAGAGAAGGGCGGCGAAAGCTGCAGCAGAGCAGCTTGACAGGATCCGGCATTCCAGACGGGAGCAGCGGTCCAGAGCATACGAGCCCGACGGGAGAAGCTGCAGAGGAAACCATAACCGACAGGACCGTCCATGCAAGAAGCAGGCGCGCCGATGGGATCATGGATGAAGGAAGCACAGCCTCTCGTCGACGGAATCAAAGGTTGGTCCCGTTGACGGGAGCGGAAGAAATCCCTGTCGTCGGGATCAGAGTTAGAACGGGACAAGATTGAATCGGCAGAAAGAGGCGGAGATCAGAGTTAGGAAGAGATAAAAAAATTTAGGGCTTCAAATCGAGACCTCTGATACCATGTTGGAGATTATAAATCATAATAGATTGATAAATTTATTCTTCCACATAAGGGGATATTTATAACATTACAATAGACTCTTAGACATGGGCAGCCAATGTGTGATTAAACCCCACACACACATAAAAACTCAATGTCAATAACACCAACACTAAGAGACCAACATTGCGACATTTACAATATATATTAAAGCTAAAATTTTAACTATTATTTCATGCAGTGTGGTGGATGTCGGCCGGCATAAATATTTCATGAACAAAACAACATGATTTTGATATTTTTGCATAATATTTTTTTGGAATATATTGGCCGATATATCGGCTATTGACCAATATATCCCAGCTAGATATCAACTTGTTTTTTTAATTTATTCAATTAGAGCACATGGTTTAATAAACAATGAACCATGTCAAATGAGATATCAGGTCGTGTAACCGTAAGATAAATCAGCTTCCCCACCAAGTGTCGATAGTACTCTGGATTTGTAAGCAGTGGGTCAGAATCAGAACCACGTGCAGAAAGCTTGTGATTTACATCCATAGGAGTGTCCGCGGGTTTGCACCCTGAGTAGCCAGCATCTTGAAGAAGATCAATACAGTACTTCTGTTGGGATAGGACAAGACCATCAAGTCGTCTTGCGACCTCAAGTCTAAGGAAATATTGAAGATTTCTCAAGTTTTTCGTTTGAAATGTTGAGTTTAAATGTTGCTTGATTTGTTGTATCCCTTTGGAGTTATCACCCGTAATTAAAATATCATCAACATACACAAGGAGAATCACAGTGCCCGTTGGTTGATGACGGGTGAAGAGGGAGAAGTCAGCCGAGCTCCGCGTAAACCCAACTTCGTGAACCACCTTACTGAATTTTTCAAACCAAGCACAAGAAGACTGTTTGAGACCATATATAGACTTCTGGAGATAACATACATGAGACTCCCCCGTGATCTCAAACCCGGGAGGTTGATACATATAAACTGTTTCTTGGAGACCGTCATTGAAAAAAGCGTTTTCAATATCTAACTGATGTAAGGGTCACTGACGATACACGACCAATGAGATCAGGACCCGAACGGTATTTAGCTTGGCAACCGCGGAGAAGGTTTCATCATAATCAAGGTCTTGTTGCTAAGTGAATCCTCGGGCCACGAAGCAAGCTTTTAAGCGGTCAACAGTCACATCTGCAGCATGTTTGATAACAAAGACCCACTTGCAACTGACATGGAACTGGTCGGGAGGAAGAGGAACCAGATCCCAGATCTAGTTAGCCCAGAGGGCAGTCAGTTCATCCATGGCCGCCCGACACCCCGGGTGTCGAAGAGCTTCTTGCACAGAGTTAGAAATAGAAATAAAGGAAAGAGAGATGACAAATTTTAGGAGTGACGGAGAGAGACGATGCAGAGATACATAATTCGCCAATGGATGAGCCGTAGAGGTTGATGTTGGATCAGCGGGCCGCGGGATGAGCCTTTTGGAATCAGTCTTGGACGAACGACGAGAATAGACACGAAGAGGAGGTGGAGATGGTGGAGGTAGAGCAGGCGTCGGGAGCGGTGAAGGAAGAAGTGGACGAGACGGAGTCGTGACTGGAACAGCAAGACGAGCGACGGGGAAAGGTAGAGATGGTGTGGAAGGAGAGGAGTGGAATGGTTGATCCTCAAGAATGTTATATCTGCCGAAACGATCAGCCTGCCATCGGTAGAAGAGTAGCAGACATAACTTTTCTGAGTGTGGGAGTAGCCAACGAACATACATTTGGTGGCGCGAGCAGCGAACTTGTCGGTAGGTGGACCAAGAATGTGAACATAACATACACAGCCAAAGACACGAGGTGTGAGAGAGAATGGAGACTTGGAAGAAAAGATGAGACTAAACGGAGATGCAAAGTCGAGCAGGAGGAGGGCATACTGCTGATGAGAAGACAGGCAGTAGAAACCGCGAAATTCCAGTATTCTGTGGGCACTAGCATTTGAAACATAAGTGACCGGGCGACATCAAAGAGATGACGATTTTTTCACTCGACCACACTGTCGAAGCCAAAAATGACCTCTGCGGAGTTCGGGTTCCCTAGAAAGGGGTGACCTCTCACCTACTACACTCAGGAGGACGTCACGGACCAAAGGATCAAGAAGCTAGCAACAGACCCTCGGCTCTAGCGCGGAGGTCTCACCTCACACCCGGAAGATCTTTGAAGTCTCCCCCTCCCTAGCCAATTCAGAGCTAGGGTGCCTTGAAGGATGAAGAGAGAGTGAAGAAGTGATGCTCTCCAAGGCACCCCTAAGGGCCTATTTATAGTTTTTCCAACCCCGTGGACCAAAATGTCAACAATACCCCGATGTCAAATATGTCTTGGGCCAATAGAAAACAGCCACACCGGGGGGTAAAGAGGTAATTCCACCCCGAGGGTAAAACGGTAACAACATGGTCAAAAGAGGTCCAAGAGCGGGAGGAGCCAGGGGCGAGACCCCGGCCTCCCGGCCGGTCTCACCCGGCCAGGCCGCGGAACAGGAGGGGCAGGGGTGAGACCCCGGCCTCCCGGCCGGTCTCGCCCCGCCAGGCCGCGGAACAGGAGGGGCAGGGGCGAGACCCCGTCCTCCCGGCCGGTCTCGCCCTGCCAGGCCGCGGAACGGGAGGGGCGGGGGCGAGACCCCGGCCTCCCGGCCGGTCTCGCCCCGCCAGGCCGCGGAACAGGAGGGGCAGGGGCGAGACCCCGGCCTCCCGGGCGGTCTCGCCCCGCCAGGCCGCGGAACAGGAGGGGCAGGGGCGAGACCCCGGCCTCCCGGCCGATCTCGCCCCGCCAGGCCGCGGAACAGGAGGGGCAGGGGCGAGACCCCGGCCTCCCGGCCGGTCTCGCCCCGCCAGGCCGCGGAACAGGAGGGGCAGGGGCGAGACCCCGGCCTCCCAGCCGGTCCCGCTGCTCCCACCTCGCGCTTATCAGGTCGGGGCGGGTGCCAGCCAACTTGTCGCACCCGCCCCCCAAAAAAGGGCCACTGGGGGGAGGTAGATTTTTCCTCCCCCTATTAGTATATTCCAAGGGCTAGGCCAAAATTGGCCACCAAGGGTTCAAACCACTCCAAAAGCTTAAAAACTCAAAACCTGCGAATACGGGGTTGTACACACACCATTTTGCTGGGGGTATAAGCACATGAGTTTTGATGTATAATGTCAAACTCGGTGCATAAATTTGAAAAAGTGCGACTAGTATATTCACGAGCATTGTTCGTGCGAATGATTTTTAACATAGTCGAGAATTGTGTATGCGTCTCAGTAAGAAAAGTATGAAAAACAGATGTCGGTTCAATACGATCATGGAGTGGATATAATCAAGTAATACGCGAGTAATCATCAATAAAGATAACAAAATAACGATATTCAAAAACACTAGGGATTTTATAAGGTCCTCAAATATCAGAATGCACTAAAGAGAAAGGAGTATCACTGAATACATGTAGGAGGGAAAGGAGTATGATGTTGTTTGCTATAGATACAACATTCACAAGTAAACTCTTGCAATGAGACATCAGGAAGAGCCTTTTTTGAGAATCGGGAGGAGAGCATGCCCAAAACGGCGATGTCAATCAACAGTAGAGACAACATAAAGAATGGTAGGTGGAACATTTAAGAGAGAAAGCTCATTCGATAGCCGTCTTTTACCAATGGTATTCCGTGTTCGGCGATCCTGCACAACATAAGAGGAAGGAGAAAAGGTTATACAACAGTCAAGTTCCTGAGTAAGGCGACTAACTGATAGCAGATTGAAGGAGGACCCCGGAACATGAAGAATCGAGGATAGAGGGAGAGTGGGGGTAAGCCGAAGATCAGCAGCGCCAGAGACCAGAGTGGTGACGTCATTTGCTATAGTGATGAACTTGGGATAGGCAGACTGGTACTGAGGTGATTTCTGGGAGGTAATGTGGTAAGTAGCACCCGAGTCCACAATCCAGTGGGGGCTATGAGAGAGACGGGATATACCTTCAGAGGAAAAAGATGCAACAGAGCCAGACGAGCGACTGATAACGCTTTGGAGTTATTGAAGCTGGGTGTGGTGAGCGTTGATGTCTTGCTGGGTAGAAGAGTCAGAATCCTGTGGAGTGGCACCGGTGGGAGGAGCAGCCGTAGTAGAAGCGTTAAGGTGTGGAGGCAGACCATACTTGCGATAACAGGTGGCTTCAAGATGACCTTCTCAACCATAGAAAGTACATTTCAAAGCAGAGCGCCCAGCACATTCTCGTCCCCGAGACGTGTGGCGACCTCCCCGAGCTGAAGAGCCATGAGCTAGAGGAGTAGGTAAAGGGGCTGCTAGAGGAGTAGGTAAAAGGGGCTGCTGGAGGAGAGCTGGAGAGAAACTTCCGGGGACCTCAGATCGTGGTGTAACCTTGAGCAACATAGAGCAAACATCAGACAATGAGGGTGTTGTAGAGGAGGAAAGAATCTGAGCCCTGACATTGTGAAGATGGGGAGCAACGCGAGCCATCATCATAGAAATCTCAACAGCTTTCTTTTGTGCTCGTTGCATAGCGAAATTTGTGAGGGGAGGCTGATGTATCCAGGCCTTCACCAGAGTTTTGGCCTTGCCAACAAAGCAGGTCAAATCGCCCGTTGTGTCGGGATCCTATGTTTGAAGCGCAGAGATGATATCAAACGAATGCAGTAAGTTGTCTTTGTCATAGTAGAGAGAGTGAAACTCCCCCCACATTGCCTTGGCCGTCTCATGATACATGGTCATGCGGTAGAGCTCGGCGTCCATAGAACTGAGGATCCAGGATTGGACCCAACCGTCATCACGGATCCATTCGTCAGTGGGGCAGTGGGAGCATCCCGACTAAGATGATGAACAAAACCTTTGGTCTGGAGAACGTGACAAACAAAATGCACTCATTCCACAAAATTTTGTTTCCCGCTGAGAGAGATGGTGGTGATCACTTCAGGGGAAGGGACAGCGGCACGAGCGGCAAAAGAGAAGAAGGTAGCCTGGCGAACAGAGGAGGATAGGCCGCAAAGGGGCGCGTAGCGGGCAGCACTCTCATCAAAGTGAGCTCGTTGCGGCTAAAGGAGATCGCAGCAGGCAGCGGTAAGAAGAGCTCACAGCGGCAGAGGTCGGGCGAGGAGACTGGGCGGCCTGGCGAATAGAAGAGGGCAGCCCGAGAAAGCCGCCGAGAAGGGGGAGTCCGCGGGAGGTAGGAGACCTAAGAGCCCGCAGCGGCTAGAGGAGAAGAGGTCGGCGAATAACAAAGAAAGGTCGGGCATCAAGAGCAAGTTGCGGTCAAGCAGCCAACACAGACGGGAAGCAGAACTGAGAAACCGCAACTAGAGAAGGCCGCGAACAAACCGCAATGGGGCGGGAAGAAAGATCGGCAGTCCGCGATAAGTTTGGCAGGTCGCGACGAACAACAGAGAGAACTAGTCCGCAGCGATCAGAGAGAAGCAGTCTGTGGCGAACAGCAGAGAGAAGCAGTTCACAGGTAGGAACACGCGACTAGTGAACAAAAGGAGTTTGTGACTAGCAGCAGAGGAAAGGCAAATTGTGCGGGCGGAGGCAAATCGCAGCGGGCTGACTAGAGACCGCGGCGGACAAAGTCAAACTGCAGCACACTGACTAGAGATCGCGGAGGACAAAGGAAAACCGCAGCGACAAGGTGAGAAGAGGCGACAGCGGACTGAGGCGATCAAGAAGCCCCGCAAAGCAAACCACAGCAAACAAGGGGAAAGCGGGCCCTACTGTCCAGAGAAGAATAGCTATAAAGTTAGAAAGAAGTGGGGAAAGGAGGGATGGAACCACGTGAGGGGGAAACCGGTGGATAGAAAACTGGACTCCGCACAACAAAGAGGCCGCAAGGTGCGGGTAGGAAACTTGCGGTTAGAAGAGTCTAACCGCCAAGGGAGAACAAGATGCAGTTAGGAAAAACCCTCTCCGCCCAGGTTGATTAGTGGCTCTGATACCATGTAAAGAAAAACCAAGAGAGAGAGAGAAAAAGCCAAATTTTATTAATTTCTCAAACTTGTATATTTCTTGTACATGTAAGAATACATATATATATAGGAATAGAGAGGAGAAGAAAACTCCAATCCTATGATGTGGGACTAAAGAGAATGTACATGGGCTCAAAAAATGGGCTTTTCCTATTAGGCTTTTTCATTTTTCCTTAAAAGTAACAAACATTGCACTTTTTTCTAACAAAAAACTACATCAAACAGGAAATACTCACAATATTCTTCCACTCCTAATGAAGTCAAAAACTCCCCATCCTAAGCTCATACACAAGGCAGCATCCCAATGGCATAAGGGCATCACTCGTAAGCTTACATAGTAGATTGAAAGGTAAGTAAATAAATGGATGCAAATCCCTAAGTATTACAAGTGTTCGTTTAGTGGGTCGCATGGCATGGTCCTATGTTGCATAAAATTTGAATAAGTGCAAAAAATAACCCCTAAATTAATAGCAAACAAAGATAGTATTAATTATAAAATTTGAATGATTCTTTGGGGCCACAATACATATAATGAAAAGTAAAACCCTGTTATGGGGCAACTCAGAGGAGGCCGGAGGGGTGACTGGAGGAGCGAAGGAGGGATACCGTGGAGCCCTAACCGCGACTGTCTAAGCAGGACTTACTCGTTAGAGCAGAGAGCTATCACTTATCTCACAAGGGGAGCAATACTTGAACTTTTTCATTCATGCAAGTACAAGACTCTTAAAGGTCGATTTATAGGGCCCCCGGATGGCAAACCCGTAATTACGTCAAACATTAAAATATTAAAGATAAACCTACGACGCGATTAGACATGACTTGACAATTGACACTATATGATTGCATCAACCCATTAAAATACTCAAGATAAACATATGATGCGAGTCTCGTGACTTGACTGTTGACTTCGAATATAATAATAATATAATGGGACTAGATATATTATAATACTAAGGCGCGGCGCGTTGCCCATAACATCACTCTCGCCGTCCAAAAGGAGCTTGACCACAAGCTCAAGAGAGTTCAACGGTAGTGTAACTTCATTTGACGACATCGTCGTCAGAGTCCTCGAAGTATGGGTAGAAAAGCATGTTGGACTTGTCGACGCGAGTGTACTGCTCGTCCCAGTTAAAACATAATCCTTGGCCACATCGTTGCAACATATCGGCTCGAGATAAACGGCGGAGCGGTGGGGATGGATGACCCTCGACACGGCCATGTTGAATGTCGTTGTTCGTGAGCGGGTATGCCTCCTGTGCAAGCTGGAGACGACGGTCGCAGAGCCTCGCCAGACTCATAGCAGTCACCAAGTATGGAGGGGCCTCCAATTCGACATCAAATCACAGGCGGTCGCAAAGTCCGGTGTTGGAAATTGTGACATGAATTTCTAGGAAAAGAGTGACAAGAGCCAAAAGAAGCTGAAATTGTTTCAGGTATACATCCACGGATCCCGTTTGTCGTAAAGACATGAGTTTGTCGAGGGGGTCAGTGCGGATAGGAGGACCGAAACGAAAGTTGCATAACCGCTTGAAGTTTTCTCACATCAGATTCAGCTGGTCGGTGAGGAGACGAAAAACCCATAACAGAGCAAAGTCGAGCAAGTGGAAGGAGGCTAGATGAATTTGTTCTGTTGTCGGTGTTTGCTAGTGTTGAAAGAATCGGGCACACTTTGTGAGCCGACCCAAAGGGTCGGTCTTGACATCGTACGTTGGAAAATCCAATATGATATAACGGCAGATAATCGGGCACACTGTGTGGAAGGGGGCAGATAACTGATACACGGCCATGTTGAATGTCCTCCCAACGGCAGTCGGCTGTTGGGATGAGGAAGATGGGGCTCAACTGAAAGGGAAGAAAAAAATGCAGCGGCGGGTGAGGATTCATAGGGGCTGGAATGGAGTTGCATTGGAAGCTTGTGTTGGTAACCTGGTAGGACAGCAGGATCGGCGTGAGCTTGAAGCAAGAGACGCAGCGGGGTGTCGGGAAGGGAAGCGGTGATTGATGGTGAGGAAGATGCACAACGTCGATGGCAAGAATAATGCGTAAGAAGTCCGACCTACCTCTTATACCCAAGTTGTTATGGGCCTACTCGGAGGAGGCCAAAGGGGTAACCGGAGGAGCGAAGGAGGGATGTCGTGGAGCCCTAACCGCGGCTGGCTAAGCGGGACTTGCTCATTAGAGGAGAGAGCTATCACTTGTCTAACTAAGGGGAAAAAGAACTATAACTTTTTCATCCATGCTGATACAAGACTCTTAAGGGCCTATTTATAGGACCCTCGGGGGTCAAACCCGTAATTACATCAAACAATAAAATATTAAAGATAAACCAACAACGCAACTTGACCTGTACAATATGATTACATCAACCAATTAAAATATTCAAGATAAACATAGGACGCGACTTGACTTTAAATATAATAATAATAATAGTAATATAATAGGACTAGATATATTAAAATACTAAGGCAGGGCATGTTGCCCATAACAAAGCTATTCATTAAAATAGGTTCCTTAGGGATGCATACATACTTGAAGTTCATAAAACAGTTAGCATGTCACTTGTTCAATTACTATTGTCTGATATTTTCTCATTAGGTTATGTTAACTCTAGGTGTATTTGTTTCACAAAAAAGTTAGAGAAGGTCAACTTGCATTGACCCCAAACCATGCCAGTTCATGATGGTTCCTTAGGCAAGTGAAATGTGTATCAATAAAACTACTAAAGGAATTCATAGAAGTATATAGCATACAGATTCAATTCCATCAAAAAGTCGGCGACACATTCCTTTGCGCCTATACATATTCCTTGTCCCAATGAATGGCATTTCAGCCAGCTTTGTCCCATGTATTCTGTCAGAGAGGAATGACAGCAACCATTGGATAGTTTAATAAATTAAGTCACTTATTTAGAAAAATAAGAAGATTAAAAAATAAAAATATGTACCTGACAGATGCCGCACAATAAATTTCATCATTTCTTTCCAAAATAAATGTATAAAATCCACTGTAATTCAAACGATTGAAGTTTGATCTGCAAAACACAAAATGTGAAAATCAGAAGAGAGTCTAGCAAGTGAGCCCAATTCCAGTATCCAAAGTGGCCTACGTTTTCAATAATCCAATAAACTGAACGCAATGATGTATATATACTTGAAAGTGAGCTTAGTTATGCAAGGTGCCCAAAAGTTCTCAAACAAATATGGAGATTTTTTGCCAGATAAAATAAGACTAACTATGATAAAATAGTGTCACGAAAAAATAGACTTCAAAATGAGCTAAGGTAAAAAAAAGGGCAGCACGGTGCACAAGGCAGCCCCGCGGAGCGAGGGTCCAGGAAAGGGTCCCACAAGTCCCACCACATGGGTGAATGTAGGCAAACCTTACCTTGCATTTTTGCAAGAGGCTGCTTATTTAGGAAAAGAATAGGCTAAGTGATTCCAAAGGATCCCAGAGCTTTAGGCTTCATTTGTTTTGGCGTTTCTGCAGGGCGTTTCCCGCAAACGCCGCC
The DNA here is from genome assembly GCA_039583875.1 of Platanthera guangdongensis. Lineage (NCBI taxonomy): Eukaryota > Viridiplantae > Streptophyta > Magnoliopsida > Asparagales > Orchidaceae > Platanthera > Platanthera guangdongensis. The sequence continues at coordinate 278,751,503 of CM077153.1, read as the reverse complement.
GGAACAGCGGGTAAACAAACGGCCTCGCCGGGCGTTTGCCGCGTCTCCTCCCGCAGCAAGGAGAAAAGCCGCAGGTTTCCTCCGTTTCGATCCCTCCTCTCCCCGTTTCGATCCCCTCCTCTCCACCCGCCGTCTCCGTCCGCCACAGCCGCGCCAAATAAAACCTTAGATATATTCTTAAGAATTCACTTGGCAGGGCAGCTTGTACAAGAGAGCAAACATGGTGCTGCAGAAGCTCGCACACCAAATGGGGCCTAATGTTGCACTTAAAGATCAACAAAAAAAACAAGATAACTAGAAAGACGCACATGAATACATTCTAGGCAGTATGGAAAAAATCAAATTCATAGTGAAATTATGAACAAATTCTTAGATTACCCCTTGATGAACATAGGAATATAAAACATCTTGCTTTGAGACATATTTAAAAAAAAAATCAATCTAAAAACAGGCACTCACCTGCAGTTATAGACAACATTGTCAATCAGATTGATGCCAGTTCTATGGTCTGTTATAGGCAAAAAACACTCATCAATAACACCATGAGCAGCAGCTATTTTGGAGTTGCTTTCAACCATTTTAGCAAATTTAGATGAAGATTGGGATGGATCATCAAAGCGCCGGATGATGCTCCAAGAAAATCCGGCTTCCAGCTCATTTTTTACCCCAATAAGCTTCTGCAACTGTCTAAACACCTACAGAAATGACAACATGTTGATGTATTATGGGTCTTTTTTTAATGAAAAGAAAAACTAATTATAATGAAAGTAAAGTAGGGAGGGTGACACCGTAACAATCAATTTGATGTGTTATTCACAGTAGAAAAAGTACATGTACTACCAAACCATGCCAATACATGCAAATCCCATAATTTTTTGTTTAAAAAGGTGTTCTACCAGTTTGACATGAAATTAGTTCATCAATAAAATAAAGCAATAATTCCCATGTTCTTGATGTCATTATCACTTCAAACTATAAACATCGTGCTTACGTAGCATGCCACGAGTTAAATTCAAAAGATGAAGGTAGCTATAAACACCATGTTTTTTTATAAAAAAAATATTAGTATATTAAAACATTAACAAATAAGAAATCATAGAAAGGGTAAATTAGTTATCCATGTTTATTATATGATAAACTGTGTGTTGTATAAAACGCATGTTTATGCATGAGTGTTACGAAATGTTCTCGTTGGTATTTATGTGCTTCAAGAAAATGTTTTCTGGGTGTTCATATAGGGTACATTTAAATGGATTTGTTGCACAAATATGAATTGTTGCATAGAAACACAAAAATGAATTGTTGCCTTTGTGTAGAGTTTTTATGCATATATATACAAAATTAAATGGAAACTCTCATCAACTTTCTGTCACCTCTTCCCGCTTCCCCCGCCACTCACCCATATACACACACAAGCTTGCACGCTTTACTCACAACCATAAACACACAAGAGCCCACTCCCTAATTTGCATGCACTTCTGACACCCAAATTTTATGTTGCATAACCATCCTTTTCTTCACATTGTGTGTGAAAACTGAAAGAAGAAACATTGTGAAATAAATTATAAAGCATGACTAATAGAGGCTCTAAAAAATAGAACATTATATGTATTAATGTCACCTTCCGACAGTTTCTCCCACAGAATAGATTGGATGAACTACTGGAAACAATAGAAACAGCATCCTCGTCAGGAACACACTTTTCATGATCTACAAAATTTAATAAAAGTAAGCAAGCCATTACAAAATAACTGCACAGTGCACCTTACTAATGAAGAGATAGACAATGAAATTCTCGTGAGACAGGCAGACAATAACTTACATTTCCGCTCACATTGAGAACAAGTGAATAATGTAGACACACTCTTACATGGAGAGGCAGAATAATAATGCATGTCACAGAATTTACAAGAACAGCTTTTACAGTGCCAATCACCAGGAGGAAGTATCTGCATAGCGAAAAAACTCTGTATTTCAAGCAGCTATAGAGATGGCATGTAAATCATGCAAATCAAAAGTTTATAATTGTCCAGACTCAATTTTAACCAAAACAATCAACTCAACACCCCCACAATCCAACAATTTAATGGAAAAACTCTGAAAATAGGGGAATATGCCATGAAAATACCCCATCTTCCATAAACATGCCTATAAAAGCTAAGAAATAGAAAAGAAGACTAGCAAAAAAAAGGAGATGGCTCTGTAAAAATGCTAAATTAACAAAAACATGTCTTTATGGTAATAGGAAACCAGGGAAAATATGCTTGTCGATAATAAAGATATTTCCCCTACCTCAAGGCCTAAACAGTTCAGATGATAAGTTGAAGGGCAGCCATCACAGCAAATCAATTCACCCCCATCACCGCAGATGGCGCAAGTGTCATCATTTGGGTCATCACCATCTATGTCTAATTTATAAAAACCCCGTCTTTTATGATCTTCTTGTTTTTCCCATGCATTTAGTTGACACTGCAGAAGGGATATTCCAGACACTTCTACCAATGTGTTCTCATAAGGCTGATGCAGCTTGCTACCAGCATGAATCTCAAACTTGGCTGCAGGTAGAATTTTACTACAGCAACTGCAGTGAATACCATCTCTTGTAACTCGTCCTTCAAGCAAGGTTTTGTTCTTATTCTTGTTCATATATCGAACCTTTCCGTAGGTAGGTACTACACCCACATCTATCATCCATGAGAAAATTGTCCTTTTCCAAAGGTATGGAACATAATCATTTTTTTCAGGGTCTTCATCTTGGTTAGAGCCACGGATCATCAGAGCGCAACCTCTTTTATTTTTGTTTCTAACTATCAGTTGCATCTTCTTTCCCGAGGAACCATCAACTAACCCACTCTTGCTCCGCCTCTTCCTAACTCTGTCTTCTCTGGCATCATCACTAACTTCTTTATCTTCGGAAAATCGTGCTTTGGTGGTTTCTTTGTCCTTTTTGCTTCTCTTAACACCAACCTTGTGTTTAAGTTTGACAGCCTCCTTCTTTTTTCTTTTATTAACCACGTTCCTTTTCAATAAAATTAACGCTTCAGGAGCTATGGCAACAAATGAAGAAAGCTTTGCAGGGCCTTCATTGTCACCGCCTTCACTCTTAAAATGATTTACGTAGACATCATAGGCTTTTGTGATTGACCAATACCCATTTCCTTGAGGGGAAACATAAACAGCATCTTCATAATCCCTGCCTCTCCGTGGCCTTAATTCAATTTTCCACCCAGCATCCAGAAGAATGTTCTTAATCTGCTCCCTCACTTTCCTTTTAACCTCATTACGACTTGCACTTGATTCTTTTGTGTCGTGTTCCACCGGAGGAGGGCTTCTCAAAGCAGAAATACTCGCTTCTTTGGATCCAGCGCTGGATTTGGTATCAATTGAATGCACTTTCTTAGGGACTTTATTTCCACCGGATGGGTTATCTGGTTCTAGTTTTGCCCCATTTCTGTCACTTTTTCCTGCTGCAGAAACCTTACCACTATCTTTACCCAGTTTAAACTTCAAGTTTGACTTCTCGGCGCTGTCTCTTTCGCCTTTGTAGCCAAATTTAGTCAACTTTCCTGTGTTTGAAGATGTCAGCTTCCTTGTGTGACCTTCAATCTCACCTCGAACACTAGAATTACCAGAGACTCCCTCCTTATTTGTGTGCAAAACCTTCAGAACACCACTTTTACCCTGCACACGAAGGTACTCCTGTGATCTTCCACCATTCTCCTCCCTCTTCCGGTCAAACCCATGAACCATGTTGCCTTTTTGCTTCGGAAGCTCTCTCTGGCCAGATTGGCCAATGCGCCTTAGGCTTTCAGTTTCTGTCCTGCTGCTCTTATTTGGATTGAAATGCATTTTTTCAGTTTTGAGTTGTCAACATCCCTCTGCTTAGCTGCTGTGCCTGGAATGATGGAACCCTCCATGAGCTTCTTAACACCATTTACACCTTTATCCCGGTGTTTTGCGTAGTCGAACATTTTATTACTGAATCCAGTCCTCTCAATGTGGTTCCCAACATGCTCTGATTTTGCTTTCGTTCTACGAACATCTGCATCGCCTGCCTCCATGCTCCTCTTCTTATCAGATCTAAAGCCCAAATACTTCTCTTTCTCCCTTTCACGGTGTGTATATCTATCCCTGTGTTTCACAGGGCCAAAAAATTTACTGCTGGCCCCAACTTTCTCGGTTTGATTTCTAATAGAATCCACCGAATCTAATCTCATTTTCTTTCTAAATAGTTGCACATCGCCTGCCTCCGACCTCTTCTTCTCAAACCACGGCTGGAATAATTTCTCCTTCCTCTGAACATTGTCAAATCTCGGCCTGGTAATCTCCACCTTTGTCTCCCTTTCTTCCTTGACTCCGCACTTCTCCTCCTCCTCCCCGGTTCTAGTTCCACCGGCAGAAGTGCCACTCGTAGCTTCCTCCGCCTTCCTCTGAACATCGTCAAATCTCGGCCTCTCCACCTTTGTCTCCCTTTCCTCCCTGACTCCGCACTTCTCCTCCTCCCCGGTTCTAGCTTCGTCCACCTTCGCTGGAAAAGAAGGCACATAGTCATCCGTCTCCGACTCGCTACTCAGCACAAGACGCCGCCGCTTCTCCTTCTTGGGCTCCGAAACCTTAGCAGCGCCGGCGGAATTCTTCTCCTTCCCCTTCTCCATTGCGGATTTCGGAATCCCCAAAGCAGCCCGGCGTTGGAATTAAGAGCTCACATCCCCCAATCCAGACCCGAATAGAAAAACAGAAGAAAACCTAAAAAATCGAATAAAGAAAGGAGGTTATCAACGAAGAGGGGGGGAGTCAAACGAACCACCTGCGTACCTGGAGAAGGGCGGTCGCCGGCGAGACAAAGACGGTAGAAATTGACAAACGGATATAGAGAGGGGCGCTGGATCGATTGCACGCAGGATTCAAGGGTTCCAATCTGCTCTCCCGAAATCCCCTCCGCTCTCGCCGAGCCTATCAGATTGCGCTGGTTTGCCTACCTGAGTTTTCTTCCTTATTTATTTTTTATTTCCTTTTCCTATTTTTGCCACTCTTTTTTCCCTCTGGCCGCGGGATTGTTACACGCAATGCATTTTCAATTCATCAGCAGTCAAAAAAAAAACTCATATTATTTGGGGTTTTTGGTACTTTGCATTCCCGAAAGTATATCTTTTGACATTTTGCACTCTAAAATTTTAAATATTGCATTTTGCATTCCTGAAATTTCAATTCTTGGCAATTTGCACCCCAAGCATGTTAAATGAGTGGTAATTTCGTCCAGAGCTCATCAAATGTGCTTATTTTTGCACTTTGCACCCTAAAATTTTCGAATTTATACTTGAAAACCAAATATACTTTAACGATTTTATCCACCCAAATTTACCACTTAATAAAATGATAATTGCACGTATAAATCCGAAAATTTCAGGATGCAAAGTGCAAAAATAAGCATTTTTGATGAGGTCTGGATGAAATTACCTCACGTTTAACATGCTTGGGGTGCAAAGTGTCAAGGATTGAAGTTTCGGGGGTGCAAAGTGTCATATTTAAACTTTCAGAGTGCAAAGTACCAAAAGTTGCACTTTCATGGGTGCAAAGTGCAAAAAAACCTATTATTTTGTGATAGAAATGTTACTTTGGGGGTTTGGGAGGCCGGCGGCTTTTCGGTTAAGGGGCAAATGTCATAGGAGATAGGGATACGAATCCCCGGGAGTTCTTAGGGAAAACTCCAGGTTGGAGTTAGTTTCAACGCGAGAGAGATTCATCTTGTCAATTTTAAGGCGAGATGAATTCAGGCGCTAAAAGACAAAAAAATGAACAGTAAAAATAATAAAAAATATTGAAAAAAAAATTTCTGGTGCGTTGGATTTCAATCCAACGCGCGAGATGGATCGAACTTCACCCTGAAGCTGTCTGTACAAACTCTAGGGGATCCAAATCCTAGGGGGTAGCGGATTTGGAATGGTGGGAGACGGTTGGTTTCGTAAATGTGGAGATTGTGCTTTTACGATTGAAAATTTTAACAAGTGTATTAATGTAAAGTTATATAGACGACTGATTGGACATTTGATGAAATATTTGACTGCAGTAGTGAACGACTATGTCCTCTTCTCATTCATTTTGATTTAACCTGTTGGGGCTCCCTATACCCGGTCCGGTCAAGCAGCTATCCTTCAAGCGCAGCTCGAGTTTTCGGCCACGTCCGGTCTGGCCGCGCGCAACGCGGCGCGCGGTCCGCTCCCACGCACGCACACGGGGGAAGCACAGACCCGGGAGCGTGCGCGCTCCCCGGGCACGCGCATCTAGGCGTGCACGCCCCAAGGCACGTGCGCCTCTGCGCGCGCCCAGGGCAGCCGGCAGCGTGCTTTTGCACGTTGTCGTGCCGCTTCCCGACCGTCGTGCGGCTTCCCGGCCGCAGGCTGCTTCCCGGCCGCCGGGCGGCTTCCCGGCCGCCCGCCCGGCTTCCCGGCCGCCCTCCCGGCTTACCGGCCGCCCGCCCGGTTAAGGCGGCCGGATTCCCGTCCGAGGAGGGCGGCCCCACCGGCCACCCTCCCCTCCTTCTCCCTGCGTCAAGAAAGCGCCACTGCCCCATGGCCTTTTCTACCAAATGGGCGGCCATTGGGCCGCCCATCCGCCGCCAGCCGCCCCTAGCTAAGGGCGGCAGAGTTCCCTTCCAGGGAGGGCGGCCCTATCGGTCACCCTCCCCTCCTTCTTCCCGCGCCAGAGAAGCGCCACCGGCCCTAACAGGGGCGCTGGCCTTTTCTTCCGGATGAGCGGCCATCTGGCCACCCATTCGCTGTCGGTCGCCCTTTCTTAAGGGCGGCCGGATTACCTTTTGGGGAGGGCGGCCTGCCCCCCCCCCCCCCCCTTTCCTGCGCAGAGAGGTGCCACCGCCTCTAAAAGGGGCGGTGTTTCTCTCTTCCTGACCGGCGGCCATTTGGTTGCTCGTCCGCCCCCAGCCTCCCCTAATAGGTGTTGAAACCAAAAAGTCGGTCTTTGTGGAGTTCACTCTTGGGGAAGGGTATATCAATCGAATGCGACTAGCAGAGGTATGGAATTTGGATTAAGTTGAGCGGGAACTACACCGAAGTAAACAAGCTTAAGATCCCTTTAGAACCAATATGGTATTAACCACATCCTTGTGCTGTGCAAATGGGGCTCGGTTTGCTCAGAGATCCAAAGCAGTTGTAATCGCGATTCCTTTAGAACGAATATGGTATTAACCGCATAAAAATCAGGTTCCATAAGTGTCATATCTTGCTGGGAAGCCTCATTTTCTTAAGATGATCGAGTTCCTTCAAAGAAGTAATCTCCGCGCCCTTCTCAGCGAGAAACTGGGAGAAATGGGATCCTTTTCCTTCACCGTGCTTCTTACTCTCTGGTCCAGGCTCCAGTCTCTTCGATTCAGCGGGAACCAGAGCCCACACAGATGAAAGCAGCTTGTTGGGTCTATCCAAACACTCCAAGAGGGTTGCATCCCGCGTTTCTGCAGTTTTCAAGATAACTTATCGGGTTAAAACAGACTTCTTCGCAAATATAACTAGGTAGGTGGTTCAAATACCACCATACTTGAAGATTATATTTTGATCCATACAAAGTTTTAGCTCAAAAAGATCCCATGTTATTTGAAAAATAGAAAATGGAATTTAGTATGCCAACAAATAACTGTGAGGAGCACCTGAAAACCTGAACACAGGCTCCAAGGCGGCACAAGGTATACTGAAATTCAGATGGGGTATAATGGTACCTCCAACATACCTAGCATTACTGAAAGAAAGAGAATAACATAAAACATCAATTAGTGCTTAGTTGATAAATTATTATAAGCATTTACTTAGACTCCGCAATATATAAAAGAGCAATAAAATCAAAATAGACAAAATTGAAGTGGAAATGATGAAGAGACTATTGATAGGAACAACTATCACGTAGGGAACACAGTTATTTAATTAAGAGTCAGTTTGGTGGAGATTTTTAGGTGTTGTAGACGGCTGATTTCTGGAAATCTAAAGCAAACGGTCTGAAACTGCACTGCAGGGGACTGCAGATTTCCTACAAAAATAGCAGGACACCAGCACTCCTGCACCTGAAGGCCCACATGCCACCTGCGGTAAATTGCCAATCTATTGTGGCAATTGAGCTACAGGATGTCGGGTTTAGTTCCTGCTATGTTGGCGCTCGTGCGACCTGAAAGGATCCTCAGTCCCCTACGCCGGCCCTCCTATTGGTGCTCGTTGGAGCTCCTGCTCGATAGAAACACATAAATTCTGTTTCTATGGAGTCACCCTCCATGAGCTTCTTAACACCATTTACACCTTTATCCCGGTTTTGTTCTTATCTTGGACAGCGCGGAGGCAGTCTAGAGCTTCTTTGGAAAGCGACATTGCGATGAGAGGCGAGAGCGGCGACAAAGGATTAAGGCAGGGATCATTTGCCACCGCCTGGATATTTATATGGCTAAGGAGGGGCCCACAGAAGATTCTCTTTCATGTCAGCATCCACTCATCCAATATGTGGGGTTGGATGATTCTTTCTGAGCTTTATTAAAACTCGCAAATAGCGGGAATTGTGTACAATCCTATATTCGGTGAGTGGACCCCATCAGATGCGCGAGTAAGGTAGTTTGACCTGCACTCACCAAAGGCCTAGAGAGGGGCATTTGCGCTACCCTGCGAGGAGTGGTATGACCCTTCGGCGAGTGCAATCTCCATCTAGCACTCGCCTAAGGATCCCGCGCCTCAGCGCGCACGCGAGACCAGTTCTCGCCAAGCTGGGCGAGTGGCCTCCTGGACAAGCACTCGCCTCCCAGAGAGCTTCAAGGCGGCGAATGTGTTGTGTTCTCGACATTCTCCCCTTCAGCCGGGTGGTGCTCTCACAGATCATTCATCCAATAGGGTCCAGAGGCAAAATTATCTGGATGCCCTCAAATGACTGCATTTAGCCATTCAGAACAGCGGAGTTACGTTGTTGGAAGACCACTTTTTGTTGCATATAACTGTTTAGAACAGCGGAGGTCGGCTATTTGCAGACCGTTTTCAGAAAACTATAAATAGACCCAAGGGGGTACCTCAGAAGACACGTTTTTATTGTGCCCCGGTCTTCTTGCGCTTTTAAGGTATCCTTAGCTCGGACTTTGGCTAAGAAGGGGAAGTGCACTATGATCTTCCGGGTGTGTGGTGGGATCTCCACGCCGAGCCCTTGGGTCCGTTTCTTGTTCCATTTCCTTAGTCGTTTGGCTCGCAGGGTAGAAGTAAGTGTGCGATCAGAGCAAATGGAGTTCAGCCTCCCAGGCTTCCGCAAGCTATTCAATTTCCGCGCCAAGAGGGACGGGATTGTGTTCTTCTCTGGCAACCACCTTAAGGCGAAGTGTCTCGCCAATAAGAACCATAACTGGGTCTGGCAGTTCATTTTTGTTTCTAGTGACTTTGGCAATCTTCCCCTTTCGTCGATCCAGCAAGAGGAGTCTACCTACCGCCCTCCTAGTATCTGCGGCCACTAATCCAATCTCCACTGATTCCTCCTTGGGAAGGATTTCGACGTCGTCTTCCTGAGGAGGAACGTCGACACACACCTGCCAGTTCTCGCCGAGGAGGGTAATTCTCGCATTCGCTACTCTAAAGATTGTAAGGTCTGGAAAATTCTAACCTATGATACTTGTGCAGGGGTGCGAGATCTCCCCCTCAACCTCCCATCTCCTGGCAATGCGGCATCTTCTGCCGAGATGGCCCATGTCAAAGACGTCGTGGCGGCTTGTAGAAGCTCGTTGAAGCCGCTATCGAAATCAAGCGACAAAAAGTGGAGGCCTGACGCACCGCCATCTCCGCCTCTTTCCAAGAAACCATCAATATCCGGGAAACCAGCAACCATCGAGAAGTCAAAAGATGTCGAGAGGCCGAAAGCTGCAGAGAAACAAAAGGCAGTTGAGAAACCCTCAAATGCCGAGAAGCTAACCTCTGCTGATCTCGACAAGGGCAAGGAGATTATCATTGAAGCTCCTAAAAGCGGCACCGGCGGTGTGGTGAAGAGGGCGGGAAAGACCAGCAGGACCTCGGCACAGGAGAAGCCGCAACCCAGGGGCCACAAGAACTTTGGCCTGGGTGAGGATGTGCTGAATGACAGCGAAGAGCCCCTGTTGGTGTGGGATCGAAATTCCAACAGGGTCTTTATCTCCACTGTGCTCCCTTCTTGGCAAGAAGGCGATACCGTCTCGGGCCAGGCCTATGCATTGGCCTTCAGAATGTATGGGCGGGATAGCGCCGCCTACTACGATAGGGCGTTAACAAAGTCACTCGCCAATGGGAGCTTACGGTCCCAATTTCTCCCCCTCGAGCTCGCGCATATGTCAGCGCGCCATAGCATCCGCCTCGCGCATCAACTGGCGGATGTTAGTGCGGGGCGATCCTCTCTTTTTTTGGAGGTGAAAAGGCTAAAGAAGGAGCTCGCTGCCTCCAAGAAGGATCTCGCCCTGCGAGAGGCAGGAGTGGTAAATTCTTACTCCCTTGCTTGTATATTTGCCCAACTTTTACTCTCCCCCTGATCCCTGATCATTTTGCAGGATGTCGCGACCGTTGCTACGAAGGACGCGCGTATCGCCCGTCGAGAGGACGAGAACAGGCGAATAAGGGCCCAAAATCAGCAGTGGATTGACTCGCTGGTTACTCCTCCCCCAGACAAGAAGAAGGAGGCCTTGTTGTATACTCAACATGAGATCGATCTGATGATGTGGGAGCATGCCATCATGGGAGCTACGTACGCGCTACAGATGATGCAACAGGCCGACTTCCTCAATAGTGACATTGAGAGATTGACAGCCGAGATCTTGGTGCAGGAGCTCTTCCAGCCTGTTCCCAAGCCTATGCTGAGCGGGGATGAGGATTTCGGCAAGAGCGAGCATTCAACCTCGTCGTCTTGAGGCTCCCCCCCCCCCCCTCTTTTTTGTTTTTGCTTGTACTCTTCCTTTCGGGCCTTTCCCCCTTTTGTCGATGTAGCTATTTTGGATAAATGACTACATTGTTTTAAAAGAAATTCTCACCTCTTCTTTTTATTCTTCGTGATGCTGAGTAACATGGTACCTTGAAATGCATTCGACTTACGCTCCCACTCAAATCCAGGGCTGGAACATCTCGCGACCCCTTGGGCCGACTTTGGCATAGGTTTAGACTTAACAACGTTCTCGCCCCTTTTAGCCTACGCGCGTGTAAATTCTTGGGCCTGCAAGAGCGAGCTCTTGGCACTCGCATTTGCTTACCCTCTTCAGACTGGCGAGATCCCCTTTCTTGGCGAGATTCTCCTGAGACATTATTATTTATTTAAAGAAAACCTTAGCCTTCAGACCTATTTTATTGGTGAGATTAGTTGGGGACTTGAAAACTCCATCCACCGAGGGCCCCCTCCACGCTAGCTGGGTGAAAGCCTGACAGCTGGAGCATCCCGGTATCTAATCCAAGAGCGAGAAGATATTCTTTTGGCCGACCTATAGGCGCTACCACCGGCCCAATCAGCTAGATGAGAGTCTGACGACGGATGTTGAGCATCAACCGAACTCAGCCCCAGGATCATAACGATGTCCAACGGGACCCTGGCCTTGCCAGCTAAATGAAAGCCTGATAGCGGGATTTGCTCAAGATTAGGGTAAATTCTCTCAAGTGACATCCAGTCCTGCCATCTAGGTGAAAGCCTGACAGTAGGATCTGCTCGGGGTCTGGGTAGACTCTCTCGAGTGGCATCCAATCCTGCCAGCTAGGTGAAAGCCTAGCAGCAAGATCTACTTTGGGTCTGGGTAGACTCTCTCGAGTGACATCCAGCCATGCCAGCTAGGTGAAAGCCTGACAGCGGGATCTGTTCGGGGTCTGAGTAGACTCTCTCGAGTGACATCCAGCCTGCCAGCTAGGTGAAAGCATGACAGTGGGATCTGTTCGGGGTCTTAGTAGACTCTCTTGAGTGACATCCAGCCCTGCCAGCTAGGTGAAAGCATGGCAGCAGGAACTGCTCGGGGTCTGGGTAGACTCTCTCGAGTGACATCCAGCCCTGACAGCTAGATGATAACCTGACAGCGGGATCTGCTCGGGATCTGGGTAGACTCTCTCGAGTAATATCCAGACCTGACAGCTAGGTGAGAGCCTGACAACGGGATCTGCTCGGGGTCTGGGTAAACTCTCTCAAGTGACATCTAGCCCTGCCAGCTAGGTGAAAGTCTGGCAGCGAGATCTGCTCACGTTTTGGGTAGACTCTCTCGAGTGACATTCAGCCCTTCCAGCTAGGTGAAAGCCTAGCAGCGGATCTGCTCGGGGTCTGGGTAGACTCTCTCGAGTGACATCCAGCCCTGTCAGCCAGGTGAGATCCTGGCAGCGGGAACTGCTCGGGGTCTGGGTAGACTATCTCGAGTGACATCCAGCCCTGCCAGCTAGGTAAGAGCCTGGCAGCGGGATCTGTTCGGGGTCTGCTAAGTCAACTCTTCACCCACTCACATGAATCCTTGCAGGATAATTGACACATCAAGAAGCTCTATTAGAAAAAGGGGCATAACTTACATGGCTTAAGAGTAAAAGCGCTTCAAGTCATCATCGCTCCAGGTGAGACTTAGGGTCTCGCCCTCCACATTCCAGAGGCGATACCCTCCTGATTTCAATATTTCTTTTACAAGGTACGGACCCTCCTAGTTGGGGTTAAGCTTCCCACAGCGGCTGATCTTCCCGTTACATCCACCTTTTTCAGTACCAAATCCCCTTTCGCGAACTGTTTGACCCTGACATGCTTGTCAAAGTACTTAGCCATTCTTATTTTCACTTCTTCCTATTAGATGGCGGAGAGATCACGCAGCTCCTCCACCATGTCAAGGGAGAGTCGTAGTTCTTCCTCGTTTTCAGCCTGTCATTCTTCCCTGCCTTCCACTGCCTTGACCACCCGAGACGTCCGAACCTCGAACTCTATTGGGATTACTGCCTCGCATCCATGGGAGAGCTTGAAGGGGGTCTCCCCTGTGGACATGTTGGGGGTGGTCCTCAGAGCCTAGAGGACCGAGGGAAGCTGCTCCACCCAGCTACCCTTCAAGTTTTCAACTTTCTTCTTTAGGCGGTTCACAATGATCTTATTTGCCACCTCCACCTGCTCGTTGCTCCTGGGGTGGTGGGCTGAAGAAAACCTGAGGTCAATCCCGAGCTGTCCACAAAAACTGATGAATTCAGCGCTGGCAAACTGGGGTTCGTTGTCCGTGACGATGGCCTGCGGCAACCCATGCCGGCAGATGATCTCCCCGCAAACAAAGTTCCTGATAACCTGGGTGGTCACCTTGGCCAGCACCTTCACCTCCAACCACTTAGAAAAATAATCTATCATGATAAGCAAAAATCTCCTCTGCCAGCTGGCCCGGGGGAAAGGTCCTACCAACTTCATTCCCCATATGGCAAAGGGCCAGGGGGCTGTGATTCTTCTGAGGTGCTGGGTTGGTTGCAGTTGGAGGGGGGCAAACAACTGGCATTGTGACACTTCTTTGTGAACTCTGCAGCACCGTGGCCTGGATTAGGCCAGAAATACCATTGTCTGACAATCTTTCCTTCTAGGGTTCGACTCCCGGAGTGACTCCCACACTCCCCAAAGTGTACCTCCTCCAAGATTATCCGGACCTCCCTCTTGGGCACGCAACGTGCCAACATCCCCGAGAGGGTCTTCCTATGCAACTGCCCATCGTGGATGAGATAGCACACTGACTTGTACTTGAACTTATTTTTGTTCATCCCCTCCTGATACCCCCCCCCCCCTGTGGAAAGGAATGTTGTGAAAGAGTCCATCCACGAGGGGTGTTGGTCCACCTCCATCAGTTCTCCCTCTTCTATGGAAGGGTGAAATAGGTCGGCGATGGTACCCCCCACCCGGGGACCATGCTTTGCCAGTTGATCAACCTGCTCGTTCTCCTCCAGCGGCACATATCAGATGGAGAAGGTCTGGAACATGTCGATGACCCCCTTCACCTTCATCAAGTATAACTGGAGGGTAGGCTCCCTTGCCTCAAACTCCCCGTTGATCTGTGAAGCCACCATCATGGAGTTAGTGAGGACCTCCACGCCAAGCACTACTAGCTCCCTAATCAGGCGCAACCCTGCTATCACGGCCTCATATTTAGTCTTGTTGTTAGTGATTGGAAAGTGCACCACCGTTTGTTCGATCCTCGTTCCCTGGGGGATCTCCAAGATCACCCCCACCCCCAGGGAATGCCACCCCGAAGCGTCATCTACCATTTCTTTCCACTAAACCGGCTTGCTACTGATGCACGCTTTGTTGTGTGAATATATAAGTGCTACGCAAGTGTACGTGTCGTGTCAAGTTACAAAATGGAAGTAGAGTGTCGAACCCACAGAGACAATATTTTTCCTCAGCTTATGAGTACTAGTAATGATCTTTTCTTATAAGTCAAGCAAAATCACAAGGTTTCTGAGAGTAAGTAAACTAAATAACGAAACTAAAGTAAGATGAGAATATAATGATGAGAAGAACGAGTCTCATATATTGATCCCTAATCTTCGTTTGCCTTTTTGTGATGAGAAATACAATTGAATTCAACTCGGTTTTTAACTTGTGGAAATCCTAAACTCGCGGTGAGCATCTCTCGATTTCATCATCGCACTATGCATATTTAGTGAGTAGCCTTAGATCAAGACTACACAAGTAAACATACGTATAAAATTATGGATCTTAACTCCACAACTAGAATGATAGCGATACGCTAAATCATATGTAGCCAAATTAAATTCTCGAGACTTACGAACGCAGCTCTCGCATATAGAACGCAGTATGAAGCACTAGATGGTAATTTCTTAACGTCATCACTGAAGAAGAGAATGAAATTTAAGATACAAACCAAATTTAACTCAATTGTTCATGTAAATATCAAAGCAAACGTCGAATAGTTCACAACATATAAGACTCGCAAGCGAATTAGTTCATCATAGTCAAAAGTTTGAGAGATCGGAGAGAGAATTCAACAAACATGATGAATAAAAGTTAGAACAAGCCAACCAATTGATCTCACGAATGCCCCTACAAAGGATGTTGTCGCTTCTCCTTGCACGGATCTGGAATTGCTGCGCGGCCTCTTCTTCCTCCCGATCTCAAGCCCTAGATGAATTCCGCCCCCCCCCCCCCCTTCTTTTTTTTTCTTCGAATTTCTCTATATCCACTTTAAAATCTCCTCTTCTCCCTTTTAATACTTGCCATAATTGTTGTCTAATTTCCCCCCAAAAATCCCCAAGAGATGCACCCTTCCATGTTTTCGTTCAGCCCCAAAATTCAAATTTCGAATTTTAATTTCGCCCCAGGTTGTTGCAACCTTGTTTTTCTGCACGTTGCAACGTCTGCGCCTGCGCCTGCCTTTCCCATCCGAAACCCGATAGTTGCAACTAATTATTTCGTGGACGTTGCAACCTCTCTTTCAAGCTATGAAGTTTTGGCGAATTTCCTTTTCCGGGCAAATTCTTTTGGCGCATCTGATACAAATACATCGAAACAAAACCAAATTAGCCACAATTCGAATGAATAAGAGTTTACTTTCATTTTTATGTCATTTAAACTTATTTTACTTGTTTTAACTGAATAAGTTGTTGGAAATAACCGCATAGATAACTTCTTTTTAGAAGTTATCACACCCCCACACTTTACCCCTTGCTAGTCCCTAGCAAGACAATTCCTAATAGTGAATTAGGTGAAAGAATAATTACCAAGATGAGAGTTCGATGATTTTTTTTTTATCTTAACAGAAATTAAACAAAGCATACTTAAGAAATCCAATTTCTCCAACTGATAAGCTTATCAATCATTGAGAGCTCAAACATCACAAATCCGTTAGTTGATGAAAGATAAAGCGAAATTAAGAATTTCGGTGTTGTGTGTGCCTTCTTCAAATTATTCACTCCCACGCAAAAATTTTCTTATTGAGCCTCCGCACTAATTTGGAAGGATAAGAATAAGCTAGGTTTTTGATTTGACTTCGACAAGCGTTAGTAGCACATGTAAAAGTAAGGTTGGCCTTGGCTTGATTAGATTAGCTATTCATGGACATGCATTAATAATGGAGAGGTAATTCCCTAGTTAATAATCTTAATACTCCCTCATCTTATGGAGTTCAACTCTTAAGCAATAGGTATTTATAAACATAAAGTTCATAGTTGGGATCATTCTAAGTACGTAAGTGCATACCTGGGCCACATATCACTATGACCAAATTGTTCCTTATTTTTTTTATTTCTCTTTTTAGTTCTCTTTTCCCTTTTTTTTTTGTGGTCACAGTTGGGATCATTCCGAGTAAGCTCGTACATACTCAGGCCGCATATCACTATGACTTATAATCTTATCATCAAAATGCTGAGTCGAACACCCATAATTGAATAGTGCATTAAGATTCAGCTAGTTGGAATGTAGGGAACTTAGATTCACTAGTGTCTAGCAAAATGATAAGGAGCAAGCTCAAAGGGTTTCGTGAGTGATCAGAATGAAGTAGCCACTTAAACACTTATCTAAGTTTACATCATCAACTCAGTTCTTCTCACCCCTCCCAAATTTTTTTGAAAGTCAATTTAAAATATTGCGGGGAGTAAAAGTGAATTAAAGAAAGTTGTGCATGATACGAACGCTTAAGAGCGATTTACCAAAAAAATCATACTAACTTCAATTTAAAAATCCGAGCTCTTACGATTGTTTAGCCATACCAATTAGTTATCATTGGATCTCTAGGATAACTTACTTATTAAGTACTGCAAGAATTTTAAATCACCAAAATCACAATCAATTCCTACTTAAAACGTTACTAGCTTCTAACAAGGTTGGTTCATATAAGAGAATTTCAGAAAACATAGTTGAAACGGAAGTACTCCCCTAGAGTTTCTTAAGCTGACCATCCAGGGAAGTTGCTGTCTTTCTATCCTCAATGCCCATGCTTGTATAAGTCCTCCCGATCCCGACTCCAAAACGATGCCCTGTTGCTGGTGAGCATGCACAAATATGGACAAAAGAAAAGAGTAATGGAGGGTACTTTAATAATATGAAAGATATGATTGAATTTATTACATAAACTATTCAGCGTCTGTAAACCACAGACATCAATGAAATCCATAAAGATATCGTATACTCAAGCATATAAAAGTAGCCATATGTAGATCACAGATGCCAATGAAGTCCACAAAAATATCATATAATCAAGCATAGCGCAGTCCAAAAATTAACCCAGCACAAAATATGCAAAATATAGTTTTTAAGCACAAAATATGCAAAAGATAGTTTGTGCAATCGGATCAGTGGTAAGCTATAAGCATGTGAATGCTAGCCTTCATCATCATCTTGTGCGTCGTCGTCCTTATCTTCAGTCATTTCAGTCGGGTCGAGGCTATTACCATCCATGTCCACCAGGTTCCCCTGATCATCAAACTGTCATTGATATTCGAATTGGGCCTCCTCGATTGGCTGTTTTGCTTTCCTTGATAAATTATCTAGACTATTCTGCAGATAATCCAGTCTAGATCTGAAGTAGCGGTGCTGGCATTGATAAATAACAACCAAACCTTAGCCTCCCTTGACAGAGATGTAGACTTAAGCGATCCAGTTGCTGCATTGGACCATGCAAGGTCGGGGGAGTTGCATACCAACGTAGCTACTTCAGAGTTGTCGATCGGATGGTTCAGACTATAGAAATCTTCTTCACATCCCAATTCATACAACATGTTAATAGAGTTCGCAGAAAAATCGATTACCTTTCCTCGCACCATCACTGATTCATTTTTGGAGAACCTGGCATTCGAATAGAACTCGTACACCCATGGGAGGATAGCTTCATCTCGCGGGTGGCAGAGGGTTTCCCATTGCAGAGCCTGGATTTGCTGTGTATAGCTTAAACTCCATGATCTCTTTTCCATCTTAAAACCCCGCTCAAAAATCATGGGGATAGACTTTAACATCTCAAATCTCTCCTTAGCAGCCTCATTTATAAACTTTAAGGGCTTCCTTGGTATGGTCTTTCCTTTTTTCTTAGAAGACATTTTCTACATTAAGGGTAAATGGAGGGATAGGTTTAGAAAAGGGGAAAAGTTTACTGTCCATTATTCGAACTTGAGGTAAAATGTTGAAGGAGGCAAGCAAGAACTTACCGCATCTGGAGATATAGGGCCGCAGAGTGTCGGGCAGAGGCACTGCTTGCTCTCTCGCTTCTCCCGATCTCCGCCCTTTCGCCGCCGAGCAAACGCCCCTCGTCGTGATGCCTGGTAGGCGAGGGTTGGCGCAGTCGTCTTCCCGATCGCAGATCTAGGGTTTAGAGCTTGGAGGAAATGCCGATATGATGCCTCACGCCTTTTGAATAAGAAGCCAGACCGACTCCATAAAACTGACGCCACGTGTCTACCTAGGCCCCACTGATATATGGAAAGGCGGAACAGTTCAGCTAAACCGGCGCCAAGTATAGCGCTTATATGAGACCCGAAAAAAAAAAGTTGCAACTAATTTTTTTTTCGCACGTTGCAACTTCCAGAACTGCACTGCTGACTTTCTCCCCTTGCGATTTCTTTCCACAACATGACTCATAACTTGAAGAACTAACTAAAACAAAATTAGCTTAAGATAAAAATATAGATAAAATGGTGGGTTGCCTCCCGCCTAGCGCCTAATTTTCAGTCCCGGCAGGACTTCCCTTTCCACTTAGTTTTCAAAAATAAATGAGGATTTCTGTAAATCCTCATTGTTGCTCATATAAATTTTTAGTCTTTGACCATTAACTTTGAACTCCGACCCACTTACTTCATTATAAATTGTTACTGCTCCATAAGGGTGAACTTCCTTGATCAAAAATGGTCCTGACCATCTAGATTTCAGTTTACCCGGGAACAATCTCAATCTTGAGTTGTATAATAAAACCAATTGCCCCGGTTTAAAATCCTTCTTCCTTAATTTTGAGTCATGCCATCTTTTAGTTCTCTCTTTATAAATTTCAGAATTGTCATAGGCATTCATCCGAATTTCCTCTAGTTCATTTAGTTGGAAAAACCTCTGCCTGCCGGCATTTTGAAAATCAAAGTTTAGTTTTTTAACCGCCCAATATGCCTTGTGCTCTAGCTCTACGGGTAACCGACAAGCTTTCCCATAAATTAATTTATACGGAGTCAATCCTAGAGGTGTTTTATATGCAGTTCTATATGCCCAAAGGGCATCATTGAGTTTATGAGCCCAATCTTTTCTGGTAATGTTTAATGTTTTCTCCAAGATTGTTTTAATTTCCCTATTAGACACCTCAGCTAATCCATTGGTTTGTGGATGATAGGCCAGAGCAATCTTATGATTCACACCATATTTTTTTAACAAAGATTTAAATTGCCAATTGCAGAAATGTGACCCTCCATCACTGATGATGGCCCTAGGAGTGCCAAATCTATTAAAAATATTCTTTAAAAATTTAAGTACAGTTTGGGCATCATTATTTTTGGTCGCAACGGCTTCTATCCATTTCGATACGTAGTCCACCGCTACTAAAATGTATAAGTTTCCATTTGAATTTACGAACGGACCCATAAAGTCTATTTCCCACATATCAAATATCTCTATCTCTAATATATTATGTAGGGGCATACTATCTCGTTGGCCTATATTTCCAATTCTTTGACATGCATCACAACATTTTGCAAAGTTATGCGCATCTTTGAATAATGTTGGCCAATAAAATCCCGCCTCTAATACTTTCAATGCCGTTTTATGTCCCATAAAATGTCCTCCATATGGAGAAGCATGACACCTTTCTAGAATTTTAGGTACTTCCACTTCAGGGATACAGCGTCTTATGATTTGGTCCGCACAATGTTTAAATAAATAAGGTGTATCCCAGAAGTATGTCCTAACTTGTTGTAAAAACCTCTTCCTTTGTTGATAACTCATCTCCGGTGGTAATACTCTGCTCACAATATAATTTACTAAGTCTGCATACCATGGTGTAACATTTTCTGATATTGCTAAGATACTTTCATCAGGAAAATTTTCCTTAATTACTACTTCTTTATCTTTCTCCTCAATTTGCTCTAACCTAGACAGATGGTCTGCTACTGGATTTTCTGCCCCTTTCCTATCTTTAATTTCAAGATCAAATTCTTGTAATAGCAACATCCATCTGATAAGTCTAGGCTTGGTTTCCTTCTTATCTACCAAATACCTTATTGCAGCGTGATCCGTGTAAACTATAACTTTCGAGTTAATCAAATACGAGCGGAATTTATCAAACGCGAATACTATTGATAATAATTCTTTCTCCGTGGTTGTATAGTTTATTTGGGCTTCATTTAAGGCCTTACTTGCATAGTAAATGGTATGAAATATTTTATTATGGGCTTGCCCTAAAACCGCCCCTAGAGCATAATTACTAGCGTCACACATCAGAATGAATGGTAAATTCCAATCAGGTGCTATTATAATAGGTGATGAAATCAGACTTTTCTTTAATGTGTTAAAAGACTCGAGACATGATTGATCAAAATGAAAAGGCGTGTCTTTTTCAAGTAAATGGCTAAGAGGCTTAGATATTGCAGAAAAATTGTTTATAAACCTCCTATAGAAACCTGCATGTCCTAGAAAGCTTCTTATACCTTTAATATTTGTAGGGGGTGGGAGTTTCTCAATTACTTCAATTTTGGAACGATCTACTTCTAGACCCCTATTGGAGATTTTATGACCTAGGACTATGCCTTCTCTTGCCATGAAGTGACACTTTTCCAATTTAAGACTAAATTGGTTTGCATACACCTTTTCAAAACCTTTTTTAAAGACTCCAAACACTCATCAAAAGACTTGCCAAATACTGAAAAATCATCCATAAAAATTTCAATTCCCTCATCCATCAAGTCAGAAAAAATAGAAATCATACAACGCTGAAACGTAGCAGGAGCATTACATAACCCAAAGGGCATTTTGCGGAACGCAAATGTACCATAAGGGCAAGTAAATGTGGTCTTTTCTTGGTCTTCAGGGGCAACCATTATTTGATTATAACCTGAATACCCGTCTAAGAAACAGAAATATTCATTCCCTGCCAACTTATCTAGTACTTGATCTAAGAATGGAAGAGGGAAGTGATCCTTCCTAGTCGATTGATTTAACTTTCTATAGTCCATGCATATACGCCATCCGGTCACTGTCCTAGTAGGAATCAATTCATTATTCTCATTTTTCACTACGGTCATCCCACCCTTCTTTGGCACGCATTGGACCGGACTGGCCCATTTACTATCAGAAATGGGATAAATAATTCCAGCGTCTAACCATTTAATAATTTCCTTTTTTACTACCTCCTTCATCGGAGGGCTAAGTCTTCTTTGATGTTTAATGGAGGTCTTTGAATCATCCTCCAATAATATCTTATGCATACATATAGTGGGACTAATGCCTTGTATGTCGGCAATAGTCCACCCCATAGCCCCTTTGTATTTCTTAAGGACTTCTAACAATTCATCTTCCTTACTCTGTTCTAATGATGCATCAATTATTACCGGCAAAGTTTTATCTTCTCCTAAGAAAGCATACTTTAGATTGCTGGGTAAAGGTTTTAATTCCAATTGAGGTGGTTCCATAATAGATGGTTTCAGAATTTTAGTTTCACTTGATCTCTCAAGTGCTTCAACATTCCTATATGTTCTCCACCTTTCACTAACATTAAAAACCTTAGCTAAATTACTATATTCTTCTTCCTCGTTCCACTCTTCATTATTAAGGATTGCTAGCAATGTTTTCTCCCAATGATCATTCTGTTTAAAAGCTTTATTTGGAATATCTATGTTATCAATAGAATGACATTCCTCTTTATCATTGGGGTATTTAATTGCCTTAAGGATGTTGAACGTTACCTCTTCCTCATTAACTCTCATGGTAAGCTCTCCTTTTTGAATGTCAATAAGAGTCCTTCCTGTAGCCAGAAAAGGTCTACCAAGAATGATAGGCACATCCCTATCCTCTTCCATATCCAGAACCACGAAGTCTGCAGGAAAAATAAATTTTTCAACCTTTACTAAAACATCTTCAACTATGCCTTTAGGGAATGCTAACGTCCTATCTGCTAACTGAAGGGTTAAAGAAGTAGGAGCTATCTCTCCAAGGCCTAATGTATTATAAATAGAGAGCGGCATGAGATTGATACTAGCCCCTAAGTCACATAAGGCCTTACCCGTAAATTTAACACCTATGGAACAGGGTATGGTAAAGCTTCCTGGGTCTTTTAATTTAGGGGGTAGCTTCTTTTGTAGAATAGCACTACATTCCTCAGTTAATGCCACTACTTCCTTTTCAGCAAATTTTCTCTTTTTAGAAAGAATATCCTTCATGAATTTCGCATAACTCGGCATCTGCTCTATAGCTTCAGCAAAAGGGATATTTATCGTCAACTTCTTAAAAATTTCCATGAATTTTTGGAATTGTGCATCAAGCCTTGTCTTAGTGAGCCTAGATGGAAAAGGCGGAGGTGGATAGACTTTTCTTTCCTCTTCTAAATCTACAATTTCTACTCCTTCTTTAGCCCTAGGGTTCTCTACCTTTTTCATCTTATCTTCATTCTTTAACTTTTCTAGTAACAAGTCCCCACTCGGAATCTTATTCCCACTTCTTAGGGTAACAGAGTTGCATTGACTAGATGGGTCATCTCTTTTTGGATTAGGAGTGGTATCGGCGGGTAATGCTCCAACCGGCCTTAGGTTTAATGCATTAGCAATCTGTCCAATGGAATTCTCTAATGATCTAAGAGATGATTCTATACCTACTACCCTTGCATCATTCTTGTGGAACATTTCTAAGATTGCTTCATCTGTTAATTTTCTTGAATTCCCTTGATTGTTATGTGGAATATGATTAAATCCAGGTGGGTGATTAACATTTTGATTGTTTCTCCACGAGAAGTTAGGGTGGTTCCGCCACTCAGGATTGTAATGATTTGGAAGAATATGTTGTCTTTGACCACCTATATAGTTGACTTCTTCAGAAACTTGATTCAATTGTTCTATGGTGAAGGAGGTGTTAGGATTAGACAATTGAAGGCTACTAATTGATGGCATTACTGTATTTTGACTCAAGGAATCTAAACGTTTGTTTATCATATTGAACTGTGAAGCCATCTGTGCGGCTAACGAAGTGATTTGATCAACATGATGGACTCCAGTTGGATTGTTATTCCCTTGTCTCTCAAAAGATTGGTAGTTGTTAGAAGTAAGATCTTCAAGGATAGCATAAGCATCTTCGGGATACTTTTTCATCAATGACCCCCCCGCAGCACCATCTACTAAGATCATGGTAGCCGTTTGTAACCCATTATAGAATGTGGATACCTGTTGGTGTTGTTGTAAACCATGATGTGGACATCTTCTCAACAACTCCTTAAAACGCTCCCAAGCGTCGTAAAGAGTCTCTCCGTGATTTTGCATAAAAGTGGTGATGTCTCTAATCAACTTAGCGGTTTTAGAGGGAGGGAAATATTTGTTTAAAAATTTATCTACTAACTGCTCCCAAGTGGTTATAGAACCATGTGGTAACGAGTTAAGCCAATCTTTAGCTTTTCCTTCTAGGGAGAATGGAAATAACATTAGCTGAATCGCTTCACTTGAGGCCCCATTTACTTTATACATATCACAAATTTCTAAGAATGACCTTAGATGAGAATTAGCATCTTCGTTGTTGAGACCCCCAAACTTGTTATGTTGAATTAGTTGCATAATAGTGGAGTCAATTTTAAAATTATTAGCGGCTATGGTAGGTCGGACTATGCTAAAATGCAATCCTCCTTGCAAGGGTGTGTTATAGTCTCGACAAGTCATTCTAGGAACATTTGGTTGAACATTTTGGTCAACTTGCGCATTAGGTTCTACTCGCTCCTCATTGTTAACCACATTATTTTGTCTGTTAACATCCATCTCAAGATTAATAATATTGTTATTTCTCAGATTCCTTCTATTCAGCCTACAAGTTCTCTCGATTTCAGAATTCAATGGTAAAATTTCAATGTTTCGATATCTGGACATACACTGATATCCAGTAGTTAACAAGTAAAAATGAAAACAATACTTGAACTCCGATTACTCAGAATTACTAATATCACAAGATAACACTAAAAAAAAAAACTTGTCCCCGGCAACGGCGCCAGAAAACTTGATGCACGCTTTGTTGTGTGAATATATAAGTGCTACGCAAGTGTACGTGTCGTGTCAAGTTACAAAATGGAAGTAGAGTGTCGAACCCACAGAGACAATATTTTTCCTCAGCTTATGAGTACTAGTAATGATCTTTTCTTATAAGTCAAGCAAAATCACAAGGTTTCTGAGAGTAAGTAAACTAAATAACGAAACTAAAGTAAGATGAGAATATAATGATGAGAAGAACGAGTCTCATATATTGATCCCTAATCTTCGTTTGCCTTTTTGTGATGAGAAATACAATTGAATTCAACTCGGTTTTTAACTTGTGGAAATCCTAAACTCGCGGTGAGCATCTCTCGATTTCATCATCGCACTATGCATATTTAGTGAGTAGCCTTAGATCAAGACTACACAAGTAAACATACGTATAAAATTATGGATCTTAACTCCACAACTAGAATGATAGCGATACGCTAAATCATATGTAGCCAAATTAAATTCTCGAGACTTACGAACGCAGCTCTCGCATATAGAACGCAGTATGAAGCACTAGATGGTAATTTCTTAACGTCATCACTGAAGAAGAGAATGAAATTTAAGATACAAACCAAATTTAACTCAATTGTTCATGTAAATATCAAAGCAAACGTCGAATAGTTCACAACATATAAGACTCGCAAGCGAATTAGTTCATCATAGTCAAAAGTTTGAGAGATCGGAGAGAGAATTCAACAAACATGATGAATAAAAGTTAGAACAAGCCAACCAATTGATCTCACGAATGCCCCTACAAAGGATGTTGTCGCTTCTCCTTGCACGGATCTGGAATTGCTGCGCGCGCTCTTTCTTCCTCCCGATCTCAAGCCCTAGATGAATTCCGCCCCCCCTTCTTTTTGTTCTTCGAATTTCTCTATATCCCCCTTTAAAATCTCCTCTTCTCCCTTTTAATACTGGCCATAATTGTTGTCTAATTTCCCCCCAAAAATCCCCAAGAGATGCACCCTTCCATGTTTTCGTTCAGCCCCAAAATTCAAATTTCGAATTTTAATTTCGCCCCAGGTTGTTGCAACCTTGTTTTTCTGCACGTTGCAACGTCTGCGCCTGCGCCTGCCTTTCCCATCCGAAACCCGATAGTTGCAACTAATTATTTCGTGGACGTTGCAACCTCTCTTTCAAGCTATGAAGTTTTGGCGAATTTCCTTTTTCGGGCAAATTCCTTTGGCGCATCTGATCGAAACAAAACCAAATTAGCCACAATTCGAATGAATAAGAGTTTACTTTCATTTTCATGTCATTTAAACTTATTTTACTTGTTTTAACTGAATAAGTTGTTGGAAATAACCGCATAGATAACTTCTTTTTAGACGTTATCAGTCTCAAAGTCGACGGTGATAGGACAGGAGAGCGGTTCTCATATTGTTGCTGGCCAGCGGCGTCGGGTGACTTTTGATTGTCACAATCCTACATCGAGTTCGACAGTTTGTGCGGGAAAGATGCATAGTTGCAGTGATGGTTCTCGCAGGGAGGTCGCCAATTTGGCGAGCTCTTCCTCCTACTCGGGAAGGGGGAGAATTGTTGGGTTCGGGTTCCCTCCTAGAAGGATAAAACCCGCGGCGACGGACGTCGAGAGGTTCGTAATTGGATGGATCAAGTCGAGATGAAATTTTGGGCCAATCAAAGATATATTTTGCTTTTATGTGATCCATTATATTTAAATGATATATATATATATAATCAGATTATATAATCTATACGGATTCCTATTTACATATATATATCTGATTATATATATAAAGAAAAGTTTCCTAAATCTACCCCATCCCTGCCCGCCTACCTATAAAAGAAAAAGAAAAAAAAAAACCTACCTGCTGCTCACCGTGAAGGAGAAAAAGGACCGGCTGCTCTTCATCGTATAGAAGATCCCGCCGCCTGCAACTGGACAAGGTCATTCCTTCTCTTCTCCGCCTCTCATCTCTTCTTTCTCTCGTTCGGGCCGGGATTTCTCGCCGTCGAACGTGGGAGAGGCGGCGTGCCGGAGCAAGCGGAGTTGGAGAGGTGGTCGGAGCCTTGAGGCCGCACGGAGTCGAGTTTTGACGACGGCGTTTGTCGCGAGGGCGGAGGTGCCAAGGACTCCTTTTGCGGGGGCTGAACCGGGAGGCGTTGTGAAGGCCGTACTTGTCTTGCGGTGGTTGCGGTGCACGCGTGCGGGGGAGCGGCGTTCGCGGAGGCCGATTTGGGCGGAGCCGGAGCGGCGTTGGCGGAGGCCGATTTGGGCGGAGCCGGAGCGGCATTGGCGGAGGCCGATTTTAGAGTGCGCATCTTGGAGCAAAGATCGGCAACGTGCTATTGGGGTCGCATCTGCGGCTAGCGGCGGTCAGCGCGAGGAGGCATCTTAGCCTCAACTGGACTTTGGCGGCGAGGCATCTGGGCCTCGAGCGGGGCAACTACTGACGGGTTGCGGACTGATCGGAGTACGCCAGCGACGTCGTGTGTCGACGTAGACGGACAGCTAGGCACAATATTAGAAGATCTTGAAAGACTGCAGAGGATTCAGAGAACCAGTTTGCAGCGAGTCTTTCTGACTCGGACTTGGTCGTCTTTGTTGGTATACCTGTATCTTTCTCTTGTCTTTATTTTGTGCTAGCTGTAGGATCCATCTGTGGATCGCGGGGGGAAAGCCATTGTATTGTTGAACATCATTTAGTGGCGGCTTTCCGGGTTGGACTCCGATCGTCCCGTGGTTTTTACCCTGATTTGGGGGTTTCCCACGTATACGCCTGTGTGTTTTGGTTGATTGTATTTGCTATTGCGTATTTTGCTGACGGTTTTGCAGGTATCTCAGCTCGCGTCCTCGCGTGCACTCAGGTCCGTGAGAACGTGTTTCTCACAACAATATGTATATAGGCTATGGTCAACTTCAAAGAGGAAAGGCCTGCAAGTTTTTTATGTTCAACAATTGCTAGTGCTGAATTCCAGTAGGTAAGGTAGATACTTCCTAAAATATTGCCTAGAATAATTGAATTATTGAATTAGTTAATAAATTCAATTATTTAATGAGAAAATAATTCTCATTAAATGTTCACTACATCAACATATATCACTTTCATAAGTCGGGTCAGCTCGACTTGGGCTCCCTAACTTAGTGCGGAGATGCACGAGCCAACAGTCACGCGATAATCTTACGCTGAGTTTCACATTCTCTCGAGTCGAATCGCCCCGATCAGTAGCCACACGATAATTAGTGATTCCCGATATCATAACCCTTCTCCTTCAAAACGGTCGCAGTCCATCCATAATAATCCGTTTTAACGGGGCAACGTCGCACTCGACTCCTCCATACGTCGATGATATGATCCGGGCATCTAGAATCAGCTCCAATATATGAGGTGTTAGCAGTCGCAAAGGAAGGCTGAAGGTTGGATGCAAGCGACAGAAGAAAATATCTATGCTTATGCCAAAGCACAATATAAGGTAAGCCATGCTCAATACAGAGTGTAACTAGTAGCCTTAGGAAGATCAAGGTTATAGGCACTATTATTTAAGGCGATTGTTAACCGCAATCCGTTATTGGCTAGTCTCATCACAAAAATTCGTAATTTTTCATGTCTTTTCGAAATAGGTCTTGTACATGCGATTTTAGGAAAAGTGCTCAACACAAAAGTTGTAGATCTCGTCGAGATCTACAACTTTCGTGTTGATCACTTTTCCTAAAAATACATGTACAAGACGGACTTTAGAAATATGCCCAGATTTTGCGTCTTTCAGAAATACGCCTTGTACATGCAATTTCAGGAAAAATGTTTAACACTAAAGTTGTAGATCTCGTCGAGATGTACAACTTTCGTTATGAATACTTTTCCTGAAATTGCATGTACAAGAAGTATTTCGAAAATGCACGAAAAGTTAAGAGATTTTGAGTTGCAACTAGCTAATAACGGATTGCGGTTAACAATCGCATTATTTAACTTGTAGATAATTGTATATAGAAAACTTTTCTATTTAAGCACCATAAGTTTTTCCCTTATTTTTGATTCTCTTGACCAAACGGGAAAGGAAATATAATCTTTCTCGTAGATGGAATCTTTTTATCCCGTGAGAAATAATAATAAAAAAAGACTGCAGCCTGCCGGAGAGAACTCGGGGGAAGGTGTAGCCTGTAGCTTTGCTTGGTGGGGCCGTCTGGAGTTTTGGTGAGCCGCCTTGAGAGGAAAACCCGTCGTCTATGTCTTCCTTTCTCTCTCTCTCTCGCTCGTGCACTCGAAGTGTCTGCCGACCTTGAATGTTGTTGTCGGCTTTGGAGGAGATATCCGTCGGTGTTGAGAGAGGGTGTTGCCGCCGGGTTTGGTTGAGTTTGTCGCCGGCGTTGCAGTGGATGTTCTTTGGAGTCCAGATGTGTGGTGTCGACGGTGTGCGTGAATGCAGTTAGACTCGACGGTGATTTCTCTCCGGTGGTGGCGTTGTTCTCCGGTGACGGCGTTGTTCTCCGGTGGTGGTGCGGTTGAACATTAGACTTCGACGTTGAAGGTTCGGTGAACGTTGTTCGTCCGCGAGGCGGATTGCAGTTCAAATCTCAGATTCTCGCCGTGGATGGTGCGTGTCCGGAGCATCCACGGCGTATTCGCCGGACGGTCATTTTTCTCTTGTTTTCTCTTGTATTTGAATTTATATTTTCATGATATAAATTGTGTGGCTATATTTTATGTTATTGATTATCTGCAATATTTATAATTGTGCCTATTTGTACCTTGTACAATCCCGTATTCGCTAAGTGGGACACCAAGATGAAGTCAAGGACCCTCAAGTATGAGCTAGTCAAAGTAGACGAGTGGGGCTGGCAGACCCGCACTCGCCCAGAGAGAACGAAAAGGCTTTCGCCAAAACAGGCGTAAGGGCTTCCGCATAGGGCGGAAAGGCTCTCACCAAATTAGGCGAATGACATGTGAATCCTACACTCGCCCTTTTGAAGAGCTGTGGGGGAGAATGTCCGGCTCACCCTAGCATTCGCCTCTCCAGGCGAGTGGTGCCTTCATGGACCACTCGCCCAAAAGGGTCCAGAGGTAAAGTTACATAGATGCCCTTGAAGACCTGCAAATAGCCTTTCAGAACAACGAAGTTATGCTGTTAGCAGACCCAATTGAGCTGCATATAGCAAAATGAGACAACATAGTTATGTTGTTGGCAGATCAAGTCTTAGAATTCTATAAATAGACCATGTGGGCACCTTTGAAGAAAAACCAATTCATTTTTTTAGTTTTACCTCATTGGATTATTTTGGTTTGGCTGCGTAAGCCCTTCAAGGTGTCCTGCTCAGCTTTTGCATTGGAAGGGGAAGTGCTCAAGAGACCTTCCGGGTGTGTGGTGGGACCTCCACACTGCAGCCCATGGTCAGTTGTCTAATCCCTAGCGACTGATCAGGAGCTCAAGTTTGGGAGAAGTATGTGCAAGCCCAGGACCAGTTCTCTAATTCCTATCATCATCAAAAAATATGAGTTTGATCGGCTACCAGAAAAAAACATAACAAAAATGGATGAAGTTCATTAATAAAGGGAATTGTTATTCACACCCCACAATTGGATATTCATACCCAGAATAATACAAATTTTACCATATTTTTCTCCTAAACTTATCTGATATTTGTACCAAACACAAACTTTGTTTCTGTTTCTCTCGAGCCTTAAACTTCCGCAGCCGAACCTTCACCTCTCCGCTCCCAGTCTCTCGCTGGCAGTCCGATAATATCTCGCCGCCCGTGACACCCTCTATTCCGTCGCGCCCTCCGTCCATCTCCTCGCCGTCGGTCAACCCTATAAATAGTTCGTTTGTGGCGACGACGATTTTGGTTACGTCGGGGAAGGTTCGGGTATCCGCACCTCATGTATGATATGCGGGCGCGGCTAACGTCTCTCAGGAGACCTCATCGTTTTTCTTAATATTATTATGTATGAGGACAAATATCCATTTTGGGTATAAATATCAATGAGTTACAAATATCCATTTATGTGATACCAATAACAATTTCCTTAATAAAAGAGATTGGACGTTCCCAAATGACAATTCATGACCCCACATTCACGGCCTCCACCGTCATGCCAAACGGACCATAAATTTCCTATGGGTCAATTCACAACTTTCGTTTATCCATTCATTTGAGAGTATTAACCGATTGCCTAGTCCTTTATACACTTGGAAGCATATGATCCAATTATGATACAAATTCTATGTATATAAAATAATGTAGTCAAAGAAATCATGCTTGCACTAAGACAACCATAACTAAAATTTCTTATCATAAGTTGAATGTCAGTGCCGTGTTCATTTAGGCTTTGTTTGGGAACCTGCCCGGTGGCACATCGGAGAGGAGAGAGAAAATGACAGGCGTGAACGGTGAATCGGTGCTTGCGGGGCAAGCGGCAAAACCGCCGGTTTGCTTCTTTTCATGCAGGTCGTCGTTAAAGCTTCGCAAAAGCTTTGCCTCCGGCTCGGCGCCACAAGAACGGCTTCCTGCCGGATTCTCAAACACAGCCTTATTTAATTTTCATCAAAGAAGAAGACAACATGATATCCTCCTCGCTTGAGGAGTCCTGCCCGCCCGCCAGTAAAGCGTAGGGGTGGAAATAGACCAGGACGGGTCAGGCTTTATGGAAAGCAGGCCCGGCCTACATTAGTATTTTTGGGTCTGAGCCTGACCTATTAGCATGATGTAGGCCAAAATGTAGGCATGGTCTGACCTATTTTGTACAACTGGTAGGCTTGGTCTGACCTGTAGGCTTACTTAGATCTATTTAATAATTCATTTTATTAAACTCCCTCTCAATATACGATTAGTAATTAGGTATATATAATTAATTTATATTTAATTAATATTTAGGTTTATATAATAAATTTATATTAATTATTATTTAAAAATAATATAGGCCGGCCTACAGGCTTACATGCCAAACTTTAATAATAGAGGTCTGAGCCTGTTTTTAAAACAGGCCCAATTATAGGCCAATTTTTTATGATAAACAGAAAATAGGTCATGCTAGGCCAGACCGTTCGCAGGCCAGACAGCAGACCCCTGATAAACCGCCTAACCTATTTCCACCCCTAGTTAAGAGTTAAGACTCCTCACTGACATCCAGAGAGGTTGTTGCCGTCCATCAAAACTTGCCCCTTTTCAACACAATTGCAATAACCAAAGAGGTGCGCTATTTTTTTTTGTAATTATTAACAACAACTCAAATTTAGCTATTCGCAACCAAAAAAAAAATAAGAAAACTTTATTTGCAACCCAAAATATTAATGGCAGCCCAAATTACTTTTTTGAAAAGCGTTAATATTTTTTTTTTCATTCAGGTGTTAAAAACCGAGCAATCAAACTGTAAATAGCTATACTAATCTTGTATTGAAGGCTTGAAGACAATTAAAAGTTCATATGAGCCAATTAGAATGGGGTCATTAAAATTCATGTATGCTTCTGAAAGAGGTGACGAAAAGTATAGAAATGTGTCGTTTACAGTCGTAAGTTATGTGTAACGTGTCATAATCCAACTGAAATTTACCATCGTAAGTTATAGACTGCGTTTGGCGTGGCTTATTGCGGCTTATTTGCTCAGTTAAGGTTGAACAAAAACGTTATTGTCATACAATGTATGTTTGGTACGACAAATGTTACTACCGTTATCAAAATAAGAAAGTAGTTTGAGGGATAATATTTTTGCATGACAATGACATTTTTATCCAATCTCACCGGAGCAAATAAGCTTAACCGGGCCCTCTCATCGTCATAGCCTTCAGCTTGTCCATCCCAACATGCCCAATTTCTCATGCCAAATAACAGCTTTATCATTAGCTCTCATCTTGTCAATATAAGAACTTGTCATCAAAACGAACAAGTCCTTCAATCTCCTACCAATATGAGTGATGTCGGCTTTCAAAGCTGAGAAGTTCTTGAGAACCAATCATCAAATAATTGAGCCAAATTTGTGAAATTGTTGATCGCCCCCTCTCACAAGAGCATAACCATGTGATGAACGCTTCATGTCAGGGCATAAATGTTTGGGAAAACAACAAGTCTAGTTCTTGGGTATGAAAAAAGATGCTGAAAAAGAAGAGGAGAAATCTGAGGAAATGGAAACAAAAGAAGGTGAAATAGAAGAGTAAAATGGCACTCAAGTAACACCATTAGTATCCATGCATGCATTAGAAAAAAAATATGAATTACCATACCATGAGGCTCATTACATCATGTCAAAGTAAATATATTTGTATTCTAATTAATTCAGGGAGTACACAACTTTGGGATGAATTAAGCTCCTAGAAATTGGGTTGTAGACAAAAACCTATTACAACTTTAAACATGATCATAGTGATGGGTAAACAAATACAAAGTGCAAGTATAATAATAGATTTTAAATGGATAATACAAGAATTAAGTTAGCTTCAGACATGCGGATATTGCCCTTGGGAGGGTGTGATGTCGTATTAGAACTTCAATAGTCAATTATGTTAGGAGTAGTTAACTAGAATTTCCACAACCTGGAGATCGAATTTACAGCTCAAAGAAAGAAGATTTCCTTATAGGGCTGCAAAAATGTATTGGAGGCAAAGATTAAAAGGAAACAAATGAACAGACTACTACAAAAGACTGAACAACTAGCAATGATGGGCATTGGCATGAATGCCTGATACAAGAATCAATAGTAGGAATTAAAGAGAGTAACTCCATACCATCATAAAGTTAAAAATATCAGAGGAAGAAACCGAACCTGAAGAACATCAACCGGGACTACAAAAATTGTTAAGAGAATACCAAGATTCATTTTCAAAACTAAAAGGTATGTCACAACTAAGGCTCTGTTTGGGGGGACTTATGTTCATGCGGTTCATGCGATCGTAACCACTTGACCGGAAATGTTTGATTCATGCAGTCGTAACCGCTTGCCGGTGAAAATAAGTCCTCCAAACGGAGCCTAAGACAGCATGAGCATCCCATAAGGATTAGGGATGACGGGAAGGTCACTAACTTGAGATCATATGGATACACATACCTATGGAAGGTAGAAATAGAAAAAATATATTCAAGAAATACCTAAGACATGCATAATCTGACATAGTTATAATCCTTGTGCATCTCTAATCATATTAGTAAAGAAAAAAATGGCTCTTTGCATCATTGCGTAGACCATAAAGGCTTAAACAAGATCACTTTGAAAGATAAATTTCCAATGCTTATTATTGAATAGCTATTGATGAATTGCATGAGGCTGAAGATTTTTGGAAACTGGATTTAAGGCAAGGGCATCATCAGGTTCGCATGGCCGAAGAATACATTAATAAAACAACATTTAAATCACATCACGAGCATTATGAGTTCATGTTTATATTGTTTGGGTTAACAAATGCACCATCGACTTTTCAAAGCCTTGTGAACAAAATTTCTCAAGATCAATTGAGGAAAATTACATTAGTATTTTTCAATGATATACTAATTTTCAGTCAAAGTTGCATAGAACATACCAAACATCTCAAGTGTGCTTTTGAAATGTTAAGATAGAGTACTTTGTTTCTCAAAAAGAATAAGTGCTTGGTTGGAAGAAAGAAAATTGAATATATCTTTTATGGTTAATATATAAATAACTTTTATATTACAAAATTATAATTAAAATTTTTTATCTCATTTTGTTGAAGTTGAAGTCTTTTTTTCACATGGTCACGAGATCGAAACCTCTCAAAGACTATTTTATGGTGTCTCGTGATCTCATCTACTTTGTATTGTCAATTTAATAATTATTTTGATGTTCATTTAAAGTTAATTTTGTTAAATAGTTATTCAATATTTATTAATGAAAATAATTACTTTTGATCATTACTTTAAAATTTTAAATCATGAAAATAATTAATTTTTTATAGCAAAAAATAATTAATTTTGAGTCAACTTGAAATTGATTCGAGCTAGTTTGAAATCGAGTCAATTTCGAGTTGAGCTGGTTTGATCCGAAGTTTATTTTGATTTCAAGTCGACTCAGAATCAAAAATTACTATTTCGAGCCAAACTTGGCTCGATCGAAATCGACTCGATATCACCCCTAATGTAGACAGTAATTGATTAAATTACTAGGACTAATAAAAATTTATGCATATAAAAATTTTTATTATTGTAAATAATTTTTATGTGATATTAGTATAATAGACTTATTTTTGCAATATTTATTAATTTATTTTATAAATAATTTTATACATCGCCCACACTGAAAAAAATGTCTGCATCCGCCACTGACCATAGGGCTCCGGGGGCCGCGAGTTGCGGGCGCGGCGCCGAGATGATGGATTCTGTAGAAGCGGGCGAAGACCACCTGAAGCATCAAGCACGGGTGAAGCCCATATGCAGACGGGCGAAGGCCACCCAAGAGCATCGAGCACAGGTGTAGCTAGCGGAGATAGGAAGAGCGATAGCAGGAGATCGGAGGAAGCAGATGAAGGGGGCAGGGAGAGCTCGGAATGACGGTGTATGAGTTGGGCGGGGAGAGCTCGGAATGGCGGTGTATGAGTTTAGTGGTGGTGTGAAGATCGGGATGGTGGCCGGAAACAATGGTCTGGGCGAGAATTTGTTGGAGTTGGGAGAGGGAGGAGGCGACGACGACCAGCCAGAGGTAATAGGGCCTTCTGTCTCCGGCGCCGAGATTAACGGACGGGTTGGCAGGGGCATTTTCGAAATACCAAAAGTAACGCGGACCGAGTTACTGTAGAACTCTAGAGTTTGCTTAGTATAAGACGAGCATCTTCGCACGGGCTACGCCCGTGCTCGATGCTCTCGGGCTGCCTTCGGCAGCATCAGGCGCGCTTCGCCCGCCTGCACATGGTATTCGCTTGCTTGCGCGAACGCTCCGATTGCGCATGGTTTTATGTGTGACCTCAGAACGGAAAGAATTGTCATGCGATTCAGCACAATTGAAAGTTTCGGTGCAACAAAAGCGAATTGCTGGTACTCAGCGCAGGCTGCATGCACATGATATGCACATGCTTGTACCTAGGATTTTAGTGCGGGTGCTACTCTGGGCGGCGGTTGCACACGGTATTCGGTTGCTTGCATCAACGCTTCGATTGTGCGTGATCCTCTTCTGGCCTCAGAACAGAAAGAGTTGTCATGCGATGCAACACAATTGAAAGTAGCAGTGCCACTAAAGTAAATTGTTGCCACGCAGTGCAGTCTGCATGAACATGATATACGCGTGCTTGTACGTAGGATATCACTGGGGGTGAGACTCCGGGTGGCCTTTGCAGGCAAAGAATTGACACGTGCTACAACGTAATTGAAAGTGTGTGCACACCAAACGCCAGTTGTTGCGATTTGGCTCAGTTTGCATGCACACGTTATTCGCATGCGTGCACGCAGGCTTTGAATGTGTTTGATTGTAGGTGCACTTGCGTCACGAAAAAAAACGAAGTGATTCAAGACAATTCTAAGGCTCTGACGCAAAATTGCAAGATGCTGCAACACGGCGCACATATATATATGATTTTTTTTGAGGAGATGGAGGTAGGAGCATGGTCGACGTAGGGCGATTGCCGTATGGAATCGAGGTCAGATGCTGGGGTATGGCCGCCTTTGGTGAGCTTTGCCTGTCCCGGTCGACTTGACATTGAGTGTGGAATTTAATTTTGCATATTTAAATATTTTGTAAGTTGCAATGTAATAAGGTGTAATCAATATCAGAAGGTGGAAATGAATAATTTAAATGTATACATACAATATATGTTCCTTATTGTGAGAGCACATTCACTGAAGAGCATATAAAGGAGCATATGTATCATAGTTAAGCAAGTAGCTGCGGCGAGGGATATATACAATGAAATGTTATTACATCAAAAAGAAAAAAAAGAACATGAGAGAAACAAAGATGTACACATGTACAATAGTAGAAGTCGGGTATGTGCATATGTAGTTGGAGGAGATCAGCAGTAAAAACAGGGATTGATGTCATATTTTATTCAGTGGCCTTCAGAGACCCTGCAGTTGTGAAATATGTAAAGTTATATTAGGTATTAGCAAACAGCGATTGATTTATCGTAGTAATGTTCGTTATATAATGCATATTATTTTGTGCGTGCTACCTTCTAATCATTGTGAATACATAGTTCCATTCTTCCTGTGGTGTTAGACCTGCTGGTACAGCTGGGATACGTAGTCGAAAAGCCGGAATTTCATTTCGTGGCAAATCTGACCACCGTGTTGTGGTTGGCGGGTAGAGCTCATCATAGTAGTTGTCATCTGAGACAGCTGTAGGGGTGTTGTTGGCAGGGTCATCTGTCAAACAGTTGTTATAGGCTCAATTTGCAAGTTGTATGGTAGTAAAATTATAAATATGAATATTAGTAATCACTTACTGGGTTGTGTGGCAGAAGTATTACGTAACTGTAGCTGTTGATCTGGTGAGTTCGTGTTTTCCATCTGCGAATTGTTGACAGTTATAAAAAAACATAATTAATAACTGTGAAATGAATGTGTATTTTATAACATATATAAGAGAATGTTTGATTTTTTAATGAGTAAACAAAGAATGTTTATTACAATAGCGAAACGTACGTTCTTTGATCAGAGTATTTAACTTGTAAGACGTATTGGCAAAATTTGTGTTTTTGCTGCTGTAATATGATATATTTGTACTTTTTATGTCAATTGACATTACACGTCACTGCACATTGAAAGTGTTTTGAGGGAAAGATTGTAAAATGTAAAATACAGTAATATTGATTAGATACAGTAAAATGAATTGTTTGTAATGACTCGTTATGTACCTGTAGTTGTGGTTGAATGAGAAGTTCTTTGAACACAACATTTTTTGTGTACATACCATCGTGAGGAGGCAGTGATCCTTTTTTAATTAGTACTGTAGTACTTGATGAAGACATTGCTCTTGATAGAGCTACATATAGTTGACCATGAGTAAAAACATGGCCTGGTAAGTAAATTCCTATTTTTCTTCAGTGTTTGGCCCTGTGCTTTATTGATTGTCAGTGCAAAACTAAGGCGAACTGGAAATTGTTTGCGCGTAAGTTCAAAAGGCATCTTTGAATCTTCAGGATTCTTTAAAGGTATACGTGGAAGGAAAACTGTTTTCCCTTTATGTTCTCCAGTAAGAATTTCAGCCTCAATGATATTTTTGCTGAACTGACGACAAAGAAGACGTGACCCATTGCAAAGTCCTGCTGTGGCGTTGAGATTTCGCAGAAGCATAATAGGCACACCCTTTTTTAAAGACAGTTTGTGCGGTGGAGATTTCCTGGTGATAAACTGTCAAAAACTCTTGTGGATATAAATTATATCTGTCATCATTCACAGAGTCAAATGAGTAGTAGGTGACCTCTTCTCCCGGAAATAGTGATAGACATTTATTGTTTAAATGATTGACATCTTCATTTAGTGGAGTTAGCAAAACTGTATTTGCAAGATAATCTGAGCACTGTATCTGTGTGTTGATGTTACAGAATACTGAGTTAATTAACATATCTATTGAGTGTTCCCCTTCCCACGAAGTAATCATAGCATTTGGGATTCAGATCATTTCATCTTCAACTGTCATTTCCTCACCATCACCAACACATAGTAAGAAATCAGAAAATTCATGATCAGAGAAAGATCTCATATTTTCAGTTAAAGGAAGCACTCTTACGGTTGACCACAAAGGTGATTTGACAATGCTTGTATTGATAATTTGAGCCTTAGTTCCATTAATAACAACCGGTGCTATTTGACGAAAATCTCTGCCCATTATCATTATTTTACCACCGAAGGGTTTATTTATTCCAAGAACATCTTTCATTGATCGATCAAGTGCTTCAAATGCATGACGATGTGTCATTGGAGCTTCATCCCAAATGATGGCGGAGCAGCGGTCCAAGAGTCTATGCATATCAGATAATTTTCCAAAATTACAGAATGATGTAGCGTTTACTGGTATCGGAATTTTAAAGCGCAAATGTGCAGTCGTACCACCTGGAAGAAGAGTGGCTGCAATTCCAGATGAAGCTGTAGCTATAATAATGTGGCCAATCTTTCGCATATTTGCAAGCAAACAACGATATAAAAATGTTTTACCACTGCCTCCAAGTCCATCAACAAAGAAAGAGAGCATTCATTATGTTGTATTGCTTCAGTAATCACGTAATATGCATTATGTTGATAAACATTAAGTAATGCAATCGAGTTTAAGTCAGACTCTGATATAGCAATTGAGAGTTCATGTTCAATTAAGTTGGAATAATCGATAATGGCATCGAACAAAATGTTGATTTCTGGGAGATCAAAATCAGCTATACTTTTATTATGCTGTTGAAGAATATAATTGATTTCATGAAGAAGTTTATTTGTCACATAGACATCATTCATAGAACGCGGCATGCTGTAATCTTCAGTCATGGAGAAGTAGTTCTCATTCCACATTTCTCTGACATTAGTCGGTTGGCAATACATTAGATATTTGTGAAAGAGTACGTAGTGCTGAAGGCATTCTAAATTGGCGAGCTTCATGTAAGCAATCATGGAGACTGTTGTCTCTTTCAAGCAGACCGTACTGTTCAGCAGCTTGTTTGAAAGTGGAGTATTGAATACTATTTACTGTTAGAAGAGAATCAAATGATTTTGGTGCGGAAACATGGTTTAACAGAAGTCGTAAATAAAACCTCTCGCCTTCTGCAGGATGGACGGAGTAAATTCGTCCAATAACTTGCTGTGTTCTTTTTCTCTTACTCCACACTTTTGAAGTTGAATTCCATCTGTAATGTTTTGGAAAATCTCTATATAAGTAATGATTGTGTTCTCGATTGTCATTGTACACGGTGAAAAATTCGGTGAGCATTGTCATTGAATTGCGTTCGTTTGAAAGAATAGAAGAAACAGATTCGTGGATTCTGTAGTGTACTTGATGTTTGTTAGGGAGATGAACCTGTCAGTTAGGAATTTTCAATAGTTTCAAAAAATAATAACAGATGATGCGTTTTAAAAAAAAATTAATAATAGTGAAATGTGAAATTTGTAAGAAGGTAATGTTAGGTTGAAAGAATAACCTGCAAACGGACGACTGATGGATATATTTGATTCATATGAAATTTGAATAATTTCCAACATGCCTCCTGGGGACATATCCACCGCCCGTTAACATAATTAGAGAGCTCATCGTACTGTGGAACTGGTTGAACTTGAAACGAAATACAATCTGGTCCTTTGTGAATATATTTGTATAAATATTTGATACTTTTAATACTACTGCAAATTTCAACATTAATATGACAGTCATATTTTAGTAGAAGCCAGGGATTGTAAGGAACAATCCAACGATTGTCAATTGGAAAGTCTCCAGCACGTCGTAAAAAAATAGTTCTGTCGTCATTGCGTCTGCGATATATTGGGTATGAGTCTGTTCCTTGAATTGTATGCTCAGCATAACACTTTGTTTATCCTTTTTTGCAATCACCATGTTTCATGCAAGGAGCATTGTAATTAATGTTGCCACATGGACCGTGTATCATATGTTGTACAACTGCATTGTATAACTTCAGATCGTTTAAAACTGAAAGAAGTTCGGCACTAACAATTCGGTCGTAGTCATCTGGAGTGTTTAGTTTGTCATTTTCATCGAACATGACCAACATATGTACATGTGGCAAGCCACTCTTCTGGAATTCAATAACGTGCACATGACTCATTATTTTTCCCAAGACATGTTTATGAAATATATCTTTTTTTAATTTCTCGTATTTTGCACGAAAGATGCGAGTTACTAAATCAGGTCGGTCTTGTGCTCGTTGACCTGTGAGAAGTTCATTAGTAATCTCTGGCCACGCAGAATTACATGTCATTGTCAAAAAAATATCTGGTCGGCCATAATACTGCACAATCGCCATTGCTTCTTGATAGCGTTGGTACATATCTCTGGGGCTTCCAACAAATGATGATGGTAGTATAACACGTCTACCAACATTTTCTGTAGTATAAGCAAATAATAGAAAATGAATTTTTTAGTGAGTACAACAAAAAAATTATGCGTACGAAGAACGTCATACCACTGTTATTTTCTCCAGCATTTAAACAGTCTTGGAGTCTGTTGTATAGTTCAGCGCGAATATTTTTCTGATTGTTTTTAATCCAACGTAATTTTTGAGTTTCACTTTTAATGTAATTATCAACAACGTATTGTTTGTAACAGACGACACCCACGCAGAAGTAATGATTGAAGTGGCGATCGAATCTGCATCAATCAGAAAGCAAATATTTATGATAGGACTATAACAATGAAAATAAGACATGATTAAAATAGTAGATAAAATATTGAACCTGTAGAATATAGGAGTAGTAGTCACAACAGCTAACATGGAGGTTATTAAGTCCTTTTATATTCAGCGTGCCAACCATATGTTCCGCAAGGGAAAATAAGGGATATTGCATTAGATCATAATAGCCTGTGTATTCTGGAACAGTTACAAAGCCTGTGTCGATGCTTTCCACCATAATATTTCGGTCGTTCGACTCCATATATTCTTCAGCACCAACAATTATAGCAGCAACTTCTGATGACATTGGTAATGTATATTGAAGCTTTGCAGATGATCGTTCTTTAATCAACAGCTTGCAGTTTGGAATATCAGGTCTTAGCGCAATTTGACGAAACATTGCTACAAACGGTTGTGCATATTTATATTGATGTTATTTTGTCAAGTAATGCACGGTCCAATTGCTCATTTTCTTGCAATCGGTAGTCAGTCTGATGATCACTATCATAAATAAATAACTGCAAATATCTTGGTCTTGTGTTTGCAAGCAAGCAAGCTGATCCAATACCTGCAGCTCACTAGTTCTGAGCACGAGGATTATCTGGAGGAACAGGATAAAACCAGAACATTATTATTCTGTGGACTCGCTCGAGGAACCAGATCGATAAAGCGAAAGGAAATGAATGAGGAGGGGAAACTTCTGTCCGACATCATTGGAAAAGTGCTGATATGCAAACCCGGCTCACATGACCACATCTCAGCGGACATGTTCCAGATCCTTGTGGCGATTGTCTGCAGAAAGAGATTCAACTGGGGGGCATTACTTTTTGAGAAGATTAAGGACACTCTCAGATCTCCAAGTTTTGGAAGAATTATCAGCCTATATCTCAATCAGTTAAACGAAGATAGGTTTGACATGAGTAAAGGAGTTCCACTGCATTATTTGAAGAAAATGGACTCGAGCGTATTTGACAGATGGGAGAGACGCATCGGGCAGGCTGCCATGGTAGAAGAACAAGAAGAATCTCCTGCCGAGGACGGAACTGTAGTTGATTCCTTGGTTATCCCCAGTGAAATTCCTGATGCACCGACTGCAGGAATAGGGGGAGCCTCTACCTCTCTTCTGCTAATATCATAACTGGCATCTCTCAGATAGCTAGAGATGCAGTTGCGGATCTACAAGAAGAAAGTGAAGCTGTGATGGAAAACGAGGCGGCCCTGAACATGAATGATCTAGGACCGGAGGTAATGTAGAGGAAAATGATGAGGGAGGTTTGGAAGATGATGCAGCTGAGAATGATTTCATGGATGATGAGGATGAGGAAGAAGGAAATGCAAGACAGGAAGTATTGGAGCCTCAGGACATCACTGAAGTTCCATCTGAAAGCAAGCTCGGAGATCGTTCCTGAGAAATTAGTGCCAGTGGATGGGAGTCCTCTCAGCAGAGACGCTAAGTACTTCCGAGAAATCTACTGAGGCTGCAAGTATTCCCCCTAGAGACTGTGCTAGTGTCCAGCTCTACAAGTAAATCTGCTGAAGAGAAAGGCCAGGAATGCCTCAGGTCATCCTCTACGAGCTAATCTAGCTAATCACACGGTGAATGTGATTCAAGGTATCGTGGATGAGCTCAAAGCATCTTTTGAGAAAGCTCAAAAAAAAATGTTAAAAAGAATTAAGAAATCTGAGAATCTCATGCTCAAGAACGTTGTGGAAATCAATCACAAACTGGATTGATGGAAAAGAAGTTTGAAGACAAGTATACAGCAGCCGGCCAAGCTGTACTCTTCTTATGGACGGATTAAAAAAGAACACCGATACTCTCGCAGTAGTGAATCAGAATGCTCATGTCGTAGCAAATAACATTCAAAAGTTTGATGGAAATATGGTGACTCTTAAAGCAATCAACAAGCCTGGTTACCGAGTTCTCCAGACTACAAAGCACATTGATGAGTCACTGCATTCTTATGCAAACTCCATTGCAGTCGAAGCCAAAAAGGGGGAGAAAGAATATACAGCTAAGATGACCGAACTTCAAGAAATCATAATCAAATATTTTGAGCAGTCAACATATATGTTTATGACAGTTTGCTGGTGGATGCTCCAACAAGCGTTAGGGCGCTAACATCCCTGAAAATCCTGAGGGTACTTCTGCTCCTGAAAATAATACTGCGGCTGATGAGGGAGCCAGTGCTGAAGAAGTTCCTTTAAGTGAAGCTGATGCTCATAGGGCTGCTAGGGCCACCTCCAAGGCAAAACTGATGGCAATGTTTGACCAAGGAGCCCTAGCAAAAGCTAGGGACAAGAGAAAATCTCAAGAAGGACATCTAAGAAACGCAAGCTGAAAAAAGAATCAGATTGAAGGAGGATGAAGTAGGAACGAAAGGTGGAGTCCGTATCAAAGAGTATTATCTTGGACACATTCTGGCTACAAGAAAAAGGGGAAATCAATCGGAACGATGTATACAGCCAGCATGAGTGGGAGCTGCACAAGACATATGAAGCTAAACGGAACATTTTCTTCAGAACCAACACGGCGGCAGATAAAGCTCCTCCTCCCAGATACTATCCAAAGCCCAAGGAGTATGTTGAGAGGCAAAGAAAGAAGTTTTTGGCTCAAAAACATAAGGATGACCTAGCCCAAGAGCAATAGACAGAAATTTATAGCTTGTCATTGTCTCATGAACACTTTATCTTTTCTTATTGTTATATGAACAATCTTGGGATATTTATATATATATATGTATATGAATTTATGATTGACTCAAGCTTTGACCTGTTTGCCTCTATTTCCTTGTGCCGTATCTTTAAATTCTATATGATGTATATATTATCTGGATGGTGGTATTCATCTTAGCTAGTGGGATTTTGGCTCCGTCAAATAGGGGGAGATTGTTGGGTAATGTATCCACAATTACCTGGATTTGACGAAGCCACCTGTCAAGCTAAGATGAATTCACAATGTATTTGATGAACCTTTTAAGTTGTGCTTGTATTATTCCACGCTAAGTACACACCAATGTCAGGGTGCAGTAGGTCAATATACACCGTCTGCGCGACATAATCCCTCGTTGAGCAGATCAGTGTATGGCCTACGTGTACTCTCTCTATTGGAGTGTACTTATTTTCAAGTACAGGGCTGTGATATTGCAAGAGCAGACAAGGAGCAAAGATGAGTCAAGGAGCAGCTCAGAGGTGGAAAGACGAAAAATCATCCAAGTATTATTCGACTAGAATCACCAAGTGATTCTCGCCGATCGTCTACATCACAGCAGAAAAGGAGCAAGGTTGATTCTCGCCGTCTCTATCCGGCTACATCAAAGCGTGCAAATCTGGCGCTAAGTCATAATCGTCGAGAATCACCAAGTGATTCGCGAGAATCACTAGTGATTCTCGCCGAATCGTCGAGATCACCGCTAATTCTCGTCGACTCGTCGAGTATCACCTTCGATTCTCACCGAATTTGACTTGGGCAATTTTCTGGATACCACTGGACCGATCAAATGTTAAGGCTCTGTTTTTGAACCAGATTAGGGTTTCTTCAGATGGGACCCATAACGGTCATAAAAGTATTCTACCGTATAAATCCAGCGTATTTTGAACAGTAAACAAGAAGACAGAAAAACGAAGCCGAGCCGCCGACCTTGACCTAGATCGCGAAATCCGCTCCGCCACGTCGCCGCTCGTGCCAGTAGATCGCCGCTTTGA